>OZ025191.1:9157475-9497475 GCA_964019065.1 Catostylus mosaicus
TACGCAAGGCTTCATCCATTGTTTCATTTTCATCACTTCATGAAAATGTTTACACTAGAGTTTGGAAGGTATCTTTATTTTTATTCTCTTTTTATTTAACTCATTTATGTATTTAAGTTCAATTACCCTTTGAATCTCGTAGTGTTTTGGTTTAGTTATTTCGTCAGAACGAAGGATCAACGCCTGACCCATTAAAGAAACTTCTATTCTGCAATGATTTGCCGCAGATTTCAAGATTCTGTTCCTTCTGTCCCCCTTTGCTCCAATCTGCCCCTCTGCTCTCTCCATCTCTTGCCCCCTCTGCCCCTACCTGCTTCCCTATGTCATCAAATACTGCACGCTTTAATATAATTATAGTATCAAATTCCTAAATATTTCCCCTTTCCTGTTTCAATCAATTAATATTTATATTATTGATCATCTTTCCTCTTTATTTAGACTATGCTAGCTCTCTCAGTGGATCCTTTCCCAGAAGTTGCTGACATGGCGGATAAGGTCAAAACAAATATCATTGTCAAGGTATTAGTCATGAATATGAAATTAACCCTTTCACCCCCGGTGATTATACAACTGCACAGGAGCATTAAAAGCATCTGCTCAGATTGCGAGGGGGTACAAGAATTGCTAAAGTATCTTTACAAATGTTTAGAAGCCATATACTGAAGAGATTACTCCCCCACCCCCCTTTAAGAAGTGACAAATTCTCGCTGAAATTCATTTGTCCAACTAATCCATGTGTGGATGAAAGGGTTAAAGTAAGAGATGATGATGAAATTAAACCTTGCTTTCTTTCATATTTGACACGAGTTAATTAACACTCTATCCTCGCTTGCTTTCTGGATACCTTAACTTCAAAGAAGATGCTTTAGCGAAGATGCTTTAATGATGTCACGAAGAGTTATTTGATTATGAGACAGAAACTCGTCGATTTATTGATTTCTTCCTTCTTTTATTGATAGTCAAACAATTATCATCATCAAAGTTTTATGAAGCCTCGTATTATATATTTAATATTCTCACTATTCTGTTAACAAATATAACAACTGATTTCTTTATTTAGGCAACAGTTTCCACCAAGAGCTCAAAATTAAAAACATCATTTCGATCTCAACCTTCTTCGCCAGTTTCAGAACAACCTTACCTTCACAAAAAGTAAGTCAAGAGTTTCTCTTAATCTGCCATTTCTTGTAGTTTTGCTTTAATACCCTGTTGCATGTCATGTTGCAGTGCCCCTTGTCATTGGCGACCACTCTGTGCAAATCGTTTCCCCTTTCAATACCCTTTATGAGCTCTAATTTCCCACCCCCATTCTGCATTTCCCAGGAGAATTGTAAAAGTCCTCTCTTATTCTCTTCCTTCATCTATTTAGTAAATGTTCTCTCTTCTATCCCATTTTCTATCATGTTTTGTTCAATGAATATTTCCTCTTATTTCTTTATTAGTTTCATCAGCTTTCTTTCAATCCAAATGATTTTATTTATAATAATCATTCTACAGACCTTCAACGCAATCAGCTGTACTGGACAGAGAATATAGACCTTCTAAGGGTTCAAACAAGTTCTACCTTCAACCATCAACACCAGAGCCTAGGACCCCATCAAGAGGATTAAATGCACCCCCTGGTGCTGTACATACGCCGCATACCTTGGAGTTTTCTACAAAAAGAAGGATATTTGACAGAGGACCTGAGGTGTGTTGAATATTATCGAGTGATAATTGTTTAGAAGTTAAGTCGTGTCTTATCTAGATTGAGTTGCATACTTCATCTTTTCATTATTTTGAACAATGAATAGTCAATCAAGTTCCAAATATTAAATCTATTACCACCCGATATATATTGTTCATCTTGTTGTTGTTGTTGTTTTTCAGCCATCAAATGTCCCTGATATGGAATCAGACACAGAAGATGAAGACGGTGCGTCGCCCAGGCCTACTCTCGTATCAACCAAACTTTATGAATGGTTTTGTAGATATTTTGCACAATCAGTGATGAAGGTTCGTTTTTGAGGCTTCGAGACTATTTGATTTTTTCAATCAATTATTTTTTTCACTCTTCTCTCTTTATTTGAACAGTTTAAGTTGCGATGCGTTCTGTAATGCTTGCCCTTCGCAAATGTTTCGAGCACGCATCTATTTAACATTACTTCCTTTAAGCAAGTTTTGATTTTCATATTTCTATTTTTACGATATTATTTAATTCTTTCAAATAAACGACCATTATTGTTTAGCCTCCAGATGATCTTGACCAGAACAGTAGTCAGCATATTCAACGAGAGTGGAGATTTCTTCGCAACACGAAAGTGAGGCAGGAATCCATGAAGATATTTCACAGTCGATGTAAGCATGAAAATATGCTTTTTTCTTTTCTAAACTTATCACGTGTTGGTTTACATTTATCTGTTTATTTTAGAATAAAGAACTATACTTTAATAAAAGCTAGGTCTCATCTTTGCTTTGATGTTTATTATTCAACTGTAATATCAATTGATAAATCATTCTTTTTAGCCATCAGCAAACTGGATGATCAGGTTTTTGTAAACAGGAATGCTCATCCACCAAACTGCATCAGCTTCCATCCTTATGAACCGCATTTCGTCGCAACTGATAACAGTGGAGTTAGGTTCGTCCTGTTTTTCATTATTTTTGTTCTGAATCTAATTAAATATTGGATGATAAAGGGACATAAATAAATCATATGGAAATGTCAATTCTTATTTAAATCAAGGATATTCAAAGATGGATTGGTGTTCATAACAGGCAAGGCATTTTACATATCTGTAGAGATGTAGATTTCTATTAACATTTTTATCAATTTTTTATGTAATAAACAAACTGTTTTGATTTTTACAGTATTTGGAATTATGAATCGGGATCAAGGATGAATTATTTTAATAATGGAAATCCTAAAAAGTCAAGAATTACATCGATAGATATTCTCAATTCGCATGATTTATCACTCCTTCTGACTGCATCGGGTAAGTTATTACATTTCTAAGGTAATTTATGCATGTAATTATTTATGTAAATGTATAATAATTTATTCAAGAATAATGTTTGTGATGCTGATTACAAGCAGATATCACTTCTAAAGAACTTCTTCATAAAACAATGACGAAAGACAAATGCTTTGAATTGATTGATTAGAATTGCTGATACCCCCCCCTCCGGATATGGGGCTTACTCCCTTTCATACACAGTTAGTATTCCCAGCAAACCGGGGGATATAAGAAGTTTGTTGATTAATACATCTTTTTCTTCTGTTTTTAATTTCCATCGCTTCCTTTTTTTATTTCAGCCCATTAGTTATTTCGACGCATTATCGTCATATTTACTCCACTGTAAATTCACCGATTTTTTTATTACAACTCTTTGTTTTACTACATTTTATTACATAGATGACGGAGCGATACGTGTTTGGAGAAATTATGTTGGAAATGAAGAAGATAAGCTAGAATTAGTAACAGCATGGCAAGCAGTGTCTGGGATGATCGCTTCAACCAGAGGTAACTTACTAACATTTATTTCAACGCAACTTTTTCTGTTTATAAAATTATTGGTAGATCTTTTTAGAACAAAAATGTTGCTTGAATCATAAAACAGAGATCATCGAAAGGAAAGGGTGAGGAAGGCCAAGCCAAGAAATTATCATAACTCGTTCATTTCTTAGTTTACATTAACTCCAATAATTAAATGAAGGAGAAATTTTCCCTATTTTTGCTAATTTTTAAAACTAGTTTCTTTACACGGAGGTACTGTTTGAATAGACTTGATATGATTGTTATCGATGTAAAATAGTAAAAATAAATTCAATTTGATTTAGGGTCAGGATTGATTACTGACTGGGAACAACAGTCTGGTACACTCTTGGCATCTGGTGATGTTAGAATAATAAGAGTGTGGGACACTCATAGAGAAATGAAATTGCAAGTATGTATAACAGTTTATTAAACCTACTAGTTAACAGCTTGACAACACCTTCTTTATTTTCTACATTCTTAAACCAACTTGTACCAAACACCTTCTGACTTCTAATGTGAAGATCCTGATGGAGTGAAAAGCTACAAACTTTATTTCAAAGGGTAAATTCGTCCGGATAAGGTGGATATATTGTTATGGTGTGATCTTCTTCAACGGTTCTTTTCAGCAAGTACCACATGCAACTGATTTTATTTTTACATTGGTTGTCTTCATTTACGTCCTTTATAATGCTTTTATGATTTTCTATCCAGGATATACCCACTGGTGCAGACAGTTGCGTTTCAAGCATCACATGTGATTCTGTTGGAAGATCGTTGCTTGTAGCAGGATTAGGAGATGGATCAGTTAGAATTTATGACCGAAGATTACCAGCTTTAGATTGGTTAGTCTCTGCTATTTAGTTATATGAACTGAAAGTAAGAAATTTTAACATTAGATATGATCATATTTTAACGCCTGTTAGATTGTGCTAAATTAGCCCCTGGCTAGCATGACAGTTGCCTCTCGACTTTAGATAGTTGCTATAAGATTAGATTAGATTAGATAAGATAAGATTAGGTTCCCGTGCAACAATTTGTGGTAGCGATGTAAAATAAAGTTTCCTTTTTTAATTTCAGTTGTGTGATTACACTACGAGAACATGTTGGTTACATCGTAAAAGTGTTTTTACAAAGAGGAATTGATGGGAACATAATCAGTGGAAGGTGAGGCTACAGGAACCATTTTTGGCAACATTCTTTGGCAACATTCTTTGGCAACACTCTTTGGCAGCATTCTTTGGCAACATTCTTTGGCAACATTCTTTGGCAACAGTTTATCATAAATGCTACTTTAATTTATCATAATATCTATCATGATATAATTTCCTTTGTTTACAATCATTTGATTTATATCTAGCATTGATGGTGATATAAAAATGTGGGACCCAAGATCGTCACAATCTCTTCAAACAATAACGAGCACTCTCCCTGCCATGACTGCGTTGGATGTTCACCCACAATCGGAGCTGCTTTCAGTTGGATCAGCCAATCAAATAATCAAAGTTTTTACCTTGAATGGAGATAACATAAGTACCATACGGTATCATGATGGATTTATGGGACAGAGAATTGGACCAATTAGCTGCTTAGCATTTCATCCTTATTGGGTAAGTTTAACAGTGACAAACAACGCAAGATTTCACTTTCATGCTTATCTTTGTGGGGTTTTCTTTTCATACTTTTCCATGGATAAGCATACACTGACAGTAGCTATGCAATGTTTTTCTTGGATAGTTAATGACCAAATGATTTCAGATGAAACTTTTTGAGGAAATGGAATCACACGGTGAACAAAGAACGAAGCAAAATGGCAGGAATTTCAAAGCAACACTGATTTAAATGATGGAAATGAGTTTTTTTCCTTGAATCGTTTTTGCTTGCTATCTCGTTCTTCCTGCTGTTTTGCGTCGTTTCATGCCCCTTAGAATTTTTATTTTCTCATCGTCAAAAGTATTCGCAAGAATTTTCTGGTAGATAATCTCACTTTTAAGGTGTCATTAATTTTGGGAAAATGTAAGAATATACGGATAATGGAATGTTATGAGAAACTAACGAATGAAAGATTGGATAAATTGGTGATTAAGTGAACGAATTGCTGGATGCACAAGTAAATGATTGCATAAATGAACGAACGAACGAATAAGGTAGTGAAAGAATGAATGAATAGCTAATCTAATAAAATTTCGAGTTGTTAAATATTTAGTTGGATTAACAATTAAGTGAATGAAGAAATGAATCAACAAATGAATTTGATAGCAATGATAAATGACAAAATTAATATTTTGTGTTTGTTCTTTTTTCAAATGAATCAGTAATCACATTTTATTTTTTGCAGCCATACCTAGCAGCAGGAAGTTCTGATTCGTTCCTGTCAATGTATTCGTCAGAGAAACCAATTTCCTTACGCCTTGATCAAGTTGGGCTTTAAATTGTTGTTATTCAATTCAAAATAAATTGATAATTTGATTTTAGTAACTGTTTTAAAAGCTCTATTTTTAATCTGGAGCTTCTAAATTAGAATGGAAGTTGTATTAATGAGGAAAAGTTTTCTTTGAAATCATGTGTGAAATTTGCAGATCCTTTCAGTGACGAGGAAATATTTTCTTGCAATGTGATATACATTTTAATGATTTTGATAGATCCTATTTTCACAAAATACTTCATTTAAAATGGTTTCCCACATTCATTCATTCTTTCCCACATTCATTCACCTCCTCATTAATTCATTCACTCACTCACTCACTCACTCACTCCTGCATTCATCTTAAAGATACTATGAATTTATTAACTCAACATTAAATTAAACATTTATTTTTTAAGGAATCCTAACTTTTTTAGCAAATATGCAAATTTCACACTTGATTTCTCGGATAACAACCAAATAATCAATTTCTTCGAATGAATTCTTGAATTGTAGAATACACGGACAATATTGCACGAGAGTTGTGTTTTAGTTGTATCAAAGTGTTTATTTGATTATTTATTGATCAGTTACTTATAATTTACATATTTTTAAATGGTTGTATTGTAAAAATGGTCTCTTAAGGATTGCAATCATTTGAGACATCAGTTTAATTTGATTACAAATTTGTTCACAGAAATGAATGAAAAAAGGTAAATAAAGAATTTGGTTTGAATAATGAAGATAAAAGATAATTTTCCAATGCAAAGAATAATCATTGTAACAACAAAAAGTTCTTATTAGGATTGATTTTAGTTTCCATATTTCCCCTTTAATTCAAAGCTAAGATTTCTTTTACGACAGATACCAATCTAAAACTGGTACAAAATTGGTTCAAAAATTTGGCTAGCGTAACCGTAAACTGCACGGATTACATTAGAATGTAGCATTTTTGTCTCATAATGTGAATATGACAACTTAATAGCATTTGTGTTTTGTATATTTGAGTAGATTTGTCTACAGTTTGTACAGATTATATTTTCATTAATGAAATAAATATCTCAACATGAAAAGGTTTTGTTTTTTTTTGAAGAAATTTTCTGTTCATATTTTGCCTCATCTATGGAGAAAGTGGATAGCTAGAAAAACAGTTTCTCTCTCAAGTAAATCTAAAAACGTTTTAATTTTAATTTTTGCCTGATATTTTTCCTAGCATATATTCTATTTGTGTCTTCATGAGTGGTTGACCCTTTTTAGTCTTTTTCCTCAATTCTTTGCTGGTTTTCTTCCTTTTTTCAATATTTTTCATAACAGTCTTGTTATGCTTTTGCCTTGCTTCCTGTATTTCCTGGAAAATAAAAGACATGGAATTATATTTTTGTTCTGACCAGCATTAGTGTGTTTATTTTACTTCTAAAACTTAAGTTTCTAATGGAATCTTTTTATGCAAATTCATAATTTTACTGAACTTGTTTTACCCTTACTTTAATTTTTTGTTCCTTAGCCTTTTTATCCAATTTATACTGTTTACGAGCAGACGTCAAATCATTCGATCTTTTCTGATAAATATTTGATCTTTGCTCATTTGGTCCATTTTTATCATCTCCCTCCTTTGATGAACCTTTTTTCATCATTTTACCATATTTCTTTAAGCATTTATTCTTTCTTGATTGTGCAAATCCTTGACCTAAGAAGACAGAAATAGTTCTAGATAATATCAAATTAGAATAAAACAGCGCGCATCACCAACACCATTTAGGCCTTCACAAAACCGACAATACCTACCCCTCATAGAATCACCAGCATTCTTTCCTTTAAACCCACCACCTTTGAAACTATTTTTAGTAGGAGGTTTAACTTTTGGCTTTCCCATTTCTTTGTTAAGCTTGACTTTTCTACTATCAATTTAATAAATTTACAAACTCTCTAAACAATTTACACAACGATTTTGATACTTCTGTCTCAGTCCGCCATTATACCATTGCCTCTTTATGAAATGGCGTCAAGTTATGTTGATGCGGGTTGCTGCGAAGGAGATACACGTATCAACAAATGCTGCAAAAGGTGCAGATGTTCTTTTGGATTGAAATACAAAGTTAAATGAAATATTTAATTTAAATCATTGTGATCTTAACTATACTTTTAATACATTTGTTAGATGGAATATTACTTTGACAAACATTGAATTGTGAAAAGAATTTGAGGATATGAAGCAAGAGATCAAGATGGATCGCTTTGACTAGCCTAGGCCCACCAACCATTGGCGGGGAGAACGACAATTTTAAGCTTCGCAATTTCTGTCAGAAATGTTCCAGTTTATTAAAGCAGCCGTTGGAGAAATTGTATCAAGAGTGAGTGATGGTGAGCCGTTGAAAAATCGAAATGAAAGTCCTGATATCCGGGAAGAGGAAGTTCTGTTTTGCAAGAATAATGTATGCGTACATGTACCAAGATCATCGAAAAACAAGACTGATCTGAGACCAAACCAAGATGATCATATTCCAGGGTATTTCAGTTTGAAACGAATTGCAATTGCTGGCATCATTCCCGAACTTGTGCTCACTTGGGTGCCAAATATGTTGCTGACTGTTAGTAATATTGATGACTCAGTGCAAGATGGATTGGAAATTACAACATGCAGTGAAGTTGACACCAGCTGCATGTCAGCAAATGAATTGAGCTGCATTGAAGAGGATGAAAATGGATCTGATAAAAATGAAAAAAGACTAAAAGAAAATGTATCTGAAAGTGAACTGCAGGCAAATAAATCCAAGATAGATAAATCTGAAACTAATTCGCCTGTTTACTTGGAGTGTGGTAGTCAGCATAGTTCTACATCGACTTCACCTAGACATGAATCATCAGAAACATTTAGCACCCCATATGGGGGCATATTTAGCATCAATCTCATCGATATGAAGGCTTTGAAATTATTTCTTTCAAGCAAGGAAGGAACAAATGGACAATTGGTGATAAGTAGTTTGGAGAATCAGTACAAAGTATTCCATTTTCATCACAGTGGAATAGACAAACTAAGTGGAATTTTTAGCGATTGGGAAGGATGCCAAGAAGAGAGGGATGAAGATTTTGTGGAAACATTGCAAAAAGTTTATTTTGTGTCAAAAAATCTGAAAGCTGGGATGAAGACTGAAACAGGTGCTGATATGCACCCTGAAGATGGGAATTATCTGCCATTAAATATGACTGCATGGAGAGGATTCATTAATTCCATGGGTCAAATTGAAGATGTTAATAATTTCAGAAAAGTAAATATTGATAATAACTGAAAAATTCTATCTAATTTTATTTCATCACATTTTGCTTCGTGTCACAGATCATATGCACTTTCTTTAAAAAGAAAATCGTTATCTGCAGTTGCACAAATACTATACCCTTCACACAGCTACCTAAACAAAAATAGGAAACCTCAACATTCCTTCCTGCAAAATTCACCTCTGCAAAAATATGCCCTGAATGAATGTGACTTAAATAACTGTTCAATAAATGAAATTTATCAAATCATAGAAATCTTGGTTCATTTTATATCATTGTAGATAATGGATGTTTCACACATTTTGCCAACAGCTTTATGGTTCTTTTTATATATTAAATACTTATTAACTTCTATTAATATAAAATTCTTTTCTACAGCATGTGTTTTTTGCTGGTTTGAATCAAGAAGTGAGACAAGACGCTTGGAAGTTCCTTTTGTATTGTTACCCTGTTCAATCAACTTCATTTGAAAGAGACAGAATGAGAAAAGAGAAAGAGGATGATTTCAAATCTATTCACAATAGAAGGTTAGTTAATGAAAAAGAAGCCTTGAACACACACCAATATCATTCATATGTGATCTAAGAAATTATGAAACCTTTGTTATTATAATGTTTTTTGCACTTTTTGGCAATTTGTCAAGTTTTTCAAGTTATCTGGTGATAAGGCTTAGATTCAAAGGTCAGATCAACACTTAACAAGATTGTGTCAAATGCGCCTTGTTGTTTTATTTACAGTAGACTGAACTCAGACCCTCAGGGGGACAGCAAATTTGGCCGGTTAGCAAATGACCAAGATATCCAATGTCTCAGTAAGGGTTGTTAAATGCAAGGTTTCAAAGATAGATCTACTTGGCAAGTGCCAGTATTTTTCACTTGTCTAATTATGTTTTTCTTGTCATCTAGGCTTGCACTGACTGGCGAAGAGTATGAAAAGTTTTGGAAAGACATCCAATTTACCGTGGATAAAGACGTTGTCCGTACAGATAGGAGTCATCCTTTTTTTGCAGGACAGGATAATCCAAATGTTGAGAAAATGAGGTAAATTATCAAACCAATGAATTTCTTTATCTTTTCTGTCAAGATTTTGGCTAAAATTGTAAAACTTCTATTCAGCTGTTGGATGGGAATGTCTGTCTTTGCATCTTTTACAGTCTACTACATGAAAAACCTGGGATACATATATTAAACATTTGATTTCATTGTGTTTCATGTTGATAGGAATATCTTATTGAACTATGCCATTCATAATCGAGACATGGGCTACACCCAAGGAATGAGTGATCTACTTTCTCCCTTGCTTTCAACCATTCAAGATGAAGTTGATACTTTTTGGTGTTTTGTTGGTCTCATGGAGTTCAGCTTGTTTGCAACTACCCCAACTGACCAATCAATGGATAAATCTTTGGTGAGTTGTTGCTCTTTATTGTTCCATATAAAATGATTTTTCATGCTTGAGGCTGAATATTGCAATGGAATGTGTTTGAACAAGGAAACTTTCTGCATTAACAAGAAGGAAACAAAGCAAAGAAATTAAATCAATTTGCCAATCGGAAAAGTGCAATCCCTTCAAGTATCTTAATGGCTTCATCTATTTTTATAGCTTCAACAATTCCCTGGTTCTCTTGCCTATATCACGTTATTTTCTAGGGCTATCTTCGAGAACTACTTCGTGTAATGTACCCGGATTTCTACATTCATTACTTGATGCAAGATGAAGACTTGGACCTTTTGTTTTGTCATCGATGGCTTGTCCTCTGTTTCAAACGCGAATTTATCGAACCCGAGGTTCTCAGTTTATGGGAGGCTTGTTGGTCTCGTTATCAAACTGATTATTTTCACATCTTCATCTGCGTTGCCATGATCCGTCTCTATGGCAACCGCTGCATTGCAGCAAAGATGCGTGTTGATGAGATGATGCAGTATTTCATGGATATGGCAATGCAGTTTGATGGGTCAGCAGTTTTAAGAGAGGCACGCAGTTTGTTGTACAGATTCCGTAAATTTCAAGTTATACCATGCACGTTGGAAGGATTTTTGTCGGGTCCTGGAGTCTGGGATGGTGGCATTGAGCCAGAGATTGAATGTGTTAGCCGGCATAGAAGATGTTGTTTTGTTGAGCAAAGCGAGTCGGAAGTAAATGCTGCAAAATCAAAGAGATCAGATGAGATCCTAATTGTGGAATCTAGCAAAAACGCAGAGGATTGTAGCCGTAATAATGAATCAATTGAAGTTGTCAAAAAATTGGATGAAGCTACAAATATTTCGGACAATGCTGCAGCAGAAAAGTCGGATTCTACTGCAGTAAAATCGGATGCCTCTTCAGAAATGTCTGATACTGTAACAGAGAAATCGGGTGCTGCAGCAGAAAAGTCGCATTCTACTGCAGCGAAATTGGATGCCTCTCCAGAAATGTCTGATACTGTGGCAGAGCAATCAGGTGCTGCAACGGAAAAGTCGGATTCTCCTGCAGTGAAATCGGATGCCTCTTCAGATATGTCTGATACTGTGACAGAGCAATCGGGTGCTGCAGCAGAAAAGTCGGATTCTACTGCAGTGAAACCGGATGCCTCTTCAGAAATGCCTGATACTGCGATAGAGAAGTCGGGCGCTGCAGCGGAAAAGTCGGATTCTCCTGCAGTGAAATCGGATTCCTCTTCAGATATGTCTGATACTGTGACAGAGCAATCGGGTGCTGCAGCAGAAAAGTCGGATACTACTGCAGTGAAATCGGATGCCTCTTCAGATATGTCTGATACTGTGACAGAGAAATCGGGAGCTGCAGCAGAAAAGTCGGATTCTACTGCAGTGAAATCGGATGCCTCTTCAGAAATGTCTGATACTGCTCCTGAGAAATCATTTACAGAGAAATCTGAAACTGCTGGAGAGAAGTCGGGCACGACTACAGAAGAACAAATTGATGATCAATGCAATACGTTTCCGATTGATGCAGAAAATTAAAAAAACCCTGAAGTTAGGGGAATGAAGGAAGGCAAAATGATAAAAATGGTGGTGGAATCGAAGAAAAGCCATCTGGTAGTCCGATTTAAACTACGCATTAAATCCCTTCATTTTCCTTCTTAAGTGCTTCAACATAAAGCCATTTTCACCTAATTATGATAATGGTAAACTCTCCACTCCCCTACTCATCCTTTTTCTCAGACCTAGGTTTATTTGTTTTGCAAAATTGATTTACAAAATAAGCTATGACTGTTGGAGCTTAGAAACATTTCTATAAATTGTACGAAAGCAGAGGGGGGCCAGCCTAGTCTAACGTGGGGGAGAAGCAAATTTAGAACCGTAATTATGCAACAAAATATATAATGCATAGAGTATGATCGTCTCGCTTTGAAGACCAAAACCGATATCAGATTTTGCTGTTAACATATATTTACTTTGACCAGCAAAGAAATTTCATGACTCATATTATTTATTTAAATTTCATTATGGTCCTGAATTCCTTTAATGCAGATTTTCTAATATGCTGTAATTTTCCTCCTTTAGTTTAGTTTGTTGTTACTCACATTTCTATATAGGCCAGTGGATTAACCCTTATTTCTTCTGTCCATCAAGTACAACACTATACCCTAATTTTTTGGGCAACAATGGACACTTTTTCTGACAAAGAATTTTTGATGAAACGGCAAGACCTTACTTTTTAAAATGGCAAGCCTATAGCCTTTCTTTTTGGCCAAAAAGGGCATTTTCCGACCATAAATTTTTGACAAAATGACAAGACTTGCCATCTTATCATAAATTGATGGGTTTCAAAACTGCCCATTTTTGGCCAAAAAGAAAGGCTATAGGCTTGTTATTTTCTCAAAACTTTCTGGCTTTGAAAAAGTGCCTATAGCCTTACTTTTTGGCCAAAAATGGGCACGTTTTCAATCAAAAAAAATTTTGATAAAATGGTAAGCCTATAGCCTTACTTTTTGGCCAAACATGAGCACTTTTTCAAACCCAAAAATGTTTAATAAAAGGGCAAGCCTTTAGCCTTACTTTTTGGCCAAAAATGGGCATTTTTCCTACCCAAAAATTTTTGATAAAATGGCAAGCCTATAGCCTTACTTTTTGGCTAAAAATGGGCACTTTTTCAAACCCAAAAATTTTTGATAAAATGGCAAGCCTATAGCCTTACTTTTTGGCCAAAAATAGGCACTTTTTGAAACCCAAAAATTTTGATAAAATGGCAAGCATATAGCCTTACTTTTTGGCCAAAATCAGGCACTCTAAAGAACACAAAATTTTTTGATCAAATGGCAAGCCTATAGCCTTACTTTTTGGCCAAAAATGGGCACTTTTTCAAACCCAAAAAGTTTGATGAAATGGCAAGCCTATAGCCTTACTTTTTGGATAAAAATGGGCACTTTTTCAAACCCAAAAATTTTTGATAAAATGGCAAGCCTATAGCCTTACTTTTTGGCCAAATATGGGCATTTTTTCAGAACATAAAATTTTTGATAAAATGGCAAGCCTATAGCCTTACTTTTTGGCCAAATATGGGCATTTTTTTCAGAACATAAAATTTTTGATAAAATGGCAAGCCTATAGCCTTACTTTTTGGCCAAAAATAGGCACTTTTTGAAACCCAAAAATTTTGATAAAATGGCAAGCATATAGCCTTACTTTTTGGCCAAAATCAGGCACTCTAAAGAACACAAAATTTTTTGATCAAATGGCAAGCCTATAGCCTTACTTTTTGGCCAAAAATGGGCACTTTTTCAAACCCAAAAAGTTTGATGAAATGGCAAGCCTATAGCCTTACTTTTTGGATAAAAATGGGCACTTTTTCAAACCCAAAAATTTTTGATAAAATGGCAAGCCTATAGCCTTACTTTTTGGCCAAATATGGGCATTTTTTCAGAACATAAAATTTTTGATAAAATGGCAAGCCTATAGCCTTACTTTTTGGCCAAATATGGGCATTTTTTTCAGAACATAAAATTTTTGATAAAATGGCAAGCCTATAGCCTTACTTTTTGGCCAAAAATAGGCACTTTTTGAAACCCAAAAATTTTGATAAAATGGCAAGCATATAGCCTTACTTTTTGGCCAAAATCAGGCACTCTAAAGAACACAAAATTTTTTGATCAAATGGCAAGCCTATAGCCTTACTTTTTGGCCAAAAATGGGCACTTTTTCAAACCCAAAAAGTTTGATGAAATGGCAAGCCTATAGCCTTACTTTTTGGATAAAAATGGGCACTTTTTCAAACCCAAAAATTTTTGATAAAATGGCAAGCCTATAGCCTTACTTTTTGGCCAAATATGGGCATTTTTTCAGAACATAAAATTTTTGATAAAATGGCAAGCCTATAGCCTTACTTTTTGGCCAAAAATAGGCACTTTTTCAAACCCAAAAATTTTTGATAAAATGGCAAGCCTATAGCCTTACTTTTTGGCCAAAAATAGGCACTTTTTCAAACCAGAAAATTTTTGATAAAATGGCAAGCCTATAGCCTTACTTTTTGGCCAGAAATGGGCACTTTTTCAAACCCAAAAATTTTTGATAAAATGGCAAGCCTATAGCCTTACTTTTTGGCCAAATATGGGCATTTTTTTCAGAACATAAAATTTTTGATAAAATGGCAAGCCTATAGCCTTACTTTTTGGCCAAAAATAGGCACTTTTTCAAACCCAAAAATGTTTGATAAAATGGCAAGCCTATAGCCTTACTTTTTGGCCAAAAATAGGCACTTTTTCAAACCCAAAAATTTTTGATAAAATGGCAAGCCTATAGCCTTACTTTTTGGCCAAAAATGGGCACTTTTTCAAACCCAAAACTTTTTGATAAAATGGCAAGCCTATAGCCTTACTTTTTGGCCAAATATGGGCATTTTTTTCAGAACATAAAATTTTTGATAAAATGGCAAGCCTATAGCCTTACTTTTTGGATAAAAATGGGCACTTTTTCAAACCCAAAAATTTTTGATAAAATGGCAAGCCTTACTTTTTGGCCAAAAATGGGCACTTTTTCAAACCCAAAAATTTTTGATAAAATGGCAAGCCTATAGCCTTACTTTTTGGCCAAATATGGGCATTTTTTTCAGAACATAAAATTTTTGATAAAATGGCAAGCCTATAGCCTTACTTTTTGGCCAAATATGGGCATTTTTTTCAGAACATAAAATTTTTGATAAAATGGCAAGCCTATAGCCTTACTTTTTGGCCAAATATGGGCATTTTTTCAGAACATAAAATTTTTGATAAAATGGCAAGCCTATAGCCTTACTTTTTGGCCAAAAATAGGCACTTTTTCAAACCCAAAAATTTTTTGATAAAATGGCAAGCCTATAGCCTTACTTTTTGGCCAAAAATAGGCACTTTTTCAAACCCAAAAATTTTTGATAAAATGGCAAGCCTATAGCCTTACTTTTTGGCCAAAAATGGGCACTTTTTCAAACCCAAAAGTTTTTGATAAAATGGCAAGCCTATAGCCTTACTTTTTGGCCAAATATGGGCATTTTTTTCAGAACATAAAATTTTTGATAAAATGGCAAGCCTATAGCCTTACTTTTTGGCCAAAAATAGGCACTTTTTCAAACCCAAAAATTTTTGATAAAATGGCAAGCCTATAGCCTTACTTTTTGGCCAAAAATGGGCGCTTTTTCAGACCCAAAAATTTTTGATAAAATGGCAAGCCTATAGCCTTACTTTTTGGCCAAATATGGGCATTTTTTTCAGAACATAAAATTTTTGATAAAATGGCAAGCCTATAGCCTTACTTTTTGGCCAAAAATGGGCACTTTTTCAAACCCAAAAATTTTTGATAAAATGGCAAGCCTATTGCCTTACTATTTGGCCAGATACGGGCACTTTTTCAAACCCAAAATTTTTGATAAAATGGCAAGCCTATAGCCTTACTTTTTGGCCAAAAATGAGCACCTTTTCAAATGGAAAAATTTTTGATAAAATGGCAAGCCTATAGCCTTATTTTTGGCCAAAAAATAGGCACTTTTTCAAACCCAAAAATTTTGATAAAATGGCAAGCCTATAGCCTTACTTTTTGGATAAAAATGGGCACTTTTTCAAACCCAAAAATTTTTGATAAAATGGCAAGCCTATAGCCTTACTTTTTGGCCAAAAATGGGCACTTTTTCAAACCGAAAAATTTTTGATAAAATGGCAAGCCTATAGCCTTACTTTTTGGATAAAAATGGGCACTTTTTCAAACCCAAAAATTTTTGATAAAATGGCAAGCCTATAGCCTTACTTTTTGGCCAAAAATGGGCACTTTTTCAAACCCAAAAACTTTTGATAAAATGCCAAGCCTATAGCCTTACTTTTGGCCAAAAATGGGCACTTTTTCAAACCCAAAAATTTTTGATAAAATGGCAAGCCTATTGCCTTACTTTTTGGCCAGATACGGGCATTTTTTCAGAACATAAAATTTTTGATAAAATGGCAAGCTTATAGCCTTACGTTTTGGTTGAGCATTATACGGGGCCAGTTTAAAGAGACAACTTGAGGTAATGGAATAATTTGATTGTAACATCTTATGAAATCATCGAAACGAGATTGTCTAAATAATAGGAAATGATAAGAATGAAATGTCATGTGACTTTATATTTTAAGTTGTAAAACTCTAACGGTAATGTGCAAATTTCTGCTCATTGAAACAGTAATATTTGATGCTTGAACTTATCTAATGATTATCAATGATCTAGGGCTCCAAATAAAAAGGAAAAGATTGGTTTTCAAACATAAATATATCTGCAGCAAGAAGAAAGAAGGTGGATATCTTGTATTATAAATTTGTATTAATTTACGATCTTCAGGATTCATTGCCTGATGGTTGGTGGAAATCTATGTTTTGAATTTCTTTATGGCTGGGATAGGGAAGGAACTAAGCATCTGGTCCCATTTTATAGAAATTCTTGATCCCCCAAGAGATTTCGAATTAGTTGGAAGCAGAGAATTTATTTTGGAATGAATACTGTAACTAGACACTCAAGTGTAATGAACTTATCATGTAAAGTAAGTGATCTTTTCATCTGACGTTTCATGGTGATATTAAATTGCATGCATCGGGCTTCAAGCAATGCTTGACCGTAACGTGTACAAAGCATGCCATTCAAGCTTGAGAGAGATTTGATGACCTTTATAGTATGAATTAAATGCTAAATCAAGATAAAAGTGCTCTTTTCCAGATATACATTCGTAGCATATGACATATTTAATAAAACTGACTGCAATATGAATAAAAAATAAAACGTGATGGAAATGAATTTGAAACCTCTCTTTTTCAGGAGTACATCAAGTACTTTACTAAAGTTTGGTAATGAGGTATCTGCTTAAATTTTGGACAAATATGTCCGCTGTCTAATACCCGGACAAGCAAGCTGTCCGCTGCCAAAGGATGGGATAAGTGCTGTTGGGTGTAATGCAATTGGGCAGTATACTTGTCTAATACTGAATCCCAGTACAATATAAAATGACCGTTTCTTATGGTCGCACAAAGAAAGCACGTGACCTGTCTGCTATCTTATGTATTGAATAGCGTACGTCAGACATCATAACAAAACATTTGTTAGTCAATTTTTTTATTTTAATTGATATGTCCATCAAAAAGAGGTTTCATAATTCTTAAAACGCAAAAAAATTGAGATTCTGCAAACCTCACTATCAACAACAGTTTATGGTCCAGCCAAAGTTGAACTAAATATCATCTTTCACATAGTCCAATATGACAAAAACCATAGAAAATTGCCACTATTAGCTCTAATGTTGCCATGACAATGTATGAGCGTTGCTGTTGCTGTTCTGTTGATGACATCACTGATAGTCATTCGTTGATTGGTTTAAATCATATTATTTTTACATGAAGTAGCTGAAGCACATCAAGTGACATCAATAGGCCTTTTGCGTTATAAAAATCAGATTAGTTTCGACCACCGCGTAAATGAAAAACCTTGGGAAAAAAATTAGCAATTGTTAGAATAATGTTGTCAAATATTGTCAAAGTGATGTCACAGAAATATAGTGATGTCACAGGTTTTTTAAAGAGCAGAAATTTTGTACTAAGTAAGTACCATAAGGAGGGTATTATTTGTTTGTATCTGAGGAGAGAAAAAACAAGCCAAATCCCGCAGTCCACATCAGGGTACTTGTTCTGATGAATAAGATGAAATAAATATAGAATATAAAAACATTGTAAGGATGAATGCAAACCTTGGATGGCTGTTTCTCTGGTGCTGATGTTGACATGGAATCATGCACATCTCGAGACACAACGCAGAGGTACTCGGTGTGTTCTTCGGGTCCATAATTATAATTACTCCCAATGTTAAGCAACTGTAAATAATAAATATAGATCATATTTTATATCATTTGAGAAATTTCACAAAACTCATCGTTATAATTGGTTCTTATATTTATCAATTATTATAATTAAATAAAGAAGAAAGCATATAAAATCAAAGTTCAAACGAAAAGAACTTAAACATGATCAAAGTATTGGAAAATCTGATTTGTGTTGTGGTAAATATAAATAAGTTTTGTTTCATCTTTGCATTCATAAAACTTGAAATAAACACCGAAAATATTGTCCAAAAATGAGTCACTTGAAGGGTTTTTTTTAACACGTTTTGTGTCTTGAAAATATGTCAGTTCAGTTCAGTTCAGTTAAGTTCATTCGTATTTTACATTCTCTACATACAATTTATTGACATTAACAATTAAAAGTAACTTATACATGCAAGTCAAAATCACACAGAACCAATACAGTATCATCAAAATTAAATACATTACAGTTGTCATAGAAACCTTAAAACTGACAATTGCTACGGGAAATGGCACCACCCTAAAATGATTATATTCAAAACAATCTCCAATTTGGTCGCTGAGAAAACTAAAGAATCAACAATATGAGAAGAACTTGCTGTAAATAGATGTGATTCCATGGTCAGACAAGGCTGTCCATAAATACGCCGAATAAAAACTGAATTGCATATCTTTCGAATTTTTGTAAACTGAATTCAGTGAGTTTTGTGAATTATAAAGAGACCAAAATCACCTCAAACTACAAAAGCTGATTTTTATCTAACGATAAAACGATTTTTGCAGAGGTTTTTCCAACAATATGCTCACTAAATTTGATATTATCTATATTTTGAAGCATTTTCCAGGTCTTCATTTATTAATGGGGTAATTATCTTTTGTAAATCAAAAGCAGATGTCATGAACAAAAAATAGACGAGGACGCATGAGCCTTCTTTGACAACTCGAATTAAAAACAAAACATTTACGATAAAAATACTAGTAATGTCGATCGACCAATCTAAGAACGTGAAGGATTTGCTTCGATCTGAGTTTGTTCAGAGTTTGCATTTCTAAAAGTCTACTGAGAAGGAGCAAAGGGCAAAATGACATTGAATGAGCTCAAAATGAAGACTTGTAGCAAGTCAGGGAACACTGCAATGCGATGCGATCAAAGCGAAAACGAAGAAATTGTCTGACGAAAATATGGAATTTCGGGGTTGGAAAAAACCCACAGCTAAAGATACAAACAAATTCTTTGATAATTCATCAAATTCTATGGCTTCATCGATTATTGATTTGCCTAAGATATCGTTAGAATCTTATGTCCAGAGCGTCATTTTATCAATGATAAAGAAATAAAGCTACACATTTTTTTTTATATATTTCTCAAAGCAGGTTAAAATTCTGGCAACTCGAAAGAGCTGATGTTGATTCATCTTCCCCAGGTCTATGTTGCCTTCGTGAGTGCCCCCCCCCCGTGGGTAAAAATATGGCAATTGGACCTTTACAGGTCAAGTTACCTGTGTAGCAAAACAGCATTCTTATAATTTCCATAAAAATAAAAAACAAATGATTTATGAATACAAGTTGAAGCAAACCTGTTCAAATCTCCATCCATCAGACATATTTGAAATCGTATGAGCCAATTCCTCTTCTTGGCATTGCAAAACTCGGTAAATGTGCTTCATAGGTCCCTAAAAATATGTCCGGTTTAAATAGTTATAGAAAATTTCTATATTTAGTAGAGATATCATATCCTAATTCGTTCGTTCGTTCGTTCGATCGATTATTCGTTTGTTCGTTCGTTTGTTTTTTCGTTCGTTCATTCGTTCCGTCAATTTTACATTCATTCGTTCATTCATTCCTATATTTATTTGCTCAGTTATTCATTTATTCATTGTACTATTCATAACAAAGTTTTTAATAATATAAACTCTATGTTTCTTTATTGGTATAAGCTATGTTCATCTAGATTGATTGGATGATTGACTGATTGATTGATTGATCGATTGATTGATTGATTGGTTGATCGATTGATTGGTTGATCAACTGTTTGACCAACTAGTAAACTTGGCCTTTGAACAATTGGTTGACTGACTTATCAATTAATTGATGATTTATTGATTTGGTAGCAAATTGACTGATTGTGTAATTGATTAATTGACTGATTATTTGATTAATTGATTGATTAAATCACAACTTAACCTTACCTTCATGTTTTTCCTTCCACCAATAAACTTATCCACTTTTTTGTTCATCATTTCATTCATTCACACAATTGATTTGCTTGACTGTGTTTTTTATGCCAAACCAAAATATAAGACACAACAATTCATACAAAAATAAAATTTGCATTTTAATATTTCAACACACCTTTGGATTCTTCTTGTCATTGACGTTTATTCTTTCTTTCAAAATTGTCACCAATGATGGAATGTTATAGAATTCCGCCTCCTCTAGCACACCTGCACACATTTGAATAAATTGCATTAAAACCATTGAACTTATATTTATATAAAGAAGAAGTATTTACAAGTTGGATGACTGACTTTTAGGCTTTTCTTTAGCATAACCTTAGTAGCACTTTTGATGTCATTCAAAAAGGACAAACACAAAAAAAAAACTTTGAAATTCTATTGGAAGCAATGGAAATATTTTTCTATTCTATTTTCTACAAAACTTAACAAAAATGGTGTGATAACCAAGAGGACTCTGTTTGTGACTGAAATTTAGTTCCATGGGGTTAACTTTTTCAGACAACTTGGAGGCAGGGATAATCGTTTGGAATGATATCCTACCAAATATCTTCAGGCAAGAGCAGACACTTTGAACTTTGACTACAGCATTTTTAATATTAATTTTAAAACTCATCTGAAAATATGCAAAGAGGTTATAAAATAATTTATAAAAAAAATTAAAATTACTTAAGCTTTTTACCTTCTGTTGAAAGATCATTGTCAATGATAACTTTGCCATGTCGCAGATAATTCAAAATTGGGCTAAAATATTTTGGATCTCTGTCAATCATAAAGGCTCCACTTTCATCCTGAAATCAGAATCAAAATAATTTACTAACATGCACAAAATTAATGTGTTTTTTATTAATGTTAATTTAAACCATCAACTTATTAAACTAACAATACTTCTTCCCAAGCAGGGACTTGACATCCCAAGTATCCAGTTGCACTTTTAATCATTATAAGTTCAAATCAAGAACATAAAAATGATTCCTATTATCACCACATTATCCAAGCTTCATTGGTGGGGAGTGAGGTAATTAGAGGTTTTAGCTATACTTCTACATAAAAGAATTTCAACAGTCCTCTTTACTTGATGCATTCAGAAATTCACCAGTGGAATGAAACTATAAGAAACTTATCGTGTTTAATTGTGTAACTTGATACAGATTTTAATTCTAAACAGTTTCAAAAGAAACTATTATTTGCGAAAAATGTGGTTCTTTACTTTAACTTTGATTGTTCAGTACTTGATGGCTAAGTTGGTGGTAATCCCAAAATCTTTGCCCTTGTCTGCAACCTTCCTTTTCTTACTGTTTTGCCCCTTCATATTTGTATCTTTTAATTTCAAACTTATTTACTCATGAATAAATTCTACTGTTTGACAAAGTCATGAATCTTACATAACACCCCTCAACCCCTAGTGAATTTCACAGAGGGGGGGGGGGGCTGGAGTTACATGTCTGATTTGATTTAATCTGGGGGTGATGAAATAAGCAGAAGTGATAACTAACAGAGTTACCACATGACAAAAAAGACAATTGTTTTGGAGAGTTTCTGGATATTTGTTTTTAGAGGGTGTGTGGGTTCATCCCCCTGGTTCACCCTGGCTGCAATGCATTTTCTGTTTTGTGGTATGATGCCATCTTAAAAGGTGAACAGGGGGTTTATTAATGGTTTAGGTCTTCATGGTCTCCACCTTACATTTTTAAGCTTATTTGATTGTGGTGTCTTTAAACAAAAGTACTTCTAACAAGAAACACTGATCCCAATTCAATGGGTTGTTTGTTCTTGAGCTAATTTTAGAATAAAAAAAATCCTTGAATAAATTTTTGGAGCATATCTTCAAATTTTATTTAAATTCAGTTAGTCTAAGTTCAGCTGTTAAATACAAGGAAGACAAAAACACAAAAAACATCATTTTGAAATGAGTAGTCTTAAATTGATTCCTTTTATAAAAAAGGTTGATGATGCTCAAAAAATGTAATAAATGCACAAGAGGACAAATTCTAAAATTATTGATGAATGCATTTCCGTCATAACAATTTCAAAGGATTTTCCCTCCTTCCTTCTTTTTCGAAGCCTAGGCCTACCTAGTGCTAATAAGGAAGCTGGAAGAACTTACAGTTCAATGCAAAGAAATTTGACTCAAAAGCCCGATTGCGGTATTTTGAAGCTGGATATTTTTCGCAAAACAAAAGAAATGCTTTGAAATATCCTAAACGACTAACTTTAAGCGGGAACAAGGCAAAGAATTGGCCAATTCAACTGTCGAAAGCACGAAATATGTGGGTTTCCGCTCAATGAAAATGCCCTGAAAGATAAATTAATTGTTCACCTTACTTATTATTTCTTAGGACATTGATTCTTTTGTTTTAAATAACAAACATTTGCAACGCATACCCAGCGAGGGAGATAGCAATCCATCTATGCAGGACAGCTGCGAGTAAGCGCTGAACGAGAAGTTACCAACAATTCCTTTAATTTTGATACATACCCGGTCTGTTGGAAGCTCTGCCTCTTCGTTGCAAAGACGACACAGGAAATTGTTCGGCTCTTTCGTTAGCGTGGTTTTCGTAGTAAGAAATAGCTGTCCACCAACGTTGAGCTTTACCCAGCTTGCCTGATTTAACTTTGACTTTGATGATAAGTCATTCGAGTTTTCACTTACGTTTGCAGCAGCCATCTTGAAATTATCATAAGATGACAATTAAGGAGGGGTGTTCAATCAATCCGCAGTCTAAACTCGCGGGAAAAACGCGAAGCGTCCCGCAAAAGTTTATAATTAAATTTATTGGATTTGTGACTTTGACCAGTTTTAGAAATAACGGAAACAATACTTAATGCTTTTCAAAAACAAACCTGTACTCAATTATTTCCATTTTTTGAACCGCAGAGATATAATTCCTAACAGGAGTATTCTGAAAGTTATTGGAATGAATAAATGGGATTTGGTTCTCCATTTTTTCCAAAAGTGCTCATTCTTTTCTCATAGAGGATTTTAAATCTTGTATCTTTGTTGATGTAGTTCATACTTAAAGATATAAGACGAGCTTCAAGCAAAAAATTGCATCTTCAAAAGACAGTATTTGAAGTAAGATCAAATAATTCTTCCATTCATTCTATGTGAATTAAATTTTTATTGATCTTATACTAAAATGGCTTTATATCAAATTTATGTTATTTATGTTCAGGACAGTGGCGGATTTAGGGGGCAGTTGCCCCCCCCCCTTCACCGCTCTTCAACTGGCGTTGCGCCCCCTATTGGAAGCGCGCGGTTTATAGGCGCCCCTTTTTCTAAACTGCCCCCCTTCAGAATCATTCTGGATCCGCCACTGGTTCAGGAACTTGGCAAAGGGACACTAATGTTCAGAAAGAGCTATTTGCAATATAAACTGTTCAAAGTTCTGCTGGAAATACCAGATCGAAGCAGTTAGAATCATTTAGCTGAATTTCAAGCACAAATCCGTTTCCAGGTAGAAAGCATAACCCCCGCAATAACCAGCTTAGGATTAAACAAATGGGGCTGGACCTTATCCCCAAGTTCCTCTATGTAGCCCCCTGCCTTTTCCCCTTTTTCAATTAGCCTGGTGGGAACACCAAAGCAATTCTGAGCATTTACAGCAAAATGGCTTCACTGCTGGTTTGTTGCTACAGCTTTGAAAGAAAAACCTTTACGCAATGCCAATTCTACTTCAAAGCAAATAAATTTTGCGAAAAGAGATTTTCACAATCTTCAATGGAGATCCCGTATTATAAAGTTTGCGAGTTTAATTTTATTGTAGCTGTAATCAGCTACTGAATTGGAAAGCTAAATTTTTCATGAGGTTGTGGAAGACTTTCAACCAAAGTTGAATAGGAATTTGTGGATTGAAAATATGTCCATAAATTCACGGAAAATCTTTTTATTCAATGATTAAGCTGACCACATGCGAAAAAACCTCTTTTTGCAGTCTGCAGTGATCTTCAACTAATGAATTTAGTAAGAAAGAGCATAATAAATCTTCATGTCAAGGTGGGAGATCCATTTTGATTGGCCAATGCCAGTGCAAAGGAAAGCAAGCCTGCACAGATCTTTTATAAGCTTGTTGGAAATGGTTGAACTGCGGTTGTCCTTTCAATGTCTGTAACAATAATAGGAAACTTTGCTGTACATAACAGTTGCAAATCATGCCAACAGATTCATTGTTTGAATGTTTGAAAGACTGCAAAGAAGGGCGACCTAGGCGTGAAAATTACTCAATTCAACGGTAGCCCTTGAGATTAACAACTGTCTCTAAATCAGCCAGATGACTTACTGAATTGGCCTAGCCGCAATCGAACTAAAAGATAAACTCCTTGATGGGTGTACCTTTAATTCAGCTAGCCTGATAGTTTAAACAAGATACCATTCATCAACTTTTTTAGATACTAAGATGGCATTACCATGCAGCAAGCCATAGTTGTCGTTTGTATCACTGCTTCTTCGGCATCTGCATCACAATTATCAGCCCCTTTACAAAACAAATATCAATCTAAAGTAACCTAAAATTCTAATGAAATATTTGTATTTCGCCCCCTTCACTTGGTGAATCAAAAGCAAAAGGTATTAGTCCTTCATACTTTATTTTAAGTAAACAACATTGAATGAAACGAATATGGCTAGTATTGTAAGTTAAACGAATATGGCTAGCATTGTAAGGTTTTTCGTTTGGTTAAAAAACCTCCCTGAAACAATTAGGCCCCGATTTTAATGTCCTTCTTCAACTTTTGTTCATATCTTTTATGACTTGTTCAATCTACAACATGTTATCCGTTGATACAGGCAGCAGAACTAATTGATTGATCTTCATATCTATTCGAAATGGCTAGGATCAGCTCACATCTAATCAACCCCTCCTGATTTGCAGCCGTGTCAAAATTTAAAAATATTTTCCTAAGAAAATATTGGAGATTCATGTATATGAAAAATAAGCAGATATAAAAGTGTCGTGCAAAGACTTATTTGAGCCAACAAACCGCAAGAATCTTGAGGGAAAATATTGACATTGCAAAGAGGTGTTTGCAATAAATTATAGAAGAATGTTTAATAACCAATAATGCAAAAGCTTTGTTGCCATAGAGGCTTATCGATATCATACGATCTCCAAATTCAATATACCAACATCCAAATTATCTCTGTTCATTCAAACAAGTTTACCTATGGAGGGGTGGAACAAACGGGGGTAAAAGGCTGCTGTCAAAATGCGATTATAAAATATGGGATTCTTGAGAAAGAGGTGATAGAAGGGGGCCAAGGAACTATTCTTTTGATTTTAAATCCTCCCAGTTTGAAGCTAATACAAAGTAATTTATGGGGCAACTGGTTTTGATAACTGCCCCCCCCCCCCAAAAACACCCTTGAAAAGTCCCACTTGGCACATCCACTGTACATTTACATTGGCTAAACAAAAGTCTTTAAATAAAATTTTCCAGACACTATAATGTGAAAAATCGCATGACAAAGAGGTCAAATACTTTTTAGAATATTTGCTGAAAAAGTAAACTATTGTATAAGATTAGAAATAAACCTGTTAAAAAGATAATGACTCAATCATGAAATTAAATTAATAAAGATTTACCATGTTCAAATAAGTATTGATAATTAATGATGAAGGACTTAATAACTTATGGTAAATGTAAGTTCATAATCTCTTCAAGTATTATTTGGATTAACATAATCTTTAATTATATCATTCATTGGTAGCTACCTCTGACATTTTCATTTCCGTAAGGGGGCAGATTATTACACGTAGCTTTTATTGTTAAGAGCAGCTAAATTTATGCAGAAAAGAAGGGGTAACAAATAAGATTGATATAGGGAAGGACTGACAAATGAGCAACAAAGCTTTTCAAAGCGAGGGGGGCAATGATGCTGGACTACTTCATTCAACTATCTATCTAGGATTATATCATTGAGAGAACTGAATTTTGCAAGGGACGTTTCTCTTGCATCTCTGCCATCTGCATCTCCTTTGAAAATACTACCAGAAAGTTTAGATATTCATTAGGCAAGGGAGGGGGAACACTTGGATCATTCCCAAAGTCAAAATAATTCATGCCCCATGTAGAATTGCTGCCTCTTGCGTACAAAACGCCGTGCCATCGTCTATTCCCTGTGGGGAGAGGGCAGGGTAATCGACGAATTGTCAAAAGGGGAAATGGAGAATATTACAAACAGATCAGGTTGTAATTGCCAGCATTTCATAGGCCCGATAATGGCAGAGAGGTAGCTAGCATTCTTTTAAATCATGTGAGAATTTACCCCACCATCTTTGTTTCACTTCTGCCCCTGTCATATTTACCAAATGCGACTCATAAATCCAGCAATTAATCAGCAACCCGAATATTTTAGTTTATATTTTGGTGGCAATTTACGGTGAACATCACATCAGGAATCAAAACATTTAATTCGTTGAACACCACTCACATATTACACGAATAAATTCATAAATTATATGACAGTAATTGTTTTTCAGAGCTATTGTTTAACACCTTGATTACGCAATGAATAACTAGTTACCAGACCTGACATCATTCTGTTTAGTTTTGTCCATTTCGGCGGTTATCACCTGCTCCTTCCCATCAATTTTATTGATGTTACTCCTTAGCAGGTGGCACGGCCTCAAAGATTTCACGCCTGTATTCACTTGCAACGGATAATCATTTCGCATTCCCGTATTCGCTTACTCCAACTAAACCTTGGTCGTTACACAACGTATAATCCCTAAAATTGATGTTCAACTCGATGCCAAGCATTTGCCCGACAGAACGACGGTCAAAAAAAACCGTTTGTAATTTTCGCAGTTGGTGGATCAGAGATCATTGGAGAAGAGACCTGTGATATTGCTGGAAGCTTTTTTCGAATTGGAAGAATTTCAATTGAGCTTGATCATTACGCAACTGTAACAATCCTGTGCAGTGAAGAGTTTTTAAACGTAGCAACCAAGTTCTGCTTTGTTTACAAGACATATGTCAAGTTAGCCTAAATGTAGATCGAAATTTGCTAGCAACAGTATTTCATTGTAATAAACAAGCTGATTGGTGAGAGCGGCACTTAATGATATCGTAAACACGCCCGAATTAAACATCGTATGATACCATCGACATAGCAAGGTTTCGAAAGCTCACACAGTTTCCCAGCAGAGTAGGAACATCGCACACAGAAATTCGCTTTAAATCACACAGTTGAACAATTAACTCTTAGAATATATATGGCCGTGCATGTTTCCTAATTGTGCCTGTATAACTGCTGAACTAAAGAAACAAACATATTCAAAAATTTGCAATCAAAATTTTACGAATTTCCAAAGAACAGGCGCAGTCGTCATGGAGACAGGTACAAGCGGAGCATGTTCGGGTAAACAAAGTAAAGGAGAAAGTAGCAAAAGAGGAGGCCCATTGCAATCTGGGAAATGCTCACAATATCATGATGTTGATAAACGAACGCCTTTGGGTGAAGAGAAAGAACGATACAGTTCAAAGCAATCTAAGTTTCCATCGTTATCAAAACTAGGAAGATCACACACTTTCTCATTCGGACGCAAAAAAGATAAAGAGAACGAGAAGAAAGCTGGCGATAAAACAAGCAAAGTAAAAGAACGAACGATGGATAAAAATTCGGAGGAAAGCCCGCATAAAGGGAGCACGAAAAAGAAGGCACAGGAAAGGCATGACATCAGGCATTGTGAAGATCGTTCTAAAACTGTTCACGGGAAACCAGCAGCAACGGAAGATAGGTATAGCAGCAGAAGCACATATGCATCAAGACACCATGAACTTTCTCGCAGTAGAAGTTATGACAGTCGAGCTTCAAGCGGAGGAAAAGAAAATCGAACAAAAGATTTCTCGACATCGTCTAGTAAGTATGTAACAGGAAAGGAGAGTAAAAATCCTAAACGAAAAGACTGCAAAAGAAAAGAAGTGCCAATCGATAGAGGTTTTGATCACAACAATATCCCATTGTGGTTACGAAATCCTCCGAAAATCCTCATTCAAGATTTCTCATCTGATTACGTTGATGAAACAACATTCGATGAAGAATACTTCGATCTAGTCCAATGGGCATTTCGAATTCTCGAACAACAATGTAACTATCGAATGTATTCGACTTATGTGGATTTTCAACTCGAAGACGACGAACCAACACTGCTGGGTGCCGCGCAAAATGAGCCTTTAAAAGTCATAACAACTGAAACTGCTCGCGTTGGTAGCACTCTTGAATACATTTTACATCCAATTTCGACAGGTGCAGCCAACGTGTTGCAGACGGGTGCAAAGTTTGCTGATTTTACGTCACGTGTTTTTCGAGGAATCAATTTCGACTCAATAATAAAGAAACGCAGCGAACAAGAAACGCCTATCAAGAAGCAATGACACCTACAACATTTACTGATTTATATTGTTTGAAATATTGTAGGATCTTATATAAAAGATCATTAGCTGTTTGGGAAAAATGTGAAGGGGTGCTGGGTAAATTTATTTATATTTTGGAAACATCAACTGCCAACAAAAACAAAAAAAATAAGTATTCATAGTTCTTAGAGGATGGTAAGGCCAATCCCATATTAATTCCCTCTTTGACCTTTTTTTGAAAAAGGTAGTCGATAAAATTTGATCTCTTAGGCCGAAGGAAAAGTGCTAAATTTCTTATTTTCTGCAAATTTGTTTTCTGACCCAGGCATTTTCAAGCAAGCAAATACATAATCAGCTCCTACATAAAATAGGTTACAAGAATGCACGAATAAATATTTACAGTTTGTTAAGAGTCATCATTGTCTTTATCCCGTCACGGCATTTGCCCAAAGATGCTTCTTGCCCCATCATGACCTTTGCCCCCATCCTGAACTTTGCCACATCAAGGTCATTATATGAAACCCAGCGCCAGATGACCCCCCTCAGACACAACATCATCCCAACCCCCTTCCTGTGCAAAGACCTTGGCTTTAAACCATAAATCGCTTTCACGGCATCATATTGTAATGAATGTTAACCAATAATGTAATACAATATGATCAAAATTGTCGAAATTATTATCACTAAATAAATAACTTATAAAAAAATTGCTGTTTATGAAATGCCAAGAACTAAGTCGATTGACATTATTTTTTAACTCTGATGTTGATTCTAGAACTATGGTAGTTGCGAGGCCGTGGGTGACAGGGTGGGGGCTGGGGACTACGACGTTGCTATGGTTTTCTAGACCAATCCCTTGTCGTCATAGAAATGACGTCATCATTTGACATGACGTCAATCAACACCTGTAATGCATCAAGGTCTTTCAGATGGAAACATTGAAGAGGGTTTTTTGAGAATAATATTGATCACAAAGCAAGGATTCATACAGACGTCCTTTTCAGAGCTTTGGCTAAATAGTAAAATCATATGTTACATAGTATCATAAATGATAAATTTAACACAGTTAAAGATCAACCTATTTCTAGTTTGCAGCTTAAATTTGTCTGACCAATTCACTTCATTTTCTGTCAAGGAACATAAATTCAAAATAAGGCAATGTTTTTGAATCACATCGCCGTGTTTTAACATTCTGTTATTTTCACGCGGCTATGAATTCTAAATGAGTCAAACTGCGTGTCAAACCGCGATTCAACCGCGGGTCTTAAGCATGAAAAGTTCAAAATCTAGTGGCAAACAGCAAGTACAAAGGGCCTTTGATGAAAGTCGCACGATGTTTGTACGACCGTTGTGACCTTATAAGAAACTTTATGACGTGAAAAATATTCTGAATAGAGATGAAATGCCAGTGCTTAACTAACCAAGCAACAAAAAGTGAATCCTGCCAAAAAACGGTAGGCGATATGCTTACTCAACTCCATCAAAAACGTGAGTTCTGATGAGTTACAAATCCTCAAAGATGCTTTCTGACATCGAGTATGAAGCTAGGTCATTGCTGAAAGCGTTCAACATCTGTGTTCAAGTGATAGTAAGCTTAAAACCGCGTTTGACCGCTAATGAAGAACAACTTTAATTAGATTACAATGTTTTCTAATGTCTCATGTCAAAAACATTTGGCAATAACTTGTTTTTTAGTCCGTGGATATGATTAACTATTGATACAAACTGCAATGATCACGAATTGCAAGAATATTGAGAGGAAGTTACCAAACATGTTGTTACGGATACAGTATGCCTACTCTAAGACATATTTCTTCTTAAACTGAAGATCCATTGACCAATTTTGCCTCGCATATTTCCAGTTGAGTTTTAGAAGCAATTAAAAGGTGGAGAGGTCAAGTTAAAAGTTAAAATTACCATTCTCATGAACTTCAATGACCAGACTAATACAGAAATAGAAATTTGAAGCTCTGTTTATGCCAGTTAGAAACGTTATTCAAGTGTTATCAATGGAGCCTCAATGTCCTAGTCCTAATTACGTCACATGTATTATCATCAGCGTTCCTTATTGGTCAAAAGCTTTATAATCAGAGTTTTATCAGTTGTACCATATCTGTGATCGACCGCATTATCAGCTGAATGACAGTGAGAGACAAGGACGACCTGAAATCTTTTTTCTACTCATGACAGAAAGCGAGAAACTTGACACGCTGCATCAAGAATTAAAACAGCCCAATTTATGTTATCTTTAAAAATGATCGTCTGCAAACTCAATCAAACTTGTTATAAGAATTCATGATAAAATTCGTCTTTGACCATCGCTAATAATAAGATGGATGATGTTTTAATAGATTTCGAAGAAGATATGGTGGAAAAGCATATGTATCGATTTTTGGAACGAATTCACATCACAAGCGAATGCGCTGCGTAGAGCAGGAGGAAAAAACAATTCGAACTTTCAGATTATTAAGAGGCAATTAGCATGAAGCAATGCATGATGGATAATAAAAGGCTTTCAATCCAGTTATGGCAAGTTCTTATTACGTGTGCAAACACAAATAATGTTTGAGGAGTTTTGCTAATGAATAAAAATACAGGCAACAGGTGCAAGGGTGGAAAATGTACGTTTTCTAACAATGATTTTTTCAATAATCGTTTTGAAAGCATTATTTATTTATCTGTAAAACTGTTTTATCTTATAAAAAGCATGGTTTTTATATGAAATCCATGTAATTCTAGTGAACCCCGGATGCATATTTAGGTCTTTGAGGCTTAAAAATACAATTCGGAAGCAAAAGTTGAATTGACGCACGTTTCATTTTGAGATGGAGACAAGATTAACTGTTGGATAACAACATGCAGAGATGATAATCGACAAGTAAATCTTGCAAAAACCGGAGCAGAATTCTGAGAGAGATTACGATTTGGCTTGAATCGATGCCGAAAATTGTTGCGCGCTTTAAAGATGTTCAGCATAACAGTTCAGTTCAGTATTGATAAGGCAAAAACGGTTGAAAAGCTGCTAACGATGAAACTTTCAAAATAACTAAATTAATAAGGATATACAGATAGCATGGGAAATATATGATAATAGATATATTGGAAAATGATCGTAGTCTTAATGGGTCACGTTTAGAAGAAGTCATGTGATACCTTCTGCCAATGCCAATCATTTATGTCGTCTGTAACCTCGTTTTCTCTTTCATTCTTTACTTGTGTCAGCCTCTCATTCAATTCATTTGGAAGAAATTGCTTAGACCTAGTAAAATTAAAACAAAGACTTTAAACTTCTATCTTTCTATTTTAATTTTTAAAAAAAGATCCTGCTAGATAAATATACTCTTGGTTTAGGATTATTCTTCAAACAATGTTAACTTGTTTTTATCCTCAGCTGAGAATGAAACCCATAAAAATACAATATTACGTTCTTTGCATCAATGAATGAAAGGAGTGATTCATGCCCACCACTTTTGATGATTAACCACAAAGTGGCCAGAAACACAGGACCGTAGCTAGATGTTCTGCTTCAAGAAATACTTTAGATGAATTTGCCGAAAAAATGGGCGTATAATCCATTATTTTTCGGCAAGTTAGAAAAATTTGCGGACGAAATGCTCTTCAACGGCCAAGAACGCCTTGTTGATGAAACACAATATTGTCCCTGGGGGATGATACAACCCCATTACCCTAGTAGCTTCAGCCCTGCAGGTACACAGAATGAGAACAACGAGAAAAGATGAACTCTCAGAATGGTGTTGTTCTTACCCTTTATCTGAAGCTCTACGAAATTCAAACTTTCTCCTTGAAATGCCAGGTGATGCAGCGGGCGATGCAAGAGGTGATGCAATGCGACTTGAAGGTCCCGAGTGACATGGGCTGACTCCTGGAGATCCGCCAGGGGTAATGGATCTAGTCAACTTCAAGATGGGAAGGCCTTTCAGCTTCATACGATTGTGCATTGCTCGGGGTGAGGCTTGAGATCCAGGATGTGACGAGTCACCGAGAGCGGACAAGTCATTTTCAGAACTGCATCTTTCAACAGGTAAGGTTGGTTGAAGGAACCAGTTTGTGTTGCTAGAACTTCGACTTATCATTTCTTTGTTTTTGCTGTTTGGTTGAAAATCACTGCTAGTTCGACATAATTTGGCATGTTGTTTATTGTTATTTGAAAATAAATCACCGAATGTAGAACGATTAACTAAACCTCGTGCTGCATTTAGAATCCTGCAATAAAGGACATCATCATCATCATCAAAATGATAATCATAATCATAATCATAATCATCATCATCATCATCATCATCATCATTACCATCACCATCATCATCATCATCATCATCATCATCATCATCAACATCATCATCATCATCATCATCATCATCATCATCATCATCATCATCATCATCATCATCATTACCATCACCATCATCATCATCAACATCAACATCATCATCATCATCATCATCATCATCATCATCATCATCATCATCATCATCATCATCATCATCATCATCATTACCATCACCATCATCATCATCAACATCAACATCATCATCATCATCATCATCATCATCATCATCATCATCATCATCATCATCATCATCATCATCATTACCATCACCATCATCATCATCACCATCATCATCATCAACATCAACATCATCATCATCATCATCATCATCATCATCATCATCATCATCATCATCATCATTACCATCATCATCATCATCAATCATCATCATCATCATCATCATCATCATCATCATCATCACCATCATCACCATCATCATCATCATCATCATCATCATCATCATCATTATCATCATCATCATCAATCATCATCATCATCATCATCAATCATCATCATCATCATCATCATCATCATCATCATCATCATCATCATCATCATCATCATCATCAATCATCATCATCATCATCATCATCATCATCATCATCATCATCATCATCATCATCATCGTGATCACCATAATCATCAACTCACCTGTTATTCGATTTTCTTGCACTAGACGTTTTGTCAGATTTCGCTTTATCTATAAGATCTTTATAATCTTGCGATTTTAAAAACCTTGGATAACTATCTGTATTCATCAGTTTAAAAATTTGATCCTATGTAGAAAATTAAATTCTATTTTAATTAAAAACTCTGGCTTATATTTCGAGGCTATAAGGTATCATGAATAAAAGCACTTCTTGCAAATAACGAAAAATATCAAAAGAATTGATCTATTAAGAATTGGCGCCCAACGTGGTGCCCTAAAACAATTGTATGACGTATTCAATTGATGACATCATACACTGCTGCTATATTCATCATTAAACCTTTCCTGATACTAGAACCTAATGATGCTTCTGCATCGGATTCCATTCTGCGTGTTTAGTTTCAGTTTAATGACATAGAACAGAAAGATAGATAGATGTTTTTGTTTCTCTTTCAACTTAATGCAGCCATCTGCTTCACCTTTTCTTCCGAACGTAAACAGATATTGGCATGTTTTGGCTTTAAAAGGCTAATTAAACATTATGGAAAAAATAATCAAACTAATCTAAAATTAATTTAAAGCTAAGCTTTAGAATTTACTCAGCTTTTAAATTTTGTAATAATAGCAGATTAGAATCTAGTTTCCACAGTCAGAACTCGAGAATTACCCTGAAGACGATCTCCCAATAAGGAGATTGAAAGTTTGAAAGCATTGTTTTGTACTTTAAAAAAAATTCATTATGATCTCGACGATATGCAGTAGCAAATGCAATGACGTCAACTTATCAGTGTTGAAGACTCCGGTCGATTGAATGAAGTTGGAAATCCTATCAATGTTTGTAGTTGAATAATTTGTGAGAAGTCGAGATCATTAATCAGGTTGGTATACATTTTACATGAATCTTATGCTCAAAACAGCCTAAAAAGCTTGAGATTTCTGGCCAGGGAGTCGTATTAAAGATGTGGAACGTTTTAATCGCAACATAAGTACTCTTAATGCCTAAACTGTTAATGTCCAGCAGAGTGCAAAATTAATGCATAAATAAGTTAAAGTATGTGATATTTGGCTCGCCATGCAAGATGAATTTTGAAATCACTTACTCGTCAGGTGGTTGAGAAGAAAATCATTTAACGCGAACGTAAAACAGCAAGGTTCTAGTTTAATGACCAAAAATGAAATTCTTGCACTTCATGTTTCTTAATAGCAACGGAACGGTAAACAAGTAGGCCAGGATTCACTAAAGAACATTGCTGAAGGGGTTTTATTAAAATGTCAGCCATTTTGTTAATTGTATGACACGTGATCAAACATCTTCTGAATTAGCAATTTCAAGAAAGCGTCATAGTATTCTTGAATCAATTGACTAACCAATAAAAGGCGGAAAAAATAAAATGAATAGGAGATAAGAAATTTCGAAGCAAATACTGGCCTGAGCTAAATCAAATGCATACATCGATGGGTCTTTGATGCAATCTCGAATTTTTGACATCGCTTTGTTGTCAACATTGATTTCAAATCTTGCACCTGGGGCCATGAAATCTCTATGATTAAAAAAACATCGTTAGAAAAACATTTTTCGTTGATTTTAAAGACACTTAAACAGCTTTACAATTGAAAGAATTTTCAATCAGGTAATGGCATTGACCCAAATGTGTTTTGAAGTTACATCATTGTGGTGGTTATCCATTGCAAATGCGAGATTTCTATTTCCATACAAACATTATATCTTGGCTGTCCAAACTCCAGCTCCAATATTAACATCTTTTTTACCTGGGAGGTTTGTGACTGGACATATCGGATGGACCATATTGTCACAAGTCCCAAATTTGGTTTCATTGTAACGAGACGGAATGATAATTTAGGACGCATGTTTAGGCAACAATGTATTAGAAACTGGAAGAAAGGTTCCCTGGTGGCTGCACGAATTTATCATACGCAATGATCTCTTTCGAGGGGTGTTGAGCAAGGTGGAAGAGAAATTTTCTAATGTTTTCGTCTGTTTGTTTTGTAAAAAAATTTTTTTTTTATGTTATCATGTAAAACCTTTACCTGTAAATTCTTATGGCTCCACTTTTTATCTTTGATTTTGGACTGTATTTCAACTCTTCACAGGAAAGCCAAAAACTGTTCACAAAAAACAAGCATTCTACTCTGAAATTTATACGTAAAAATGTCAGAATTTTTAGCTGATCAAGAAGTGAATAGTTATAGAACGAGAACATCAAAGTGTATGACCAGGGAAACTGCTTGTGATCAGCAAGTAACATATCTCTGCAAGAGAGAGCTCGCTACTTGTGTTTTGAACATTGTTACACAATCGAATGAAAATTCATCTTAACCCATTCCTTCCCGGTGATAAGACAGATGTGCAGTAGCCTTATAAATGTTGATCTACAGATGAATCAGGCTATTGACAACATTACCCTTTCCTAAATGATGCTATTTTTTGTAGATCCAAAGATCACATTGTCCCTAAAGCTCACCTATAAGTTTCTCCAATAAACTTCTAAACGAACATTTGCATGCTTCAGCGTTTAATTATAAAAATCGGTATTTCTGAACTTTAATGAGGGTGTATATGGCCAGATTTTCCTAACTCTACCTGCCTGTGTGTATCATTTCATCATTAATATTTACACACACCTCAACATTAACATTAGCAGGTTTTGTCATCAATATTCAAGTAGTTTTTGGTGTTCTGTTGTCAGCCTTTATTCTAAACATGTGTCTTGACCATCTCAATCAACTCATCCTATATCTTTGCTTCCCTTATCCTGCATCAAGTATTTTTACTATTTTTGCTACCTTTGCAGAGTAATTAACAAATAAAAGCATGAATGCCACTTGAAGGGTGGGTGGGGCGGGGGGGGTTCCACATGATGGTTGCAGGACAAAATGCTCGTCATTTTCCCAACGCAATCCATAAAATGATGCCCCTGAATAATAAGCAACACAATGATGATTGAATCGTAATTTAACAATTTACCTCAGGTTTTCCTCACTAAACTCTTTTTTAAGAGAATTTGCAAAATGTTCAATTCCTTTTTTATCTGCAAGCAAATCACGCAGTGAAATGGACCATCTTTCGAGGCGGAGAAGTGTGAGCGAATTGGTTCTGTTTTAAAAATTAAAAGTGAAAATTGGACTGCAAAATTGCAGATTAAAGATGGCGCATTGCATTGCAATTGCGATATCTGAAATACTGCATTCAACACATTGTTGAAAGGAATTGCAGCAATTTGCAACTCTTTCGCGGTACTAAGTAGACAAAACATAAGAGAGTGGAAAAAATATCAGAAATATTCAAACTAAATCTGTTGATAAAACACGCAGCCCTAATTCAACAATTCATAGGATTGTTCGTAAGATTAAAATTATTAATTGCAATATTCGTTCTTAAGACTAAAACCATCCAACCATAAAAAATAGTCATTTATAAGATGAGACATTTGTTGTCGGTGACACAATACAGCTTCCACGTCATTAAATATTAAACATTCCCTATAGAGACAGTCTAGTCGATTGAGTTTTAGAAATTCACATGATCAGCGTTGTTCCCAATAATAGCATTCGCTGATTGTTTTGTAAATTCACGTGATCAGCGTTGTTCTCACCAATAGCATTGTAGCAAGAATAACTTATTCCCTCTCCGCTTAGAACGAATCCGATTACAAAGAAACTTGAAGCAGCATTGATTCGCAGCCATTTAGGATTTACCTCGGTTCAAAATCTTTGCACCAACGACTAGAAGAGGCTGCTTCATTGCTTGCATCGAACAAAACATCAACTTTTGCGTATTGATCACAGTGTGAAATCAAACTGAAATTATCAAAAAAAATAAATGTGGTTAGAAGACGTTTCATTTAAAAAAATGTTAATATTTGTAGCCTGCCATCCAGGACTGTTCCCTCATTATCTATGGAGTCATACAAATTAGTTGGGTAGGACTGGCTGCTATTTGAGACATCAATCCAACCAAATAGGCCTCTCGTAAATCTTTGTAACGAAAGAAGTGATATTTGTAGGATAAATATGGTTGTATCCTCAACGTCAATTCTATGCTATGCAACGTCAAGTACGCCACTTATTAATGCTTCACGACTATCGTGCATTAATGCTTCACGACTATCGTGCATTAATGCTTCACGACTATCGTGCATTAATGCTTCAAGACTATCGTGCATTAATGCTTCACGACTATCGTGCATTAATACTTCACGACTATTGTGCATTAATGCTTCACGACTATCGTGCACTAATGCTTCAAGACTATTGTGCATTAATGCTTCACGACTATCGTGCATTAATGCTTCAAGACTATCGTGCACTAATGCTTCACGACTATCGTGCACTAATGCTTCACGACTATTGTGCACTAATGCTTCACGACTATCGTGCATTAATGCTTCACGACTATCGTGCATTAATGCTTCACGACTTTCGTGCATTAATGCTTCACGACTATCGTGCATTAATGCTTCACGACTATCGTGCATTAATGCTTCACGACTATCGTGCATTAATGCTTCAAGACTATCGTGCACTAATGCTTCACGACTATTGTGCACTAATGCTTCACGACTATTGTGCATTAATGCTTCAAGACTATCGTGCACTAATGCTTCACGACTATTGTGCATTAATGCTTCACGACTATCGTGCACTAATGCTTCACGACTATTGTGCATTAATGCTTCACGACTATCGTGCACTAATGCTTCACGACTTTCGTGCATTAATGCTTCACGACTTTCGTGCATTAATGCTTCAAGACTATCGTGCACTAATGCTTCACGACTATTGTGCATTAATGCTTCACGACTATCGTGCACTAATGCTTCACGACTATTGTGCATTAATGCTTCACGACTATCGTGCATTAATGCTTCACGACTTTCGTGCATTAATGCTTCACGACTATCGTGCATTAATGCTTCACGACTATCATGCATTTAGGTCTCGCTTTATCGTGCAGCATTTAGGTCTCGCTTTATCGTGCAGCATAGGGTTCTGTGCAGAAAACAAATGTAAGCAAACATAATGACCACGTCAATTTTTTAAGGTAAATGGGATGATTTACATAACCCCCATAGTGAATTCAGCTCCTCTGCAAACTAGAAAGAACTTATCTTTTTTAATTAGATCTTTATCACCGGGATTTGCAAGAAAGAAAGCGATGGGAAGATTGAAATTAATAATTAAAGAATAGATTTGTTAGACCTTAACAAAGTGAGAAAAGAAAATCAATGACAGATCCTCCTTTTTCATTGGATGTGTTGCGGTTGTTTGATGTATTTTATATCCGATTTTAGCAATTTCCACTGGATATAAATACAGCTGCCTTGCTTTGCATATATTGCAGTTGAAATAATCGCAGTTTGTTTAACGATGGATACACCTCGAGAAGCGATGACAAACGCTCACGGATACTGTTATGTTTAAGATTGGTAAAATTATAATCTTCAACGGAAAACAAATAAAAAATTTACGGTTTAACAAATGGGAATCTATCCTCAAGAGCAGCAGTTGTTTGGATAAAAGGCTGGCATGCAAAGATTTGCAAGATAGAGCAATTGATTGCTGTTGGGAAACGCATTATGATGAGGTATGAACATCGTTCCGTTTTCTTTTTATACACTGCCATGTCAGATAAATTAAAGTTATTTTAGTTTACAAGATACACACATTGTTATAACAATAGATTTTATTACATCGATTATATATTATTTAATTAAATATCGATTACTGTTATTGAGGGAATTGTTTAGGTTCAAATCGAATCTACTTTTATATATTTAGATTGTTATCTTTATCATTTTTTTCTTACATTTACATTTAAATATACTATTATTGCCTGAAATTTTGATTGGATTTATAAATATACATAGATTTTTAATATTTTTATCTATTTTTATGCATCCATCTATCTATCTTTTTATCTTATTTTGTTGATGCATGAAATGTGACTGTCCTTGATCTTTTAGATGCAAAATAATTACAGTGTAGAAGTATTCCAAATTCAAGAACATTGAAGGTAAAGACCGGCAAATCCTTCGGTTGTAAACTGACTTTATTTACAAAATGAATCACAGTCAATCGAGCTGTGTTAAAGATCATCAAAGTGGATTTGTTGCTTTCAAAAACAGATGCTTCCAACTTGAAATACTTTACTTTATCTCGGGCTGGCACAAGAAAAGCCTAACAGGCATCATCGCGACTGATATCATCATTGTAATTCCAACGGTCATCTTTAACCTTCTTGTCGTTTATGTAGTATGGAAATACCGGTCTCTTCAAACCGCATCAAATCTCCTTTTAGCAAGTTTGGCTGTAAGCGACTTCTTTATTGGATTGGCACTTCAACCATGCAAAATCATCTCAACTATATTGGTTTTAAATTGCCAGTCAGTTTGCTGGTTACTTGCGACTGTTTTTCAGTTAGGTTACTACCTCGCAACTGTCTCGTTTCTTACATTAACTGAAGTTTCGATCGATCGCTTTATCGCTCTGGCGTATCCGTTTCGGTACCAAAGGTTGACTTCATCAAACACCTTTATTCATCGTGTGATATTTGCGACATGGATCCTACCACTATTAGTCGTAATTTTATCGACTGCAGTTGGGCAAATGCGAATTCCTTCACTTCTTTTTACGATAATTGCGCCATTGTCGATCACATGCAGCATCATCGCGCAAATCTCTACGATTCGAGTCGTTCGAAAAGCCAGAAAACGTGACAGAAGCCTCTCGGTCCACAAAACAAACCCTGATTCAAGGCGTAATCGCCGTAGAAATTATGCCCCAGAGAAAGCAACAAGAGTCGCAGGGTTGGTTTTGCTCGCAACAATTGGCTGTTACGCACCGCATGCCGTACTTACAGCAATACGGATGGTGCGTAAGGATATACGCGCATTTCAAGGTATTTATGACTGGACAAAAACATTGGTTATATTAAATTCGACGCTGAATCCCGTCATTTATTGCTGGATTTTAAAAGAGATGCGAAGGCGCATATTTCAGACAATGTTCCGACATAGACTGTGGAGGAGGAGCAGTTTGATTAGGCCTAAACCGTCGGGATTGACTACTATAGAAATGAGGACCAATCATGTTACGAATATGTAATCAAACAATGTGATGCTGCTGATCAGCATAAAAAACCAAGAAACATAATAGAACTCTATAGCTAAAGCATGATAGGGAGGTCGTGAAGAAGAGGAAAACGAAATGGCTAAAACATGACGGAGAGGTCGCGAAATACGAAAAAGAGGTCGCGAAAAGATAAGAAAACTAAAGTTTGACTTAAACGGTGACATCAAAATGACGTGATCACACTATTGTATCCACATATGATGTCAAGGGCGTTCATTGACTTTCTGACAAGACCTTCTAGGGGTATAATTGGGGTCCATTTGGTGATTTTGGGGCTGATGGAATTATGCGTATGAGGGTCTGGGTTGAGTAGCACTGTGACGTAATTCTGAAGTACTCTGAATCCAAATTACGGTACATTCAACTTTTAAGGAGTGCGATGTAAAGAACAAAGTTTAGCAATTAAGAAGATTTTACATAACATAGAAGTATGCTATGGAAGAGTAAATTGAAAATATCTATGTTTTATTCAATTCAAGTTTCCTAAATTATTAATCAAGGTTATTAATATTGTAAACTGAATTGTCGTTTGGCAAAGATGATGATAGAAACACAATAGTTCTTAAATACTTCGAAAGCTTCGAAATACAATATTTAATATTGAAAGTTGATAACCATTATGTCTTCGAGTTCAAAATTGAAGGGGTTCGTTTCGTGTTTCACCATTGCATACCAAAGTAAAGCGCTGTTTTGGCAAATCATTGACGTTTGAAAATTAAAAATTAATGAAAGCACAACATAGTAAGGTAATAAATACTTGACCGGGATGGACTTAGGACAAGGAATGGTTGCGGAGAATGTGGCACTCCTACCCATTGATTGGAGAAGCGAGGTATCTAATTTTGGGACCAGCAACAAGCAACAAGCCCGATTGTTCCATCGCTTTGATTAGCAAACACTTCCTGATGTATCCAAAACAATTCTAGGTACTCAGTGATTGCTAAAAGAGGAATCTAAGAATAAGAGTAGGGAGACACCTACCCGCCATCTCTCCGAACTTATACTGACCCCTTTATTAAGCTTCCCTTTTCAGTTGCTATGCGGTTAATTATCAGTAGGTTATATGATTCCCTGCGTGGGAATGTGCTGCGAGGGCGGTTTGCAATAAAGAGGTAAAGCTAATCCGATAGGGCAGCATTACAAGGTTCAATTTTCAATGACGTCATATTTCCACACGAGTCGATTAACAACAGATGCATAAAATATATTTTTGAGAAACATCTGTATTTATAAATAGAAGTAATATTTGCTGACTAAAAAATACCAGGGGTAGAGAGGGAGGGGCTCATTACCCCAAAGCTCGGAAAACATCACAGTCACACGGTCACTAGCTCGAGGAAGGTCCACGAAAACATTAGAAACTGTTTTGACACACCCAAGCCACGCCTATTTTCCATTGTCTTGTGAAGAAGCCTTTTGGTATATTTTGCGCGGAGAAAGGTTAACAACTGTTCTGGACTTTGCATTACCCACATTTTCAGATGCCTTTTCTTAGCTGATAGTAAAGCCTAATTGAAATTGAAAGATGAAGCAGCGTGAAGGATAAGGACAACCTAATAACGCAAGAGTATTGTTTAGATTTATAAGAAGGAAAACAGAAGTCAAATCTCTGTTTAAGTTCATATTAAATTTAATTTTCGATTGATTTAGAGAGCAGCAGGTACTCCAATTAAGCTGGTTTATTAAATTTTGAAAGAAATATATTCACATATGAAGGAAAACAATCGACTACAAAACAAAGTCAATAATGGTTTATGAAAAACACGCGCAAAAACAGCTCCGTAGTTACGATGATGCGAAATCCTGAGTCAAATGCGAAATCATGATATTACGCAATACGATACATTGTACCGCAAAGCTGGAGATGAAGTGGAGTCAATAATCTATCCCACGTTTTAGATGCGAATAATTCCTGCCTTGTTGCGTGGGGTATTGAATGTCGTACGGATTAATTGATATGAAACGTGAAACTTCAAAAAGGAACCACAAAGAATTAAAAACATAATGAAAAAAGCAAACATTGAATAGGACTGGCACAAAGAACGGCGAGTCGTGTCATTCCAAGTAATGTTCAAAAGAGCAAGGTGATCGGGCTGAGAAATGTGACACCGAATTGCGGAAGACTTTAAATTGACTTGGTAGTGTGGAAGGTAGTTGAATCAATTGAAAAATCATTTTCGTGAGTTTTGATAATCGATCGAACAGGAAAAATAAGGAAAAAACTTGATACATTGGCTTTGGCTGGCAAGCAAATATAAAGTGATACTTTGAATTGCTGGTTACTTAGTCAAACGGATGATATTGATGCCTCCAAGCAAAGTGGAAATCTAGTGAAGCAGCCAGTAGAAGGGAATTATACAGCAGTTGGATAGGACTCTTATATGTACAATTGGATAGGATAGAAGAGTCTTGGTGGCCGATTGGTTGTGTAATAGAGACAAGAAACCATCGCTTTCTGATCAAAAATTCTATTAATGAAATGAACTCAACCAAACAAGATACGATGCTGCATTTTCAATGTGCAAATTCAAAGGGTTCGTACCCGACAGGGGATGAGTTTAAAATAAACTACATAATGATGATAACTTTTGATCTAACTCTTGCACCGATAGCTTTCGTCTTAAACTTGCTTGTTTTGATAGTTCTAGCCAAACATCGCTCGTTGCGGACTGTTCCAAATTGCATTCTTATTAGCCTAGCGTTTAGTGATATGATCACAGGATTGTTCATCCAGCCAATGAAAGCAACAGTTACTAGCCTCATACTTGAAAACGATTATAACTGCGCCCTGTATCTTACAGCTCTCCAGCTTGGCTATCTTATGGGAATGACATCATATTTATCATTAACCCTTATGGCAGTTGAAAGATACGTGGCAATATTTCACCCATTTCGATATCAACAAATGACATCAAGTAGACTGGTTGTCGTCAAACCTTTGCTTGCCATTTGGCTGTTTTCAATCATAATAATGGGCCTAAGTTTCCTCACACCACAAATGAGCATAATGCGATTATTTGTGATCGCCTTGATTCCGACTTCAATAATTTGGACTGCTTTTGTTTACATCAAAGTAACCATGCTGGTTAAGAGAATGAACAGTCAAGTAGCGGCCGTAAGCCATGTTGACGTAGAAAGCAAAAGCCCAAGCGTTGCCAATACTTCTAGGGTACGAAACGGGACGATCGTGGCCGAAAAGTCGGGAAATCCAAATCAAAACTGTCTTGGATACAATGACGTCACAACTACGGTGATGGCGGGGAATGCAACGGCAGGAAACGAGGGTGCAAGAAATTTCCAAGCACATCAACATAGATCGAATTCAAAAGCAACAAGATTGGTCATAATAATCATGATAACCATCTGTCTTTGTTACATTCCATCGTGTGTGTTGACCTTCTTACGTGACTATGCCAAGCTGGGTGATGATTGGGTAAAAGGGGTGCATGATTGGGGCACGAGTTTCGTATTGCTGAATTCAACTTTAAACCCGATTATTTATTGTCTTAAATTAAAAGACATGAGGAAGAAAATGAAATTGATGCTACGAAAATGGTTTCAAATATTTAGCCGACGTAAAGAATGTTAATCGAGAATAATTTTTGTGTATTGAGGGGAATCCTTTGTTGGGACATTCTGTTTTATTTAGCATTATTCAAAATGTCAAGATCCGCATTTTTGCCATTTGAAAAATATATAATGACTTTAATATTGCGATTAATTTTAAGTGCACCGCTTTGTCCAAATGCTAAATTATGTTTGCATGAAGATAAAAGGCAACCTTTGTAAGACTTTCTGACTGCGATACAGAAATTGTAACTGGGAAATTCGTTTCCTTTTTCACTTTCTCGATCATCCAACAATCTCAAAGAGTTATTGACAGCTGCTTATATAAAGTTTTTTGTCTTTTCGAAGGACCTTTCTGGAAGGAGAAATCATGCTTTGAATTTTTCGATATTTTCTCTTTTTATAATTCCCTTCGACTTAAACCTCCGTTTTGCTTAGATAACTCATAAACGTTGTTCAAAGTTTGCAAAAACTTATAACAAAATATTCGAAAAAGCAGACTTCGAGACTCGAAAGATCGCTCCATCTATTTCCGGCCCAAAAGTTCAACTTTGATCAACGTTCCTCAATAGACAAAAGGAATAGACGCAAGCAAAGAGATCAAATTAGAAATCAACTTCCGTCTAGCCTGACAGACCGAATCTAATCAAAATGTCTTAACGAACAAATTACAGGGGTCCAAGTGCGGTAACCGTAATTCTAATTACGATGCTTTTAGACAGGCAAACTTTTTCCCGATTGCTTTTCGTACAAGAAACGCATTGCTTTTTTATTTGTTTTTTCTTTAAGTTTCAAAACAGTTGTGTTTAAATTCAATTTAAACAATATTTTAATTTGACGATAGTTTTTAACTTATTAGATGTTCTGGTAGACATTAATAACCTGACTTTGAAAATATAAATATATTATATTAGTTGGAGCATAAGGATTAAGTTATGAAATGTATTGATGTTATAAAAGTATCATCAAAAGTTGGTTTATCGAAAACAATTAACAAGTGTTTAAGAAAGTTTAAAACAATATGAAATAATGAAAATTGTTATTATTTGTCTTTACTCCTCTTTATTTTATAAGCAGTTCAAAACTCTTTTATCAGCGTTAACAACAAATTACGACTTTTTGGGGCATTGAATTACCTCTTCGATTTTGATAACTTTGATTTTTCACTTCGCAATAGATTTTTGCAATAAACAAACAATATCATTGAAATAATGAAGTTACTTACTTATTTATTGCAACAGATGAAGGAATTCTCGAAAGGCTTGTACTTTCTTTTAAGAGATTAACCTGTAAAAATGAAATTGATGAGCATTAGGAGAAAAATAATTCAAGTTTAATTTTAGGAAATATATGCGGGAAAGATTTTCTCAGAATGAAATCAGGAATTGGGTTGTGACAGAAACACTCATCGATCGAAAGTGTATAATTCTTAATTTATGGTCTTAATTAATTTTTCAATTCTTTGCTTTTTTTATAATTTTGGGTTTGGTTTTAACAACTTATTTTTTCAAAATTTTGCATCTACCACCTGCCAGATATATTTCCTTTTCGTTGTTTTGTAATTAAAATAAAACAATGAAAGGCCATCACTTGGTTTAAGTATGTCTCAATATTTCAAATAATTTCAATTGACACTGCAGAATTTCGTGTCATCTCAAGGATTTTGTAAACATCATTAATTGGACTAGAAGCATCTTTTCTATCCAAAATCAACCTTTTGATTAAACTTGAAGTGCTTCAAAGACTCCGGCCATTGCGTGTTGGAATAAGCTTGAGAAAACTAAAATTGATTGAGGAAATGTTTATTCAGGCCGTTTAATAGAAAATTGAACGAAAACAAATACACAAAACTTATAAAACTGAGCCATTTTATAAATAATACATTGTTTGTCAGTTGAAAAGAGGAGTGTATTTACGTGGCAAATATTGATGACAAAATGTATTTAAAAAGTAAGGGATTTATATAGTAAAAAGCTAGGATATAGCTGCAGTTGATTGCAAATAAATTGGAAGCACAGAAACACTGGATAAAATAAATTAATCACTTTGTGGACCTAATCACTTGGGCAATCAATCAACAGATCAATCAATCATTGAAATTGTTAATAAAACGTTCTGATATGATGATAAAAATACATTTCATTGTAGTTAAGCAATCTAGATCGTCTGCTTTACAAAAACTTACCTTTGATTGAAGTAAAGACAATGTTTGAAGTTCCTGAAACAATAAAAAACTTTTCTAGATGCACAAACGGATTTCGAGAATTAGAATTGTGCAAAAAATGAAAAGATTTAACGATGGCTGTATCTAAAAATTTGTAACAAACTCATGTATGATAACATTTTGCAATTTCAAAAAAAATAAAATGGTATTTATGATTTGCCATGCTCACCTTTTTTGAATATCTGTTACAAAACCTTTTTTGTCCAACGTCAAACACATCAACATCGTTATCCTAGATGAAAGATAAAATACAATGGAACAAAATATAGATGAAATCAAGGGTTTTCAATTCTAATGAATATGCAATTGAAGTTTTGAAAATTTTATTTTGATTTTTTAGTTTAATTTTATCGATAGCTTGTAATTTATACATGTTTTCATCGATGGCCCCATTGAAAACCAGCTTCTGCTAAAGGGCGACCCTCTTTAAAGAATGTAATGAAATCATTCTTCAAATACATATTTCAGGCACTTGAAAATGTAAATAGTAGCTGTTGCTTTAGAGATTTAGATTTTTTGGGAAAGGGTTGAAATGTATTCAAATTTAATGAATTCTCAAGTAAATTATTTTCTCTTTGCAAAGAAATCTTGCCAGTAAAGCTTGCAGCAAAATGAGGCTATAGCAAAGCGAGGCTGCGAATAAACGAGGCTGCAACGAAGAGAGGCAATTACAAACTACAAGTACTTTCAAACCTTCAATCTGCCTCAAAAACATAGATTTGTATTCCTAAAATAATTAATTTCCTTACAACTGTTTTGTTCCTAACTTGATATTTCCTTACAACTGTTTTATTCCTAACTTCATATTTCAAATAAAACTATTTCTATTTACATTTGCGACTCGTCCCTTTTCATTGCCTTTCATAAAAATAATATTTATTGCCATTTTTATGATTAAACATATTATTAAAACGCTGCCTTTCAGATAATTTTGCAAACATCCACAGAAAAAAAGCAAAAAGAATTTTTGAAAAACTTATTGAAAGGCTTACCATTGGGCGATGAACTCTCCAAAATGATCCTTCTTCTCTTTCTAAAGCAATTCTATCAATTTTCTTCTTCTCCTTCAGCGCTCTTTTATGCAATAAAAATAACTTTTTCTAAGGAACCCATTTTATCAGTTTGAAAAATGATAACCTTTAGTATTACAAGCCAAATTCATTTGTAATGTTATACAATTTTATTCAATTTATTTTTTTTTATTCATTGCTACTTTCCTTATGTTCGCAATATTTTGATGTTTCAAGATGCTTCACAAAATTTTAATGGCTTTGAATTCCAATGTTGAACTAAATTGCAAGCATTTTTCTTTACTCTACAGAGGAATTAGGCAATTTAACTTTAGAGGAATCCAAAAAACATGTTTGTTTTATAAAACCATGACGTTGCTTGTAGCCTTTTAAAACCCATTCTTGAGTTAGGCCCTTGCGTGAAAATCATTCGAAACAAATTATGTCAACTCACTTGCATTGTTCCTCTGCTTTTTCCATGACTTTGCCCCATCTTGGTCCAAAAAGTTCAAGAAGTTTTGCAGAGTACATCTGTATAAATTACATTTCTTTTAACAGGTATCAAGCAAATATTTAGAAACGATTTTTCATATTTATTTATCTTTTATATTGAATTACACGAAGGAAAAGATAAATAAAATGAATCGAAATTATAAAGTCTAAGCACGTACTAGTTCGTTTTGATTAAGTCCATTTTTGCCTTTCGCTGAACTTTTCTTCTTGGCAAGATAAATAGCTTCAGGAGAAGAAGAAAGTAAATTAGACACCCTGGTTCAACTGCAGACCCTGACTCAATTCAATTCAATTCAACTTTACTTCATTTTCAATTCATTTCAATTCAAATTTGCACACCCTGGTCTGGTTCAATATTGATCTTACGAATGGCTTGGAACTGTTATGCAAAAAGTATTATAACAATTACTGCATCAAAACTTTTGAAGATCCCTTAATTAAGAAAACTATCCTGGCTTGAAATCATTTGAATCATTCGAATCATTCGAAATCATTCGAAATCATTTCCTCATTTAAGATCAGCAACTTTCGAAACGCAGCCCAAAATTATCATCAATTCAGAACTCTAAAGACATGGAGCTTTGCTATGTGTTGTGTTGTGACTTTCAGAGAAACATCAAAAAATTGTACTTATTAAGCCTAAATTTCACTGTGAAATATTCCTGATCGTCAATATTCATTCGAACATTTTTGAATTTAGTTAAATTAAAAAAAAAATCAAAACTTTGAAGTAAAATACGAAATCAAAATAGATTTACCATATTCTTCTTCGCTTCCATCCGGTTTTTCTGACGGCCAATATCGTTGGTCCTTGATAGAAACACAATACTCGGATTTATGAGACGAAACTATGCATTTTTCAAACATGAAAGCAATCAATTTGGACTTAAACGAAGTTACAGAAAGTTTGCAGCGACATTCTACAATGCTGAGAAGCTTCAAAGTCGAAATCCACAAGTTTATGTTAAGTTAAACAGAACTTAAGGAAAAAATTAAAATGGTTTGCTGACATTTTCAGCATTATAATGTCTCTATGTCTAACGGAAAATGGAAAGACATCATTAATTGCGTTTAACCTTTCATTTTATAGGGGATGAAAAGGAGAAGAAGAACGTTTCGTTGCCGTCATAGTGATAATGTATGCTCATAAATTTGCATGCATTCTGTGAATAGCTACCTGAAACATGTATAATGTTCCATCATCTTTGACAGACACGTGGTTACCATGACAATCTATTGCATAAATATACCCATAATGCAACAGCATATTCCCAAGATTCAATGCTTCAGCTATTGGGAAAAGAAGCAAATTCAGACAAATTGAGGAAATAGATCAATTCAGCCTCGAAATCAAGGGGCAAGTTGGGTGATAGTCCCTCTCCCAGCCTTCAAAAATGGCTTTAGTAATTCATACTGATGCTGCCTTTCCCTGATCTTCATCGGTCTATTAGCCCCTTCTTCCCCATCATTCCGCATTTATTTCTCGAGGCATCCCTGTCAGAACAAAATCATCCATAGATAACATTAAACGTTAACCCTTTAAAGATTTTATGATTCTACCCGTTCTTATACCCTGGGTACCAGACCCACCTTTTCTTTCTAAAATTGTGCGAAAAGTTTTATGATAAACACCCCAATAATAAACCACACAATACTCTAAAGGAAAACAAATTATTGTAATTAGATATTCACTGGAAAAGAGCTCTATCAACATGATTCTATCAACAAAGGAGCTATATAAAAATCAAAAATTGAAAAAATTGGTAGCAAATAAATAACAAAGAAAAGAACAAAAGAAATAGTTTAAATATTCTCATTTATTGAAAGAAATCCAGACTTACCAATTTCTGTAATGGCGGTAACTCGTTGAAGTGCATTGAGAAATTCAGCACCTAGATGACATATAAAAACATGGCATATGACGTAATCCAGAACATAAATGATAATTCATATGAACCCGTATACAATAAAGGATGAAACGCCAATCTCCAATCATACACCACCTACAGGACCAATCAACTATAAAGTATCTTAATGGGGGCAAGGGTGGAGCACATTGAAAGAATTATATGGGGGTATTGCTGATGTAAAATGGACACATGAAATGGGGGTGTAGATTTAGATGCATCGTACCTGAAAATGAGTCATAACGAACTGTCGTAAGAAATTTGCGTTCAGTTTTTCTTCTGACACCATGATTGCTGTCTATCAGTTTCTTCACAAGAGAGTCAAGCTGAAAAATTTATAAAATATATTGTGAGTAGGGAGCGTTCTTTATTTATGGCAGAGAGGTGCCTCTAATTTTTTCAAAATAAATTTTAATGGCCTTGACTCTAGAATAAATTTTCTTGAGGGTGTGAGGCCCTCCAAACCAATTTACAGCGAAACCATTAATCGACGAAATGATAAGATTTTTATATCAACATTAAATATTATAGATGCAACACATTAGCACATTGAAAAGTTTTAAATTGAATATGGGGGTTTTAAAGATTCAAATTTAAAAAGTTTGGGGCCTCTAAAATTTTTATTTTAGGGGGGGCCAAAGAAGAAATTTTTTGACAAATCACCCAATCCCTTCCAGCCATTAGTAATGGACGCCCTCTTGGTGGCATTAAATTAAATTGCATATAATAAAAGTTTGAGATGGCTGAACTATGTTTTTTGATTGGTAAAATTTGGTCGATTGAAACGGAAGTATTAAAGTGCAAAAAGAAAGTTACCCGCCACCCTGGGCTCGTATCTCTTTTCCAGGATCTATCACAAAACAAATTTGGGTTGTATTCGGCAACAAAACAGTGAATTTTGAGATGCAAACCAGTTGCGCATCGAATTACATCAAGATGTAATTGATATGTCTGTTTAATTCTGCTTCATTGAGCTCATAAGTTGCTTAATTAATACAAAAGCGACTTCAGCTCCATTCATTCCTTGACAAGTTATTTAAAACTGAGCATAGTTATGTTGCTCTTAAAAATACCAATGACGAATATTTCACTTCCTTGCTCTTCTTTCATCCTCTCACGTTGCTCTCGTACAGAAGCCTTTCCTCTGATACCAATACTTTTTATAACATTTTACAACAATTATAGAAAATAAGTTAGTATTTTCGCAAATCAAATCAAATGTAGAAACATACTCTTTCGAATAATTTCCAATCCACAAATTCTTGGTCGATTTCATCGAAACTGAATGCCGTCAACATTTTGAATAAACGCTCCCTTGCGCGTGACATAATTTTAACACGTTTTTAGCACCACCTGTTGTCACCTCAATATTTTCTGCTTAAAATCAAGGGACTTCTTAGCTTCAAAACAACCACAGCCAAGCTTTTCCACTTCAAATATCCAAATTAAGGTTATCGAGAATGTCTTGACAACATCTAGTAGCATTTCCCTTGCGAAATGTGAAAATGTCTGCAGATCTCCGCCATTATATTCCAAGTCCCAGGTGCCCATTAAAACATTTTCTATCAATTCCACATTTTGTATCACATACAGAACTTCTAGAAAGCATTATTTTCGAAGTTTTCGCCGCCCAAACTGCTCATTCATGGACTGCATTTAATATTATTCGATCGGAATATTGTTATCAACCTTTTGGTCAACCCACAGGAAGCATTGCGTCACGCCATTCTGAGCCAAGAATCTGAAAGACAAAATATCTCTTGAAACTACAACGAATTCCCAATCCTAAATCGTAAAATGCCCACAGCATTAAATTATCAAGCTATCTCTAAAATTAATCCAGTTTGTTTAGTTGAGTAAAGTCTCAAAAGACTGTTTGCTGAACAGCCAAGCCGAACAAACAAATGAGTCCATATCATGGTTACTACTTATTAAGTGAGATCACCAAAAATCCGTTGTACTCATTTGCCAGATTCCAAGGTGGACTACAAAGCACTTAGTTATTTGGCTTGAGGCCAAACTGACAAAAACAGAGACAATGAAGTTTCTCGAGATTAATTGAGCACAAAGACATGATAATAACTAACGTTCTTTTTATAACTTCATAGCATAAAAATCTATTTTTACAAAGCATCCTCTAGTATAACTGGTATTTTTGGGATCCAAAGAACTTCCAAAGTTCCGTTGGTCTTTGTCCAATGGAACCCCCTCTTCCCCCACCCCCATTCCAACAAAACTGGGCCAAAACAACTGAGTGATGATGACGTCATTATTTACAGCCTCACTTGTAACCAAGAGCGAACCAGATCGAGATTTGAATAAGAAATTCGTAATGGAGGAAATGGTTCGTCGCAGCTTCGTGGCCATCAAATTTTGATTTAATGTAACTCAAAGTTTTGAAAGACTTTTATGCAATTGTATAATGGATAGTCAAGAAATACAACAAATGTACCTGAGTCGGTTTGTTCGGCCGCAAAGTAGTAGCAATATTGAGGAAAATCTAGACCGGGAAGGCAAAGAAATTGATGGCCTAGCCGCAAGAACTTTTTATGAACGACTTGTCCAGGTTGATGATTCAGAAGAACGAAATAGGACGCAAGAAGCGAAAAATTTGAATAAAAGACCTAAAAGACAAACTTTTGCTGCAAAAACTGAAAAGAAGAAACAGTCTGAGGAGTTGAATAACTTCCGTAAAGATTTACAACAGGGAAATCAACAAAGTTATATTAATGGGCTTCGATTAAGACAAAACAATCAGAAAATATTCAGAAAAAAGAACACGCTATTTAAAATGATAAATGATGGTAACATAGATGAAGTGAGAAAAATTCTATCACTAGAAAATGAGTGGATAAATATTAGAGATGATTATGGGTGGACACCAATGATGAGTGCAGTTGCATCAGGAAATGTTTGTATGGTAGAGTACCTGCTAGATTTGAAGGCAGATGTTTACAGTATAAGAGACAAGGTTGGACAAAGTGCATGGGATATAGCTGTTAAATTAGACAAAGCTGATATAATTGAATTGCTGTTTGACAGAAGAGTTAAACAAGAGCCTCAAAATCAGGATTTTAAAAATGGAAGAGAAGAAGAAAATCATCAAGATGATGAATTGAAATATTGCAAAGATTGTAAAATTAATCTTGATTTTAATCAAACGAAAAATCATTTTACATCAACAGCACATTTGTTTAATGTTTACAAAGAAAGCGAAGACCAAACACGATATCATCTTGCTGCAAATAACATTGGATATAGGATGTTGAAAAATGCTGGATGGTCGGAAGAGAAAGGATTAGGGCCAGATGGAAGTGGACAAAAGCTGCCGATATCAACCGTTTTAAAAACAGACCGATCGGGACTTGGAGCGACGGAAAAGCTACGGAAAAAAGTCACACATTTCAAAGCAAATGATGTTGCTGCCATAAAGAGCAGACGAATGAGTCAAAGAAGTCAGAAAAGCATTTTGAAAAGAGAAAAGAAGAAAAGTAAAATGAAATCAAAACAATGGGAAATAAACCTAAGGTCATACATGAAATCTGATTAATTTTCAAAAATTCTGTTATTTGAATTAAACTTGTATCTAAAATGGTGTAAAATGTACTTTTAATAATGAAATTAAAGAGATAATATGTTTTTTTATTAATTAAAACATGGGCCGTTTTTGAGATGGTTGTCCGGTGGGCAAAGATTGATGGAAAGTTTGTTTGAATGGGCACTTGCCTCGATAACTCTTCTGAGTTTTTTCCGAGTTTCTCGAGAGTATCGATTAAAATTAAATCTTATTGCTAGTTTACTGTTACATACTAAAGTTTGAAATTTTAATTTGGAAGGAAATGGAGTGAAAATGTTTGCGAAGAGATTGGATGTGCGTAATGCATAAATGACGTCATACAGGGATACAATGGAGGCAGGCGTGTGAGTTGTAAAAACAGCTGGTGTTGTGATGGTGGAAAATATGCAAGAAATGGGGTGAGGAAAAAGGCGAATTTAATGGATTTTAAGAGCGAATACGAACCTTGTATCTTTATCAGCGATGAAGTAGTCAACAATGAACCTGAAAGCGAAAAGATGAATGAAAATGTTTTGCTTGAAAAGGGAGAGAAAGTAACAGATCTCGGTGAGTTGTATTTGAATGAAACACTGACTGGCCTAAACGCGATCAGATGATCATGAAAGGAAGGAAATTTGCCACTACTCCTAAATATCATTTGTGCATCGTTTACTGATTAATTTTAAAATAGAGCACGAGATTTGTTATTCTATTTTTTTGTTGGAAATCAACGAAGCAAATTTCATGGAAATAACCCGGACATTAGACCACAATTTGACCATTCAAAAACACACCTAACATCGCCAGAGGGCTCTAACTAATACGTCAATTCCAAGTAAATGGTGTTGAGAAATTGACCGCATATTTGCTTTTGTTGTTTGTATAACATAATCCTTCATTGTTAATAAGAAAGTATATTTATTCCAACAAGAATTGATTTGCGACGAAATTGCCATGTTTACTTGGCTTTTGTATAGGATCGTGTTCTTTTGTTCGGTTGTCAATCTTGGAACATTCTTCCATTGTCAAGCAATGTTTATTCTTTCGACATGCACATTGTTTGTTTATTTTGCTCTCAGTTAATCTCAGCCATGAAAAGAGGTGTTGACTGTTGAAAATACAAAATTATGCAAAGTATTGCTCTATTAATTAATTTGGGTGGGATTTAAGTCCCTAGGGAAAGCATCCCTATCATCCGTATATTACTAAATGGGGGCTAAGCTGCCAGTATTAATGGGAATTTGATAGGAGCAGTTCAATAAGCAAGTAAGTTGATGGCAAAATGAATTCTATCTCTTGTAGATTTGCAGCTTGCAGCTGAGATTGGGAAAGCGTTATTAGAAAAGAACCGAGAACTTGAGTTGATTTTGAGAACAACCCAAGAATATGCTGAAGAACAAACACTTCGAGCTCAGGTATTTAGATCAAATAATGTTTGCTCTTTGCAGAGAGAAATTGTTAAGTCAGATCCATCAAAGATAAAAATGAAATGTCAGGGGGTTTTTTGGCTTTATGTCATCACCACTCCCTGTCTCTATCACTGTGCTCAACAATCACTGAAAATAAATATAAAAATCATCACCATAATTACCCTCATCATGACTTAAATCATTATCTGAGACCTCCATTATCACCAGATTTCCATCATTCTTTCTCATGATCATTTGTTTAAACTATACTAAAATATTACAAACCTGTAATTTATTCAGTTTGAAACACAGCATCTCCAAATTCTCTTTTCAGTATTTTGAACGTCAGACAGAATCCTTCAAAGAAACAATTGAAATACAAACAAAATTAAATGAACAACTTGAAAATCAAAATGCTGAAATAAATGATAAATATATGCAAATGCAAATGGATTATAAAACATTGAATAATAAAAACAAAAGATTCTGGGAAACAATTGAAAATCTTGAAAAGAAATGTGAAAATTATAAATTTAGAATTGAGGAATTTGAAAATGAAAAAAAAGAGCAGATTTGTCAAGAATATGAGGATTTAAAATTGACTGAAGAACCCAATCAACATGAAGATGATGTGACCAACAATTCTGAAAATAGTTTTGCAAATTGCAGTTTTGAATTTGAAGAGAAGGTGGAAGAACTGCAAGAGATAATAAAAGATCTCAGAACCCAGCAAGGGATAGATAACATAGAGAAGGAGGAACTTAAAGCTGAAATTGAGGATATATCAACAGAAAATCAGCTTCTTCAACATCAAGTTTCATCATTAGAAACTGAGATTGAAGAATGGAAAAGAGTTTGTGAAAAAGCATACAAATATAAGCAACTTGCTGAAAAATATAATTCTGAGTTTGATGAAAAATTTTCAAACACCGTTGCATTGAAAAACGTGAAAGGAAGTAAATTGAAATCATCCTCCCATGAGGTTTTGAATGAAGCACCATTATGTGGAGCAGCTGACCTCCTTGCTAGCAAACAGAAATTTTTATCATCTTCTGTCACCCATTTGCACCAGCCACCAAAGCATATGTCAGTTTTGTCAGAAATGGACAGTCAGTATCATGATTTAGTGAAACGTTATGAAAATCTACTTAACAAGTATCATCAAGGTAGTGATATTGAACAGGACCATAAAAGATCAGAAAAAGTTCAACGAGCTATTCAAACATTGTCATGGGATTTCAAAACATTTGAATTTGAGTCACATTTGACGAAGGAACAAGATGATTCTGGTGAAAAAGACAACAAAAGTTGCCAAGATTGTGAAGAAACAGAATTGGAGAATGAAACAGTTATTGACTATAAACGATTGTTTGTTGAAATTTTTGCAAAATTGCGTCAATCCAAAGAGTTTGATCCTCAAAATACATCACAGTAAATTGTTTGGATTAATTTCATATTTCCATCGATTTATCAGTGTAGAGATTGTGAAGCTGTAATCTTTTGTTGATATTTTTGACATTGAAATCAAGGTATTCCCAATGTAAAGACATCCAAACATACCTACTCAAATTTTTACTTTTGATGTATATACCATAAAAAGTAAGTACTTTTTGATTTTTTTTTACCCTTCAAAACCACATGCATGTTTTCTTGTAACTTAAACAGTATTTTTAATTTTATTTGTCTATTTATTTTCAAGCCCTCTTAAGTTTTTTACTCGAGTTTCACACATCCACTTTCTTCTGTGTCTATTTTCTTTGTTGTTGACCTAAAACAAAGTATCTTGAAAAATATTAAAAAAGGTTAAACAAATATTGAACATCAAAAGTGTAAAAAGCTTTGAAGAATATTATCATATGAAAGAAAAATCTTAGAATTGTTTTATTTTTTTTGCTCCAAATGACATCAATTTATTAAACTACCTTTTTCTATCAGTAATGCACAAATACTTTCGACAAAATAATAATGTTATTGGCAAACTGCTTTAATTTATCAAAATAGAAAGTAAGGAAAATCAAGGGAAAAACTAGCGAAATTTGCATGGTATTTGGGAGTCACAATTAAGGGGCAAAGCGATGCAATAGAAAGCTGAAAAAAGTCAATTAATTAAAAGAACTCTCGAATTATTTCTAACACTCTGTATTTTACACTATTTCAAAAGTCTATGAGATGAAGTTTGGACAAATCTACCAAACACTGTCAACGTAAAAAAATGAACTTAAGGGGGGGGGCTGTACTTGTAAAACAGTATTTAAACTTGGAATCATGTCCTCATGTTGACCGCCATTGCAGACATTCATTAACATTTAAGTAATTCTCCCCCCCCCCCCCTATTTTCTACAGCCTCACAGTTCTCTATTTTAAAGTAAAGTTTCTATAACTCGTTAAACAACTGATTTACATTAACTCAAATAATTTTAAACATAAATCGATTCCTAATTGTGCAAATCAGCTATGGCTAATCATAAAATGGATTGACTGGCATGAGTCAATGAATGGGCGTGGACAGCAAAGGCACTTTGAATAGTCTCGGACAGCAATAAGCTCATCTTACCAATATTAGGGAAAAAGTGCCAAAAATGGGGAGAAACACGTCGCCTTTTTCTTACTGAAATAGACATTCCATAATATAACTCCATTGTTTACCCATAGCTTACTTCTTTTAAGGTTAAATGGACATGGATCACCGAAAACTTTCCGTCTTTTTTCGGGTTAAGCCAGGCACGGTGCTAAGATTTTTTTGTTATGCGATGCCGCTGATAATGACATCATGAACACATGGTTGCCTCTGCGGTCTAATTGATTATGAAGTGGATTTATTACAATTGAAGTGCATTAAACATACCTTAGGTAGCAGTGAGTTCAGGTTGATTTGGTAGGGGCATGGCATTTGCGAAACTGTTGCGAAATAGCACATATTTTTGCAAATAAATGACTATCGTTAGGTTGACTTTCCGTTTCAAACATGCTGCAAAGGCATCGTTATTGTCCCGCCTTGCTAATCTCTCGCCCCTCCCTTTGCTTCATACCTTAATCTCTTCCATCAGCTCGGATTTGATGCTTCCCTATCTCAGGTACCTGTATGCATTTCACTGGTGCTCCTAAATCCTGAAGAACATACATATAATCCACCAAAAACGCATCTAAAAAGGACCTAGAACTACTCTCTCTGATGCATATGTTAATAAAGAATCAATCTAAAGAAAAATCAATCATTCAATCATATTTACAACCAGGGCTAGACATTCAAAAGTCCGAATCTTTTTGGAAATGAAATCCGCAATCAAAACTTAAATTTGAAAATATTTAAACTTTAGAATTTTAGAAATTACCTACAAAAATCAAGTTTAATATCTTAGCTCTAAAATAGCAAACATATTCCCGAAAGTGGGAAATAGCATTATAATTTAAAAAAATTGTTCATAAATTTGCAAAATTACTAAAAGGTTAATCAGAATGCTGCAATATTTTTAACTCTTTTAGACCCATTTGACCCCTGTGTGCCCAAGTTCTGTACTTAGCCAAATCTTTACGTGTCACAATACCAACCACCTACAACAAAAAACACAATGATGATGACGATGATGATGACGATGATGACGATTTGAAAACATCATGCAGCCTTAGAATGCAAACAACCAAAATTAAATGAAGTTATAAATTGAATTGGTTTGAAAATTTGATTTAAGAATAAATTATAAAAGTTTGTATAACCTGAGAGGTAATGAAGCTTGTCAATACAATAAAATAAACAACGAAGCTGGAAATTACACTTATATAAATTAAAGTTTTCACCTGGTTATTTTCATCTGTAACAACCAAATGTCGTAAACCCAAAGCCCGGAATAATTTAAAACCTCTGTTTAACGATGAATTCTGCAAGAAAAAATTGAACTCGAATCAACTGAACTTCGCATGAAAAGATTTGTCTATTATAACTCAGGCCCAGGTTGTTGTTTGATTGATTGATTGATTGATTGATTGATTAATTGATTGATTAATTGATTGATTAATTCATTGATTGAATAATTGATTGATTGATTGATTGATTGATTGATTGATTGATTGATTAATTGATTGATTAATTGATTGATTAATTCATTGATTGAATGATTGATTGATTGATTGATTGATTGATTGATTGATTAATTGATTGATTCATTGATTGAATAATTCATTGATTGATTGATTGATTGATTGATTGATTGATTGATTGAATCAAGGGCGGTACAGAACGAAAATTAAATAAAAAAATTCTTACTTCCATAACAGAATATGGTGCAGGATTCATAAATGGCCGTAAATCCATAAAGCATTCTCTTTCCCTTTGTGAAATGTTTATATTCTAAAAATAAACAGATAATACTAAAATATAATAACAATTTCTACACTAGCAATTAAAATTTTTCGTGAAAATGGCAAAGTCAATCAGAGATTCAAAATGGAGACAAGAGATCTTAAAAATATTCCACCACGAATCGCTTTGTTTTCGCTGTTTTGAGTTGTTCCTGCTTTTATTTCAGCTTCAGATATAATAATTTGACATAAATATTAAACACTACAAATATGATTATTTTATTAGATTATCATCATCATCAAAAATAAAAACACAGCATCATTGATAAACTTACTCTGATTGGTGGAAATCGCGGATACGCATCTCGAAAATCTTTCAATTTCAACTTATGTCTTCGAAGTTGACTTCTTTCATAAAATACCTGATTGGTAAAAATAAACAAAGAAAATGACTAAGGACGTGAATCAAACGAGATGAAAAGAACGTGTTTTACTAAACTGCAATATCTCTTCAAGTTTTCAACTTCACTTGCTAAAAGTCTTCTGACTTCCGAGTTCTGACTAGGGCTAGGAGATCTGCTCCTTCAAAGATGTTATCATTGCAGACACTCCTAACTCTCGGAAGAACTCAGAAAGAAAGATTGTAGTAGGCGAAGATTTCAACGAGAAAGCAGTCAATGCTATAATAAATACCAGGTTGCTATGAAGAAATACAAAGCTACTGCAGAGGATCGGGTTTTGTACAGAGTTTGCAATATTAGCAAGATTCCCTTGGATTAATTTTTACCATGCTAACAAGGAAAATATCTCCATTTTCAAAACTATTTACGCTCTGCTTTGTTTATCAATTGCAGCATGCATTAATGAAATGTTTAAATTTGAAGATTTGAAAGGGCTAAACTTGATTATCATTGCAGGACAACATCATCTTCGAATAAATTGAACCGAATCTGGGACATTTTGATAGTAAACAAATTATTTCTTCGCACTAAAATTATCTAACCATTTCTATTTAATTTTAATACCTTTTGCTTCAGCAGTATAATGAGCTGTGATCTCAAGATGATTCCTCGGAACGTCCCATAAGTAGCTCTTTCTCCTTCCTTAAATTAAAATCCAGAAATAACAAATATTGGGTAGCAAAAAGTACTGCAAATAGTGGCCATCGAAACTAAGTTAATAGTTTCCTAGAATACCTAGGCATTGATGATATTGAATATAATTATCGATTAAGGTCTAAGGTGTTATTACAAGGCCAAGATTAAACACGCAACTCTAGAAGTTGCAAAACATGCTTGCCTGTGTTTGTGGTACATTGTCAACGACAGGAAATCCATTGTGATGGGAAGCTGTATTCTTAAGGACATCAACAATTCGACCAACCTAAAAAGATCATGATGATTGTTATTTACAAAGGTTTATGCGAAGAAACGGATTCTAGAGCGACTCAGCTAAACAATTTAATATAAGGATAACCTGTTGTCTGCGGATCGCATCAAGCGTGGATCTTGAAGTAACAACTTAAACCGTCGCGTTCTGTCATTAAGTATAGCTCTGCTTCTAAGGCACCGAGCACTACTTTTAGCAGACCGATTATAAGTTATCTTCACTAATACAAAGATATAACTACATTGCACGTTTGCAGTCAATACTTTATGCTTCTTTTTTTGCAATTTCTTTTTTTTCAGATAAAAAATAAAAACATCTAGAACTCACCCTCTCCTCAGTATGAAAGCATACAACTGGTTTTCTCATGACATCTCTGGATAAGAAATAAAAACTGTCACATTTCGCATTATAAATTGATACAGGTAACTAAATATATACCAGATTAAGATGATATGCCAGATTAAGATGGTTTTAACATTGTTAGGGATCACTTTAAAAAGTAGATTAACAATAGGAAATAAATGAATATTAATAAATAAATGAATGAAGATACCTTATTGGAATGTGTGTTGCCATCTGGGGTGTTTCCCAATCCAAAAACGGAACCCCAGCAAGCTTGATATGAATGTCATAAATACCCTAAAATTAGAAAAAGGCACATTTCAATAAAGCATAAAAATTTAAATGCCGCAGCAAATCTGCTACAAAATGAAAAAAAAACAATTGCATATTTGCAGACTAGATAATAAACTATGGCCTAGGACTTTAATGGAAAAGATTATGTCAAAACATACCTCATTGAAAAAATCACCAACCCATTTTGCAATCAGAATTGCCAACATTAAAGGAAGACCATAAGTGATATCGCCAGTTGCTTCCATGACAATTACACACAAACTGATAGTCATTCGCATAACGCCACCTAGAAGAATAAATTATCGTTTTTATCTTATCATTATGTTCTAAATATGCTATTCTAGTATCTGATCGAAAGCGTACAGTAGAACTAGTCACATGATCTACATTCTTCATCAGACATACTGGTATCTTTAGCAATTCAGGTCTTGATGTGATTGACTTTCCACAGATTGTCTTATTAGTCTCATGGGTACTGTCTTCTAACTTCTAAGCTCTTTGCAACATCCAGTTGCACGCTGCCAGCAAGAGAAGAAAGTCTTGGAGTTTACATGCTTGATTGAATAAATAATAAATTCATAAAAAAGGACGTACCAAGCATTGCAGCTGATCCAATCAATGCATAAGTACCAGGTGCAGACCATTTCCCTTTTGGGAATATTTCATAAACACAATCACCAAACATTCTGCCCCATGCTGCACCACATAGGATCACTGGTACAAACAACCCACTTGGAACATACAACCCATACGTCCATGTGGCAAGGAAGAAGTAACAAATGGCAAACAAGAAGACGGTCATGGTTTTGTAGTTTCCTTCAAAATAAAATAATGGAATTGTGAAGAAGATGAATTGTCAGCCTCCGCATCGATTTAACGGGTATGCAAAAACAAAACATTTTCGTTGTTTGAAGAAGATTTTAAGTGTTCATAATGCAAGTTTGATGACACAATCTCTTAAAAGGTATATAATTTTTTTAAAAACGTTACAATTTATAGTAAGAGAACTAAACAGTCTTTGCTTTATAATCATGCACAAACATTATAAAAGAATGAGTCAATGAATGAATGAATGAATGAATGAATGAATGAATGAATGAATGAATGAATGAATGAATGAATGAATGTATGAATAATTGAATGAATGACTGAATGACTGAATAAATTAAGTCACAGAATGAGTCAATGAGTGAGCAGTATTACTCACCTCTTGGAGAATGAAAGAGACTCTTAACAGATGATTCTGGTGTGCTAAATGCAAGGGATCCCATTGAGCTGTATTCACCATCTTGGCACAAGAACTACATTAAAATAGTTGAATATATAAATACGTAAATCAACTTTTAGAAACTTGATAATCTTCCATGTTATCACCTTGCAGGTGCAGGCAACAAGTGTCGAGTAGGTTTCAAATGAACTAAAATGAAAATCTATGACTTTGAATGGGGCTTACCTGAAGAACATCAGTTGCATTGTTATTTCCAACTGGAGCACAATCAGGTTTGAAGTAAATCAAATTGAAAGCAACAACTGATGAAATCATTCCAATCAAAAGTGCTTCAATAACGCGCAATGGCCTTTGCTTCACAAATCTGCCAACAAAAATGAATCAAAATCAGACAGTAAGAAGATCAGACTAATCAAGATGATTATGAAGAATGATCAACTTGGAGTGATTCCGAGTGATTAAAGATGGCGATCGCTAATTGATAATTCTGACAAATGACACCAGTTCAAGACTGCCTTTCTATCAATTGAATGGCGGGTACAAGATTTATGATGATCGCTGATTAATTTTAGCTTAGGATTGATTAATGATTGGTTATGCTGAATAAAAATTGATAACAGGTGATAGCACTTGATTATAGTGATCGATAATGATGATAAATGATTGATGATAGTGATTGAAAACTGCAGCATCATTGACGAAGACCGTTAACTTACTCACAATTCGATTAGTGATTGCCGTAGATTCAAGATCGATTACTAATAGTGATCTGTCATTGCTAAGTGATTTGCTCAATCAGTGATGGCGATTGATTAAGACGATTGTGACGATTGTGGTGTTTTACAGGCACACATTATTATGAATCTAGATGAGGATTAAGTGGAGGCATCAAAATACTTACTTTGTTCTAAAGATTGACAAATGGTGATTTATGGCATTGAATATAGCACCAAGCAGTCCACCTGAAATGGGGGAAAGAGATCTTCTTTCAACTTATTTAAAGAGCCTAACTTTTAACTTTAACTTGAAGTAATTACAAACTGCTAGTTCTTTAGAAATTCGTTGTGACATTTATTACAAGTTTTCATTAAAAATCTTTCTGATCTTTCCCGCATCCGTTTCATTAATATCGGTTTGTGGATAGGTCGACCATATATAATTGATCAAATTATAAAATAGATTCTGGGTAACGCAGAGATGCATGTAAAAATAATTAAAAAGAAACAAACAAACCTATTATTCCCATGACCATGAATAGGGGAATCTCATAACCATAATATGCACCCTGAAATTATTGCAAAAACATAAAATAAAAGATTTGTGCATGATTGATAACGAAGAAAGCAAGACGATGGATGATTGATGATATTCAAAACAGAAATACCGACGAGAAACAGCAAATAGACTAGATACATTACCAATCAACAAATACTCTTAAGTAGCGTTTTAAAACATACTTTTTTATTCTTAAACATAAAACATTTTGATGAATATAAAACAAGAAACGTAGGCTATGAACGATACTCACAGTGAAGACCCCAAAATTGATTAATCCAGGGAAACCTAGATCACCTGCATGTCCATGATAAATTGACAACAAGACGTTTAATGTGAATGTTGATACCATTGATGCAAAGAACATTCGCCATGTTAATGCCTGATTCCAGAAACTTGCACCCTCTTCAAGACTAAAAAGTACTCCACCTTGAAAAAACGAAACAATATTTGAGGAGGATAAACTATTTCAACAAATACAAATACTGGGAGATACAAACAACAAAAACATGTATTTTTTAAAGTCATGGATACAGATTCAATGAAACTATTTTGGCTCTTTTTTTTTGCTTATTTGGATGTTTATTTGAGAACAATATTTGTAGTTAAACTCACATGCTCAACACAAATTATTCCTAACCAGAAACTTGCTGTTTCTTACTTTTTAACAAGCTCTAGAAGTCCTTGTACCCATTGCCTTTTGATTGTTATACATCATAACTTGGTTACATTAGCCATGGCAATGATACAAATACGTAACAATAGGTTAATCATTAAAGAACTATGAAATTGAACACATACCAACTGGAGCTCCAAAAGCAGCAGAAACACCAGCAGCTGCACCACCAGCCACAAAATCTCTTTTTTCATGGTCACTTCTAAACATTTCAAACATATGGAAATCTCTATTGAATGTAGTGGAACGACCTTGAGATACACCAGCAGCTATTATGGCACCAGAATGAATCATGGGACCCTCTTTACCACACGCCAAACCACCTGCAACTGAGAAGACAACACCAACAACTTTTGCTGCAAGGGTCTGAAAAATCAAAAATCATCACAAATCGCTAGCAATCACTAGATTCACTCAATCATCAAATCAATCAATGTTGGCCGATAAACAAGGGCATCTGAACTCCAAGCTTGGTATACGTTGACATCCAGTTCAAAAGGTTCACTTTACTGCAACATGCTCTATATACACCTTTAGCAGGGATAGCCCCAGAATTTGCATGGCAGGAGGGCTAGGTTCCCAGACAAGGGGGCATGTGACAGTGGGTTTTTTTTGGGTGATAGAACACAACTTTGCGTTGAAAATTCCGACAGACATAAAATTTTTCCCCTGCAGGGGAAGGGGCTTACACTCCCTAAAGGAGGGCTATAGCCCGTCATGTGCCTCTGGCATCAATCCAGACCCTTACACAGCAGGCTAAGGTTATTTTATATGCTTAATTAAAATGCAATTGAATTAGAAGTTTTCTTTCCTTAAATCAATCGGGGTCGAAAATAAATGTTGAGAAACAAATGAAACTGGTTAATCACCAATATAATCGGTTATTCAATCAATAAATCAATAACTCGTCCAGCTGATCAATCAATCAGTCAATCAGTCAATCAATCAATCAATCAATCAATCAATCAATCAATCAGTCAATCAATTGATTGATTGATTAATTGAAAGATTGATTGATTAAAGTACAAAACATGAGCGATGAAAAGAATTCAAAACCAGGAGATGGTAATTACCTTGATACGAACAACATGTGGAATTTTGACACCATTTAAGTAACATTTAATTTGTGGGATACCACTCCCAGCAGCAACTGGCTGAAAACAAAATTAAGCTGTGTCTTTAAGAGATGCTATAAACAAACACTCTTTGCAATAGACAATGAAACAGAAGAGGTAGAAGTAACAGGCAAGACTATTGATACTGTCACAATCATTGAGATAACTATCTAGCATGAGCCAACAAAATGCAAGCTAAATACAAATAATGGGAAGACGAGAAACTTTCTCACTATGTGAAAAATCCTCGGCTAGTTTTTTCCCATGTCATATCAGAAATGTGCACCTTGATTGCTTTACACATGAAATCCGTTAGCAGAAAGTTTATAGATCCTTCAAATGTTTCACTTCATTGCATGTTTCACATAAAATGTCAGGTAATTCACAATTATTTTGAAATATTATGCCATATTAATGAGAATCAAAAATACCTCTATATAGACAACAAGAAGAGCTGCAATTAAAACCAAACACACATCAATAAGAACCCACAAGGCATAAGGAAGTGCAAAACAGCCTTCTCGCGTGCAACGATCAAGATCTGCAGCTTATTAAGGAATATTTTTCAATGTTACTATTTTAGTTCATTTGGTACAAAGTTGGAAATCATTGTTAGTTATATATGATATCCATTATATTGTATAATATATTGCATTTATTAGGCTCTGATAGGCTACAAACAAAAGCACCAATAGCAGACGAGCTGGCAAAGAACTTGATTCATGTAGAAGTCATCTGATGTCCCACGGTACCCTCTATGTCAGGTCCATGCCAGATGTTACATCAAGGAGCAATAGAAAAACATGTGATCCTTTGTTTTTATTTTATTCCATTCCAAAGATCTTCTGGCCAACAGCCTTAGTACTGTACTGAAAGCAATTGCTAACATACTAATGAAGGGAGATACTGATTGCCTTATCATGAAAGGATACATTTTTTGATAAAACTGTATTTCCATTCAGCCATCTCCTCAATTGAAATATTAATTGCAACAGCAATTAAAGCAGTTCCAACACCAATCACAAACATGACAAACCATCGATATAAATTCATTTTAATCATGTACTGAAAGAGAACAGAATTGAGAACTAGATTACAACAAATGATCAACAAAAACTAAGAAAGAAATTGTCCAATATTGATCAATATTTCTTTAAAATTATGAACTATGATACTCCATTTAACCATTTTGGCTCCATAGTCTAATGGAGAGGAATGAACAAAAATTACCTCTGGTGTCTTAGACTTTTCCTCCTTTTTCATCAAAGTGCTTTCTGGAACATCATAATCCAAACTCTAAAAATTAATAGATAAAACAGCAGCCATTATTAAAGCTATCTAGTTGTTATTTATCGCCTTATTTCACACAATGCAAGAATATTCCAAACCTAAACAGGGCCACCGAGAGGTTTTCAAGACCCAGGGGCAAAACTGCAAGGTGAGGCCCCTTGTGTTTGTGATCAAAGTGAGTAGAAAGGGCAGAAAGTAAGGGAATCTGGGGGAACTGAATCTGGAGGCACTCTTAGAACCTTGCAGACTGCTCCTATTAGGAGATCCCTTGAATTCATCTAAAGAGGCTATAAATAAAAATCTTGATATTAATTGATGAGGCCCCCTGGACCCTGAGGCAATGGGGCAAACTGTCCCTCTACTCTTAAATTGCATTTGCTTAGTTATTCTTATATACAAATCCAAAAGAAGAAAACCTCTTTTATAGACCTCTACCTTATTGCTATTGATTAAACACCATTTTGAAAATATAACAAACCTCAAATTTTGTTGAGATAACTTGAACATGGTCTTCTTCCTCATTTCCAGAAACTTCTAAATGATTCTAAAATATATGTTCATGGATTTTATGTGACTAATGAATTGGGAATTTGACTGACCAGGTCTTATATCAGTTATAATTCATAATTATATATTATCTATTTTTGTTTGGTAGAATGGTAGTAGAAATATACACTGATAAGGATAAGAAAGAATGAAGTAATTGTGAAATAGATACATTTCACTGATCTTGAGTATTAAAATCTTTTCTTTGAAATAAATAGCTTTTTAAAATGCTGGAAATTCTTAATCCCTGAAATGAAACAACTTATTTATGTTAGTGTTTAGAAAGAACATATTGTAAGTAAAGGTTGCTAGAAAACTTACTGCAATGTCAGAAAGACCACTGTACTCTGTGTCTGTTTTGTCTTTATTGAGAGCAAAAGATGCAGGGTTGATCCCTGAATAAGGGGTACCAGATCGTGACTAGAAAAATGGCAAAAGAGAAGGATGACATATTGGACAGGAAACCAATTGTCTTTGCTAATGAATAGATGACAAATAAACCATGAAATGATGAAAAAAGATGTTTTGAATACAAGTCTTAAAATATCTAAAATGTTATCTGATTTGATTAAAGTTGAAAGGCACAAAACTATAGGACAAAAATATAGGACACACATTTTTCAGAACTTTGAGCTGATAATAATTAAAAGCCTGAGATAAGCAAAATAAGCACAAAAAAATAACAAATTGTTAGGGTAGTCCAGGGTCCATTGGCCCATCTAGGAAGTACAATATAGCATGCATTGTAGTGCATCATATCGATACCTCATTGTTCTGTCCTCTTGCACCCACAAGGGGGGTCCTTTCTGAAGACATCCTTCGTTGCAAGTGAGGTGATCTCCGTGTCAATGGAAAATACTCATTTGACATTTCAACATGATTGTCTTATGACCACAGCAAATCTTCATCATAGATTAACGCCTGAAATGAAAAACTTAATTGAAAGTATTTGAAGTCAAAAACACGAGTATAGTTAAAAAGACGATTATGGTTAGAAATTAGCTAGTTAATTCCAAAAAAAGGTTGTTGACCCTTAGTTGGTCAAGCTAGGCTTAGGCCTGTAGCAAAACAGCAGGAGAGTTCCTGCTTTAACTCAAGTTATCTAACATTTATATCAAAATAAATTACGTAAACGGCTTAACATGCAGTAAGATTATATGCATACCATATAAATAGTTTATAAATAGCATTCAATGGAGTGTTTTTATTAAAATAATCATCAAAATCACAATCTTCTTTCCAAACTGCGCCAAGAGTCCAGTTGCTCTCAAGCAGTTCCTTCCCAGGGGCTAATCCACAGTTCAAATGCTGCGCAGTGTCTACACTTCCTTTCAGCCAAGGACAGGAGGGGGGTCCCTGAACAAATTCGAAAAAACTACAGTTAAAAACAAGAATTGCTAATGTTGCAATTGCTTTGTTTTTAACTTTATTGTTCTGCCCCTGCAATGGAGGACATTTTTTACCAATGCCTTGATTTTATAAGAACTAAGAACTTTAATTGGCAATTTCAGAATGTCTTTCACAGATACTAGTACATTGTTATTGGGAATTTATTCAAACCTGAGCCAAAATAATATCCATAGCTACAAGGGCCTTGCAAATGCTTCAAGTGAATTAGATGGTACCCTTCTCATACCAGACCAGCAGAATGTTCAGCTGATGGTTGCGCTCAATATCAGTTGCATCTTCAACCGAATCTAATGGCCATGTTTTCTTAAAATAATTGAGTTTTGCAGACTTATTATTGTAGTTATTCCTGCTTCCCCCATAGGTTAAACTTTCACGCGAGTGTTATCAAGACAAACTTATAACATAATGATGTTATCCGGCTTGTTGCTTGTCTTTTCACAGACTTATTTTTCAAATTAATACTTTTTTATTTACACATATTTGACCCGAAGTAGTTGTGACTTTTAGCAGGATTGTCTGCAAAAGTCAATCTTGCAGTAAAACAGGACAGAAATCTGAAGAAGTGGTGAAGGATTCAACTGTTGGGCACCAACTGATCCCATGGAAAGGTAAAATGGAATTGAAAGGAAAAAGATATAAAAACATCAAAATACAAATTTAAACTTGTAGTTCATAGTAACTAAATCGTCTGTATAAAAAGATCTAACAATAGTCAGAATTGTGTTACTCTTGGAACTTGGTAAATTAGAATTTCTAATGCTTAATTGCATTGGTGCATTTCTGTTTGTGTCCCTAACTTTGTTGTAAACATTAAATTAGCATTATTTAGTAACTTCTGCCAAGTTCATTTTTTAAGAACACTCTTTATTCCCAGTCTTTCTTAATTGCAAAGGACCATTCCCACTCAAGATGTACGTTCTTATCATCATCTAAAAACCGGCTCTTCACTGTGTAGTTTCCGCGAGCTATCATGCCTTTGGGTGCTTCATCATTTGGTGTCACGTAGGTATGTGGTTCTGCCTTGGGACCATAGCTTCCAACCATGTATGCTTGCTTATCAACTGTAAAAATAAACATGAAATCAGCATGTAAACAAATAAAACAGACAAATCAACTCAGCAGGATCAAAAATAGAGAAGGAGGTTAGCCATGACAAGTTGAAAACATCATCTTGCCCCCCAACATGTCTAAAATTGAATGCAAAACAACACAAACTGCTACCATAATCATCGCTCGGTTTGCCTGCAACCTCTTTATGTTTAACCTGAAGACCTTAATGTTTAGCAGGCAAGTTCAAGCCATGTTTCTGGAGAAAAATTCCATACTTACTTTGGATAAATGAAGATGAATGGTGAGGCATGCCTTTCTAACTAGAGTTGCCTTTCAATAAATGGTAAAATAAAGGGAAACTGCTAAAGGCTGTACAACTTGCACAGCAATTATTGATTTCAATACAGAACATCTATTTATACAGAAGGTTTCTACCTTTGATTCCTTTTCTTGAAACAACGTGATGGTACCTCAATCCACTTACTATCTCATGTTGAACCTAACAATGAACAAAGAATAAGGTCCTGTGGAAAATTCATGAAAAAAATTCTGAAATAAATGAGTGATGGTGCTTAAATGCAACTAAAGTAAAAAGCATTATTTATAACTTAGCAAGATTATTTTTTTAAAACGTTTTTTTTAATAGAGCACATGCACCTCTAAAGTTTTGCACCCTTTTTTGTCTCATATGGGACTGAAAATATCATATTAATAGAAATGATAAGGAAATAACACAAATACAAGTTCACTAAAATTACCTTAAATATAATTTTGAGTTTGTATTCAACGCCTTCCTTTATTGTGATAACTTCTTTCTTTAGACCGCTTAAATCCCCTAATAAAAAAATACAGATAATTCTTAAGGTGGCTTCCCCATCATTTTTGTCCTCAACATCACCAAAAATGGAAAAACGTTGAAGCTGCTACTATTTTCATTGTTGTTGTTGTTCCTTCTCTTGTCACTGTCCTTGTTTGATTGATCTCTATCATCATTGTTACAATCATCACCACAGACAGAGACACTAAACTAGCAAGGTGTTTTATTGCAACTCATTAAATATTAATGCCTATGTTAACACAAATCTTTCCAATATTTGCATTAGCATAGGCACCTTTTTTCATAAATATTGCATCAACTTGCATTTTAATTTTCTTATTCATCATACCAGTTAAATCTTTTTCAATTTCCTGTCTTCCTTCTGACATGAATATCATTTTCTGGACAACCACCCTTCTTGGGTCATCTTTTGGGGCTAAAAATTAGAAGAATGCTATCATAAACCGATTGATAGTTTAAAATGGAATTAATATTGGATAAAGAGGTATGAGCACAAGATACAGAGGAAAACAGAATTAAAAGTCACTTCAGAACACATCGGAGGAAAATTTCACTTACTTCCTGCTTCAATTTAAAAGATATAGCTAAAGTCAATCCTGATAAAGTACACCCTGTTCCCCTACAGCATTCAATTAAATTTTGGGGGCAGCCAAATATCCGGGGGTGTAAAGGTACAAATGCACAACAGGGCTTAACCATTTACTTCCAGATTTCACATTCAAGTTTGGCCTTGTTCTAAACCTTGTGACTACATCCAAAGCAATGGGAGTGAGAAATAATTTTCCTAAGTTCTACCCAGGAATATAGTTCCAGTGCTCTAATTTTGTCCCCACCCCCTTTGGTTTTGCTGACTTTTATTTTAGTTATTCCTTGTACTTCCTTCTATGAATATTTCAGATATGGTTCTTTCTTTTTGGGGCAAAATTGATTTTCCCAATAATGCAATTCACTTTATTACTATTCTAATCACAGGCAGATGCCATTCAATCTTATTAAAATTGAGGCACCGTTTTAATTAAAACCGCCCGGCTTTGTTTTGAAGTTTGATCAGGAGATCGAGGAAGAAATGTTGCAATCATTATTAGTATTGCTGCTGGATTTCACACGTCAAAATAGTTCCCAAGCCAAGTTTTTCGGACGGTAACATTGACAAAAACAGGTGACATGAATGTATCTATTTTGATCGAAACTTCGGACGAGTATTTCAATCATTTCAATGTTGCAGGGCGGGTGGTAGAATTGAGGTGATGGGGCCAACAAAGTGCCTAGAGTCAATATCACACTTGTGCCTAGTGTACATTATCAACATCAAGCAAAATGTAATGATAAAAATGTATATTTTTGCTATATTTACCAGCATTTGGGTCTACTCCAGCAAGAAGTGCTTGCTTGTATCGCACTAAGGATTCATCATCTTGATCTTGGTCTTGAATCTCCTTCAAAGACTTCTCGGCTGGGGCTTTGTATCCTGGAGTTTCTTCTGGGTCTTCATTCTCAATTTCTTTAATTTCTCCTTCACCTTCAGCCATTTCAATAGATTTTGCTTTGATCTAAACTAAATATTGTGCAAAATGCAGAGATATTCGTTTTCCTGATACTTAACGAGGAAATGCACTCAGCAAGAAACGCGACTCCACCTTCTCCTCCAAAAGAGGCCTGGGACAAAGCTCCTTCGCATAACTATGTTATTAGTATTTTCCCCTTCACTTCCCTTCCTTCCTTCCATGTAACTTCCATCATCATATCATCATCACCATCATCATCATCACCATCACTATCATCCTCATCACCACCAAATCATCATCATCATCTGCTTACAAAACACATCATTTCTTGCATGTAGTTCAGCATCACATCATAACTAGGCAGCTACTTGATTAGGGACAATAAAAGATCGTAATATGATCAGGTGTTTGAGTACCCTTCACAACTGTCAGCCCATCAAATCTTATATGTCACTACTTTATTCAATCAATTTGCCATTCTCAAAATTCTGGTTTTCCCTCCAATTTGCCAAAATCTGACTGGAAAAGGCTAAATATGCAAAAAAGGTGCAATTTCTTGAAGGACCATTTACAACAATCTTCTCAGGTACACCACTTGTATGAGTAGCAACATTTCCAAGTCATTTTTTTGCAGTTGCCCTCTGCCCTGCCAATGGAATGGATCAAGTGCAGAAATAGAGACAAAGAGCATGTAAAAATCTTGACAGCCTGTTTCATAGAATAGTTAATAGCACAATTTACTCTTTGATGAAAAGTAATAATTATGACAAAAAATAGGGCAGAAATATCAATATTTGCATAGTTGCTTGCTGGTAACTAGTTTAAAACACATAAAAATGTATTCATTCTTCAATATTATTTGGAAGCTAGCACCTTGGCAAAAACAGCCATTATATTTAATAATTAGAAAATCTTTATTGTTGTACTGCTTGTATAGAAAAGAATGGACAATTGTAACTGCAACACATGTTGCAATATGATGGGGGCGTTTTTCAATCAAATTTGCAAGTTAATGATGGAGCATTTTGTCACAATAAATACTAAATAGGACAAACAAAACTACATTTACTGCCAACAATATTTACCTACATTTTCATGTCAAAAACAAAACAGTTTGGAGATTCTTATTTAAGGATAATCTATGACTATTCCGCTGTCTGAAATAATCACCAATTCTGTAAAATGCACAAAATGAATAAAGCAGTCCTTTACAGATGATACCAACATTAAGAACAACAGTCATTATTCTAGATGACACAACATGCAAATATACGGGACCCTTCATCCATTATGTTTTAAACTTCAACTAAACATCAATGTCTCTATAATTCATCTTTGGTCTGCTCTTTTTGTTCTTCTTCGCCCTCTGGTGGTACTTCCTCTTCACCCTCTGGTGGCAGATCCTCACCTTCTGGAGCTTCCTCTCCTTCTTCTGGGATTTCTTCTTCATCTCCAGGACCAGCTGAATCTTGTTCTTTTCCATCAGTGTCTAAGAATTTGACAAAAGCATCTAATTCCCTGGCACCATTGTAATCAACTGGTGATCTGCCATCCTTAGGGAAATATTTGATAGTTGGGAAGCTTGAAACTTTAACGGATTCTACTTCATTTGCAGTTGAGTCCATTTTTGCAATCATAATGTCCTTATTATCCTTGTATTTTTCACCAAGTTTGTCCCAGATTGGAGCTAACTGCTTGCAATGACCACACCATGGAGCATCTGACAAAAAAACAAAATGAAATCATAATATATCCCCATAAAGACAAATGGCTGAAAGTAAATCAAAAGAAAATTTAATTTACTTGTCAGTACCTTTAAAGTTCTAAAAACCAACTGTTTATCACAAAAATATTGATACATTTTAGAACAAATTTGAGTCCCAAGACATGGGCCACGGAGATAAAATATACAAAAATAAGTGAACGAAGAAATTCTTTAAACATATAGTTAACTGTTAGAAGAAATGTAAATAAAGATACATGAATACTTACAAAATTCTACGAGAACATTTTGTTTCTTTGAATTGACTATTTCATCAAAGTTCTTGCCCACAAGTACTTTAACTGGCTTAGAATCCCAGTCCTCTGGTACTTCTTCACTCATCAGATGTGGCTAAAAAGTAATGAAACAAAAAATTAAATTTTCAATAACATTTTGCTAAATTGTTACAGTAATGCTAGGTCTGTCTTGCCATTGGATGAACAGTTTTGAATATCATTAAGCCAACTCTGTGAACATTAGACAAAAACGCGCCAAACCAAATGCTCAAATTGAAAATAGTTTCACAGTTTAGAATAAAAAGATGGAACAATTGGGACCAAAATGTTGAGCTGCTTACAAAAATCAATCAGTCACAACTTTTTTCCAAGCACCAAGTTAAAAATTTGTTATATGATTACCTTGAGTTTTCCATCGACATAATTTTGTGTGAATGTTTTAATGGATTCTGCTGTCATTTCATTGCTATCTGGCTTATATTTCACCATGTCTTCGGAGAGGTTTATGATTCTCATGGTTGGTACATCTTCTTTCTTCAAAGCAAAGAATTCCATGATTCTAAGATTGTCTTCAACATCGATGTTGATGTAGATAAAAAGAACTTTTCCTTTGAATAGTTTTGCAGCATCTGAGAATTGGTCAAGGGTTTCTTTGAAGTTTTCTGCAGATTTGCTGATGAACATGAGTAGATGGCTCTTGATTTCACCACCAAAGATCTTGCTGGCAGTCTGATGAAAATAAAAAAAGGAAAATAATACCAAAATAACATTTAAAAAAAATTTGTTTGCAATCATGTACCTGCAACTTCTATTGTCCTTTTCATCTCAGAGTGGATGCAAATATCACATCAATTATCCAAGCAGATACCCTCATTCGAATAGCATACAGTGTGTAGCAAAGTATATTGAGAATAAGCGCTCTAAGAAGAGGCTTGGACAATGAAATAGCCTGGGATAAATGGCTTGGTCCTGTGTTTATATACACCAGCAGGGAATTCTAAATATTTCAAAAAGAGGGTATTACCTCATCATTGAATTCTGTTACAAGTGCAATGCTTTCTGATCTAACAAAATCCTTGATTTTATCAGCAGCAAATTCTCCATCAAATGTGGCTTTTCCATCATCAAACTTCTTGAATAAAACAATGGCAGCATCTTTGTCTTGTTCATATGCTTTCAAGCATTCTTCGCATGATGTAATTGCAAATTCAATGTCATCAATATCAGTTGCAGCTTCAATAAATTTCTTAGCTTCTTCTGATTCTTTGTTTTTGAAGAAACCCACAACAGCAACATCCTTTTTATCAACAAAAGCCTTAAGGTCATCTGCAGATGTATACTCTTTGGCAGGGGGTCCAGTTTTCTTTTTCAACCATGCGACGATTTCTTCGCTTGTTCGGCCACCTAATTCATTTAAAAATACATAAATTCTGCTTAGCTATTCGAAGAAAATTTTCAAATTCAAGTTTTTTTGTTGGATTGATGTTAAAGCAATTGATTTTGTGAAACAAGGGGAATATCTGATTTGACCATATCCAAATCAGGCAGCCAGCAAAATGATTTTATCATGAATTCATTGAAATTCCTTTAAAACTTACACATCAGGAGAGGAACATGTTTTGGGTAGTAACGAAGGAGGGGTTAGTGTCAGGTTTCATCAAATTGCACAGTTCATGAAATGAAAGCAAACCTTGAACAATTTATACAAAACTTGGCAAGTTTTTGCCACATTTACCTTCTTAGGTCAGAAACAAATTGAGCATTTGAGTAAACAAAACTTGCTGAACACATGTTTAAAATGTGCTGGTAGAAAGGCTTTTGTCAATGGAATTGAAAATGGTCAAATGATCAACTTTAATTAACTTTGTTTACAAGAAGACAAAGATTCAAGTCTTAGGCCGAGAGAAATTTGAGATTTGACCACAGTAACTGACCTAAAAATAACATGTTTGCATACCTGTGAATTCGATGGCTTTTCCCTTTCTGAAAAATTTGATGGTAGGGAATCCTTGGATCTGGAATTTTTCAGCAAGTTTATTGTGTACAGTTGCATCAACTTTTCCTAATTTTATTTCAGATCCTTCATCTTTCAGGGACTTTGCAGCTTTTGCATATTCAGGTTCAAGGGCTTGGCAATGTCCACACCATGGTGCGTCTAAAATTCAAAAAAGAGGAGTCACACACAAGGCTATTTAATGTTCACGAATCACAACTTAAACAATTTTATTTTCGTATATCTTCAACTAAGCAAACCAATATAAATTATCAACTATTTCAAGTGAAAGAGGGGTTTTTAAAACGAGAAATACGTCAAGGCAGTGGGTGATTGCAAAATGAACAGTCACTTACAAAACTCCACCATTATGCTGGCCTGATCATTTACAGCTTCGTCAAAATTGTCTTGTGTCAAAACCAGGACATCTTTTTCCTCTTTGATCTCGGCCAGTACAAGGCCTACGCTTACAAGTAGAACGAGTAACTTCATGATTTAAGTGTGCTGTATCTAGTTTATCTGTAATCAGGTGAGATATGAGTTTCACGTCCTTCCCTTGACCAGGCCTGACTGAAGAGAATTACAAAACTGACGTGTCTTAGTAAAGCATTCATTTTACGCATGCGTATTAGCTTTGATCGTGTTGGATTGTTATTGGTTCAAAATTACACGTAGTTGAAACCATTGAATAAAATTTTTCATTATGTTCACAAGAACAAGTAATTTATCTCAGTGTCATCAACAAAGAAAACATGCTGAACAAATACACAACACGTTGCCTCTTTGCGCAGACAGGAATCTTTTCCACAACCTTGATTGGCCTAGTAAATTTCTAGCCATTCCTCAAATGCAGAGACAATAATTCTATTTCTCCGCTTTTAAGCACCGAATACCGAAACGATTTTTTTGGAGCTAGGAAGCCCGGGCTTGCTTTTTATGAAAGGGAGATGCTAAACTTTTTTACGATGCCTCTATCTACATCACAAACCCAAAAGTGTTCCTGTCCTGAATTTGATTAGGCAGTGCGTGGTGATTCCTCATTGGTCAAACTTCAAATAAAATATTTCAAATAACCCTTGTAATGCAATTAAAGCAAATCCCATTTCAAACGAATTACCTCATTATATCAATTGTTTTTATTCTGTGGTTTCGTAAAGGATGATTTTTCAGGAGGAATTTATAGGAAAATGTATTGTTAAGGAATGTGCTAGGAATGAACCAGCGGCCGGATGATTTGAAACCAAAAAGAGAAATTGCTGAAGTTATGGAAAGGTGGTCCCACCAATGTTTTAACATAATATTTATCTATTATACAAAAAGAAAGTGATATAAAAATCCACGTTTTAATTTTTCACGCGATATAACTATGAACGACAAACTGAAAGTGATTTTAGTCTAGCTGGTAGCACCCATATCAAAAACCCCTTCCCCCACACGTGAGTTCGTTTGCAAAATAGCCTCGCCTTTTTCTGGGTTGTTTTGTGTTCAACCTGAGTCATGACCAACATCCATTTCGCTTGGAAGGCAACTGGTGGAAATGAAAATTATTTTCATATAATAATCGTTTTAGAAAATCCTTCCCCGACCCTTTTAAGGCGACTTTCGCCTAAGAATTAAGGATATTTGAGCCTCGTCGATCTTTTCAAGCAGGTGTATTTGAATAATGGTTACTACAATTTTGGGACTAATTTCATATACGGCAATAGGAATGTACAAAGCTGTTCCTAATAATGAAGGAAATGTAAAATGATAATGGCATGATGACGCACTGTTAATTCATTCTGTTTAGATGAGCTCGATGCAGCCTTTGATTCAGAGCAGTTCAGACCCGACACCAATAGTGATATGGGGGGGGGGGGGGGCATCATTAATTCCGACAATCGTCGTCAACATTAGCTCCTTTGAAAATCTGTAAAATTTTCCGACAAGCATTCAAAAACAGGTTACCAAGTAAACATACAAACAAACAAACAATGCAAACCCTTACTCTAGTTTTTAGCAGTCAATCCAGCAGATTTCTGCAAGCAGGTGACCAAATCTACATGGCTTGTCACGTGTCCTTATCTAGATCAGTGACGTAATCGGCCCTGACGTGACTGGGACCGGTGTAGTGAAGAAGTGACAAAAAGTCTGACTCTTTATAAAAATAATAAAAATGCAAATCAAAGGGGTCTGCAAAGATGGAGGGAAATAGTTCTGAAGGGGCACAATGTCTCAGAGGTGTGGCAAAATATCTGAACTGGGGTAAAATGTCTCTTGTTTTCATGTTGCAGCATTGCCCAGCTGCACCTTACAAACAGTAAACAATGTATTTAGAAGACAAACAAACAAGGAGAAACAAATTCATTCTATATTTCTGTGATCCAGCTCCAACTAAATCCATCACATCTCCTGATGTCAAGATACAGTGGAGTATTGCACTACTTGAAATCTCCCACAGATACACTGATAAACAAATTTTCTTCACAAAACGTATCTTTGATATTTCCTAGCCGTAGTGTCATTAAATTGAGCAATCAATTGTTCTTAGACAAACGCTAGTTGTGTTTTACAATTTGACAAACTAATCATGAAATATAAAATATCACTCAATTTCTACAGATCCTCCAACAGCTTCTAATTGCTTCTTTATTTTTTCTGCATCTTCTTTCGATAGTTTCTCTTTTACAACTGTTGGTGCACTTTCAACAAACTTCTTTGCCTGTTTACAAAAGGGTAATAAATAACAACATTTTGAATATATATTACATTCAATTGATGCAATCAGCTTTCTTTTAGGGGCAAAAATACAGATATGGCAGCTTTTTCTACCACACAAAACATATTGTAGGTGTAGGCATAAGGTTTATTCTTTAAAATGACAGAGAACATACCTGTACAAGATTCATTTCAGGCAAGAGTACTTTTATCTCTTTAATTAGTTTCACTTTTGATCCATCATCAAATTTTGTTAATTTTATTATAAATTCAGTTTGTTCTTCTTTAACTGGTTCTGCTTCAGCATCCTTCAAAAAAGTAAATATCAAAATTAAGGATTGGATTGGAGGGTCCTACATGGGATGCAGGGTCAGCCCCCTTTTCAAAACTTGGGCTGTGGCTCTACGGTAAGCCAGGAGTTAAGTATGTTACAATATGCAAATCTATTGAAAATCTTTTAAAATAGAAGCCCCTCAATTGAAAAAATGTCTTACATATTTTGTTACACACTATGCTATCAATTTTTGTCAATTTATTGCCACTTTATTTACCTATCTGGATCCAGAACAATGATTTTTTCAAACCCTTGCTTGGCATAAAGGTAACAGAACACAATGTAGAAAAACAGATTTTTAAAAACTGAACCTGTGCAACAGCAGGAGCAGCCATAACACCAGCCATTGGCATCATTGGTGCATCCTGTATATTTAAAGTCTCCTACGATATAAATGAAAGCCAAAAATATAAAATTATAAACAACAAATTATCACAAATCAATCAATCTAAAATAGTATAAAAAATTTAACTGTATTTATCAATGCCAGGAATAAATTAAACATGAACTAATAATCAATATGCACTGCTTAAAATGTATAAAACATAATTTCATTTTAATGAAAAATTCAACAACATGCTTCCATACCTTCAATAAATTATTAAGATCTGAAACTTCTGCTAAAGTTAATTTTGAGATTTCTGATACAATATTTGTAATTCTCTCAGAATAAATTTTTGCCTCTCCATCCTTTCTTGGAACTGGCATGGGAGTTTCTGCTGCAACACAGCACTTTTGACATGAAATTGATAACATCCTTTTAAATTGTTTTCCTTGCAATGGATGTCTGTTTAGCATCTCTCTGTTTCAATAAAATGCAATCACAGAGTTAAATTATAAATCAGAACAAGTAACATGTAACATGCATTGTTGTTAATTGCATAACTTCCTAGCTCTAGTAAAATCGTCCCTTCTCTATTATGCAGAAAAAAACCAAGGCAAGCTCTGTTTAAGTTATCCTTAATTGGTTGTTTGAATTTTTTGCATACTCTCAAGCAATCGATAATTCAAAGTAAAAGGGAGGGGGTTCATAGCAGTGCAAATACAGCAGTACAAGGTGGGGAGCCAGGGGCAGCGTAAGGCCCCTTCCTCAGGTTGTTAGGCCCAATCTTTTGCAGGCAAACTACTGCAAGATAATGCAGCTGTAGAATAGACCTAAAAGTGTGTGAATCATCATATTAAACTTCTGAATAACTCAGCAGTAAACGTTAAGCAATAGTAATCTCACTTTGCATATGGCACTCCACATCGCCTAAAACTGATCCTAAAAGCCTTTTCGATTGATGTTCTCACTGCCGCCATCTTGTTTGCTTCATGTGAGTTTCTTTGGAGACTGGGACTAGTGTTGGTCGTTACTTGTGACTTTACGTCACTGTGGAGGAGAATTGCAAATAAACATAGGAGGGAGTCTTGTGGAACTCCATGCTATTTAAATTATTTTGTAAATGTAAAATTGTTTCAATTTCAAATTAGAAGATAAGAATTTTGGTGCAAAGCGATTTCTTGCAAGAGCAGGCTATCCTCAACTAGCCCTGCATTCAATTACACTGATTAGTTTTTTCACTGGCAATAAGAAATGTGCTTAAATTGTTTTGACTTTGTTTGACATATAACATTGCAAAATATAGGCAGCATTTCAGACTGCATCTAAATCGTACAATGGTTGGTGGTTCTATAATAATTATTGCTGCAATCACTCCTTTGTTATCTCCAGCTCTAAATGGAAAGAAAGTCTGACTGTCTTCTACCTGGGTTAGTTGGTTCGATTCCCCAATAACCACGAAGATCACATTTTTTATCAAGAAAGAGACAAAGCAAGTCCAAGCAAATAATCACCATCAATCTTATATCCAATCAAATTAAACGACAAAATAAGAACACTCTCAGATTTATAGAGAAAAATGAATGTGCTCAAAAAAGGCAAAAACACTCAAAAAGTACAGATTCACAAAATGCCCTTTTTCTTGTCACCTTAAAACTGTGTTCAAATTTTGCAAATTTCAAATATTCGATTTCTGGGCTGTGCGATTACAGGAAAGCCTGTAAATTAATTATATTCACTGTCTTCAAGATTAATTCATTCTTATTTTCAAAGAAGCTTGGGCTAGGCTATCTACCATAACTAAACTTGCATGATTATGTAGTTCTTATAAAAACTTTTTCAATCTACAAACAAAGCTCTGTCATCAATGACCTATAAAATGACTTTCTAATAAATATCTGCCTTGTTTTTTAAAAAATAAATTGAAGAAATGAAACATGATCGGACAAGCTTAAAAAAACTTAAATGACTTTTCGTAAAAGCCACGCAATGACAAAAGCTTCTAAAAAAAATCATTCACATCAAAACGATGCACTTCTATAGAAATTGCAAGCTAGTTGGAAATTATTGTAAACGTATTAAAAGTTAACGCATAAAGATAAACAAAATAATTCATTAATTTAAGACAAAACTTAATCAAAAATGTTTCAAAATTTTTCAGTTTTATGAGAATGTTGATTTATTTTCTTGTAAACGAATCATCAAATTGTCTGTTTATGTGAAGTTGCAGCTATCGGGAGCACCTAAAAAAAAACAATACTTTATACTTAGATTGATATTCACAGAAAAAAGAATAAAATGCACGCTGTGTAGCTTGCTTAACCCTTATACAAGAAGTAAAACGATAGAAATAGAAATGGTATTTGAATAAAATCAAATAAAGGAATCGTCAAAATAAAGGAAAATGTTTTGGATAGCATTACCACAAATTCATCTTCTTGAGGGAGATCTGGATGGCTTTGCAGACAATTGAATGCATTCAGGGACAGTTTCAAATTCACTAAAATGAAAGAAGTTAATATTTTATGGAATATCACAAATATCAAAAAGCAAATAATAAAAATAGTGAATAAAATCAAGAATGATACTGATACTATTAGCAGCTTATTTACTTAGAAAATATCAGTTTCAAATGCAAGCGATGTTTATGGTATAATCATTTGCAATAAACTATGGTCAATAAATCATTTTAGTGTCAATAACGCACCTTTCTTCTTCCACCCTAACTGTACGTACTTCCGTTGTAGCCTTTCCTTCCAAGAAATCGAGACCACGTGTCTTGTACATAAGAGCCTTCACAGCAGCATCAGCTCTCTCAGTGGCATCTTCAACATCAACTTGAGCATGCTTATATCGTGAACTTAGCACAATGGCTGACGATTCCTAATTTGATAAAAAGAAAAAATGTAAGATAGAACTCAAATTTTTTATTTCAAACATAATTTGATATCAATATAAGCAAAGCTAGCGCCTTGGCTACGTTTGGAAATTTTTTAATTTGACGACAACAGAGCTTTCGATCATTCATTTGTGCCTACCAGCGCTTAAAAGTCTCACATTCAATGTTTGGACATGGCAAACAGCATCTGTTTCGAAAGCTACTTTGCAACCATCCCATCCCACTAATAAACATTGATGAAAGATGAGAGAATTTTACAAACAAGAATATTAAGTCATACAGCATGTTCCAATTGTGCTCTCATCTTCTTCATCTTGATTTGCAATTGTTCATTTTCAGCACGTGCTAGTTCTGCTGCGTTCTTCCATTCTTCCAATTCAAATTCTAAAACCGTAACCCTTCTCTCATATCGCTCTTCAAATCTTTGGAATCCACGTGTCTGATGCAAAACGCTCGACAAATCCTCTTCTAATTCAGCATTCTGAAATAAGACCACAATAAAATTAAAAACTAATTGCGCTGGTTTTTAGATGATGTGCATGAAAACATTGATTTTTATTAATTGAGACGAGGCTTAACATCTGCAGCTCTTCAAATACATTTAGAAGGTAGTCCTACTTCAGGGGATAGAGGGGGAATCAAACAAGATATCTCGTCAATTTGAGCCATAAAAAGATTGCCACGATGTCAATTTTATGATTTCAATTTCAATCTATTTTCTTGGTTATACTTGTGATTCATTGATCTTAGCTGTTTTCAGTTGACCCATTGTGTACATAAGATAGGGAAAAACGCACGAGAGTTCTCATTATGCTAGATTTAGAAACATCCAGTTATGCCTTTCTCAACCCTGTTAATTCAACAGCAAAATGTCACTACTTTTCGTAATATGAAGACATCTTTTGATCACAATCTAGTATCACTTATCAATAAGTGCATTAAAATGACATGCAATTTAATTAGCTATTTTTACTTGTCTTTGAAGTGTTTTGACAGTGTTCTTCAGCTGTTTAACATCAATGTCTTCCAGTCCAGCCAATCGTATCTGCGTATCTCGAAGCTCCTTCTCATAGCTTTCTTTGCCTCGCCTTGCTTCGTTTTCAAGCTCCATATACTTTCGTAGATTGAGTTTGACCTCCTCCAACTACGAAAATGAATGTGCAGTTTAATGTAATGTAATGTAATGTAATGTAATGTAATGTAATGTAATGTAATGTAATGTAATGTAATGTAATGTAATGTAATGTAATGTAATGTAATGTAATGTAATGTAATGTAATGTAATGTAATGTAATGTAATGTAATGTAGTGTAATGTAATGTAATGTAATGTAATGTAATGCAATGTAATGTAGTGTAATGTAATCCAATATAATCTAAAGTAATATTCCTTACTTCTGCACATGCATTTCTTGCTTTCTCATCAGCAATTCGAGCTTTAATATCCAAATCTTCGCAATCGGATCTCAAATTTTCAATTTCAATTTCATTTTTCAGCCTGACTGATTCAAGTGCAGACGCCCTCGATTCAATAGAATCCAATCGGTTCAAGCTCGTCTCTGCTTCTCCAACAACTCTATTCTTCATTCTTTCTGCCTGCAAAGAAAAAGTTTACAAAAATTGTTTGAAAATCTATTAATATAGACATGAAATGATTATAACAATGGCAAATCACTTAAAATAAGCAAATAACTAAACTACTCGATCAATCAATCAATCAAATCAATCAAATCAATTAAATAACCAACACAAATCATCAAAATCAAGATCACTTACTCTTTCTAAACTCTCCCTTAACAAATCAATTTGCTTGAAACATTCACGATAGCGCTTTTCAGCTCGTGCAAGAGCATCACGAGTGTGTTGATGTCCAACTTTCTCATCTTCAAATAATCCAATCGTTTCCTAAAATGAGAAAAATCAGTAAACAAGTAATCAAACTTAAAACAACATTAGATATACCCAAAATTATTTTGCAAAATTTATCAATGACAGATTGTACTATCTTATGATATCTCCAATCCTTTAATCTGGTTATTCTTGTACCAAGAATTGTTCTCCTGTTCCAGATTGTGACAAACCTATGGCACAAAATCTCTAACAGAGGGACAAAACAACTAACCTTAAGTCTGTATTGCAATTGTTTGTTGTTTCTGGAAAATTCTGCATTTGACTGAAAAAGATAAGTAAACACAAAGTCAGTTTCAACCAAATACGATACAGTTGTTTGAAACAGGCTTGTGATAACATTAAATACGTTATAGCACATGTATTTGATCGCATTGTGTTGGCCAAGGGTACCTTATGATTGCAAAATGCATTCATTGTTGATGCAAAAATACCTAAAAGCACATCAAAATTGCAACTTGATCTTGAAATCAATATAAACATACCGCACTTAGAACTTCAATTTGTGCTTGTAACTGCGCCAGTAAATCGGTCATTCTTGCTTTATGCTTCAAGTAATCAGCAAGTGTTTGCCTTTCCAATTCAAGGTCTTCTTTCAAGTCCTTGATTTGGCGCTCGTACGATTTCCTAGCGCAATTTAGAAAGTTATCAGTGGTATATTTAAAAATCTAATTATCAAATAAAAGTGTTTTCAATTGCTCCTTTGATTCGGGCACTAACTAGCATGTTTGTTGTTTTAATGATTCGGAACACATTCAGGTAAAAATTAGCCTTACCCTTCATGCGGCATCTTGCAAAAAGATTGCATGACACACGCCAACCCGTTTTGAATTCAACAAGAGATCACAACTTAATCTCTAGCTTATTACAGTTCTCCTTAAGTGTGATCCGTTTTGAATTTAAAAAGAGCTTAGATATAAATCTGTCGCTTATTTTCTTAATTCTTAAGCGTGGTAAATTTCAGCACGTGTAGGAATGATGCTACGCTATGCTGTCGGGGTGAATTACCTCAAACACAAAAAAGACTCAACCATCCCCTGGCACAAAACTCCAGATCTAATTCATCCCCTGGCACAAAACTCCAGATCTAATTCATCCCCTGGCACAAAACTCCAGATCTAATTAACCTTTTTCATCCAATAAAATAAATGAACTTTAACTAGGCTTGACGTTGTAATTTATGTCATTTTAAACAAACACATCCATAACTCTCAAGCGTGAAACTGCAAAAACGTGGCGTTTTTTATCAATTGTAGAACAATTAATATGTACAGCAATTTTCAGAGTTTTGAATACTAACGTGATTTGCTCGATGTGAAATTCCTTCTCCGTTAATTCTTTCTGCAAATCATTTCGTTGTTGTGTCAATTCGGCTATTTTTGCTTCAGCACGAAGTCGTTCATCATCAAGAGTTTTTTGCAATTCCTAAAAAGAAATAACGTTTAAAAAGTAGAAAAGATTTCGAAATTAGATGACAAATAGATAATTCTCAACATGAATCTAGAGTATGAAAGTTTAGTAAATAAAAAGCAAAGTTAAACTGATAAGTTTCAAGGTTTTTGCTTTGCTTGTCCAAAGTTTTTGTAGCATTTGAAACCAACAAAATGATACATTTCTGCCTTTGATCTTGTTTCACTCAACAGCACTTGCATTGCAACAATTTGAGGAGAATCAATTTGCAAAATAAAAGTAAAAATTAACTTTGAAAAAGTTTTGAACTACTGCAGGCTTAATATTTCTGCAATCAAATCAATTTTACTAACTTCAATAGCGATCTTGAGTTCACTAATTTCACGTTCTAATTTCCTCTTCTCAATTTCCATTTCAGCCAATTGTCTTTTCAGTTCTTCAATTTGACGCAACAAGTCATCAATACGATCTTTAGCAAAAAAAGGAAATGTTTAGAATAAGGAAAAATAAAATAAGTTGAAGCAATAATTCAATTCTTTACAATGCAAGAGGTTTTTCGTAACAAATACCAACAGAGCGAATAGACAAGTTGCTTTTAGGATGTTTTTTGCTTAAGTAGGTTTTGTGTTGCAGATAGAGGAAAATGCAGAACAGAACAGTAGAACGGAAAGTGGATGGTGAATGGAAATGAAATAAGCAATTAAACAAAATTAGCAGCAGTAAAAACCTCTTTGTTGTCTGTTTTCCTTTCTAAACTGTTGCATTTCCATGGTAACATCTTCATGTGCATGAGTCATGGATACCAACTACAAAACAATTCTCATGAAACAAAACTGAACATCTAAAAGTGTTTTATGTGAATGAATAAATGCATTAATGTAGCTAATATGAGATACTAATTAATTTTTATGTGATTTGGCTAAATCTTTAATGCTGATAACCCACAGAATCAAGTTAGAAATACCTCCTCCTTCGTTGCGGCTAATTCCTTCTCAGATCTTTCGAACTGCAACAACATTGCATCGTATTTAGCTTTCCATTTGTATGCAGACATACCCTGGTTACCACCAACCTACAAAACAAAATAAAATTAATTTCATGACTTAAATTGCACGGAAACATTCTCTAAAAAATTTGGTAAAACGCACAACTCTGCATTAATATTCGAATTCAGGAGCTAAAAAGATGCGCGGAGAGATGTAAATTTTTTAAAGTTATGTTGTAAACTCTTCCTTGGTGCATAAATGATAAACGCATTTTTGTTTGGTTTATTCACTTCATAAGCAAACGACTTATAGCCATATTTACAGTTTCGCCGTAAACCACCATTCTACAATTTTAAACAAAATTTTCGTAGCAGTATAAGAAAAAAAGATGTGCTTTAATTGCTCATACCTGATCAAGGTAAGCTCGCAATTCCTTGGTGAGTTCAGCAATCCTTGATTTGTATTTGTCAACAGTTTTTAATTTAATCTGTGACTCAGCAACAGCATCTTCCAAATCAGACATTCGGCTGCCAAAACGTCTCCTAAGGACAAAATACAATTTGAATTGATGATTGGTACTGAGTGCACACCCCCTCTGCCATTGAAGAAATGAGTGAAGCTAGAATCCGGTACTTCTAGTAAGCAAAAAATACATATATTGTCCCTGTTCAAAATCTTTTAAAATTTCAAAAACACAAATGATTTAAATGCTCACGTGACTTTCAGCAGTTTCGATGATTGTTCACTTTCTCCTGTTGCATCTTCATAATCATTTTTCATTTTTTCAACATCTTTTCCAGTGTCTTTCAGATTGACTTTCAAATCATTTCTGAATGCTTCTTCGTCATTTAGAACTTCTTCAACTGCCTCTAATTGCATCAATGCCTCGCTCAAATGCTCCTCCATCTCTTTCATCTGTAATTTCAACAAAAGTTGAATTGGAACATTCAAAACAAGACTAATAATGCGAATACCTGCAAAACGACGAAGATTTTAGACACAATATAATATACCCTTGCTTCAGCATCATCTTCATCCAGTTTTGGTTTTCTTGATTTTCGTTTGATGTCGTTCAATTCGTCTTCCAAGTCCTGTTTTTGGCAAAATGCAAACAACCAAATTTTTATTGATATTATCAACAATCAAATTTGATAAAATAAAAAATATGCCACTAAAAATTAATTTCAAAAACGAAATAGAATCTTTCGCAACAGATCGAACAATAAAACAGAAATTTGAAGAAATGCAAATGTAATCAATCAACCAAACAAACAAACAACTCTGCAAATTAAAATAATGCTTATCAAAAACTTTTTTAAATCATTTTTACCGTAACTCGTTGCTTCAATCTCTTGTTTTCACCAATCAGCTCTTTCTAAACCAAATAATTAATCAATTGTTTAAATATCATTTTTGGATAAGAGAACCATTTGTAACAAACGTAATGTTCGTGCCTGCAAGCAGGTCAGCATAAATTTATTTAAAATAAGCCTTGTTAAGACCATTACTCCTTGCACACATCCTTTGATGCCCGATGATGTCAGAGTTGTTTTTGTGAGGGAGCATGCAGTTTTAATGAAAGGGTACATGACTCATCTGATAATGTAAGATTACAGAAGAATGTTCAAGGGTAAGGGGATCAAGTTTTAAAGTGATTCTTACCCTATCGGGTCCCTCAGATGGAATTGCACTCTTTCGCCGAACTTTTTCTTGACTGGGCAACTGACCATGTCTTAAATCAGCAACTTCGGTTTCCAAATCCTAAAATCCAGGAAAAGGGGTGACTTATTTGATGTTAATGAATATGGTTGTTAATTAAAGAGTCTCATATGCAGCAAAAATAATCCATATTTAATGATAATGAAGTCTCGTTGTTCAAGTTAATACAGACCTTGACTGGATTGCTTTGTCTAAGAAAATAAGGTATCGACAATAAAATCAACTGTAGAAAGTATCTGAAATTTACCTGAACAATTCCTTTCAATTCTTCGTTTTCTTCTTCCAATTCTTTTCTCGTCTCTTCTAATTCTTGGATTGTAACCAATCCACCTTTATATTTAACTTCGATTTCATTGAATCCCTCTGAAAAACAACACAAAAAATTGAGACCATCGAATTTGAAGTGTCTATTGTAGTTACAGTTAGTTGTAGTTGAAAAAAATAAAATGATTAAAAACCAACATAACTGCAATTTTTGTTTTCACTTACGATCAAGTTTGTTATTCTCAGCTCTAATAACTTGAATCTCAACTCGGAATCTATCATTTTCCTTTTGCAGTTCTTCATTTCGCTCTTCTAGCTCTTCAAGCTGTTAAGGATTCAAAAAATCTTTCAAAATTCGCCATTCATCAGAGAAATATAATGAGAGTGGTTTTGGTTGACAGAAGAAAAGAGAAAAGGAAAAAAGAAAGAAAAGCAATGGTAAATAAAAGTAAATTATACAAATATTAATAAGAGCATTCATCTCAAGTATAGGATATATTCCCACACAATAAAAAGGAAGGGCTAAAAAAACGGGAGAAATATCCGACTTTAAAAAGATGGAGAATCAATCGAGGTAGCAGAGGAAATTGATTTACTAAGCTGTTCATAAAACATCTGATCACACAAAAGAAATTAGAAGAAGGATAATGCTTGACAAGAATGCTATGGCTTGTCTGGGGACCATAATGAAAGACAAAAACATCACAGAATACAAAGATAAGAGAACCTAAAACGCTGGTGTGTCTTGTTCTTACATGTGGAAGTGAGGCATGGACAAGATGGTGGCCTTTGTAGTGTGGATATTGAGAAGTGGCCCAAAATAAGAACAGATACATAACTATAAAACAACATCAGAAAGGGACAATTGATTTACAACGACCACATAAACAGAACAGACAACAGCATAGAAATTCTGATAAAGCAAGGGAAATGGAAGGGGATAGTGGAAGGAAAAGACCAGCAACAAAATGGTTTAACAACATCAAGACACTCACAAAGAAAAGTGTTTAAACAGAGATTAATGATAACGGCAGATTCATGACCTGAACAGGACAATGACAAAACAAAAACAACGAACAGACTCATCGAACAGAATTTAAATCTGTTTTCTAAACTACCACTCCACGCTGCATCAAATTATATCCTACCACTCTTTTAACTTGCAATAGAGCAGTGAGATAGGAGAATCCCCTATCCAGATGCATATTTGCAAAACGCAGAACTCCCTAGTCACAAATTGTGGCTTCTACCAGTTGCAGAGCCTACGTATTGGTCAACAATAAAACGGCATATAAAGGCATGCCTAATTTACTGCGAAGAAGACAATCAACCCTACCCAGTTGAAAAAGAATCACTGAATCAAATTGAGAGTGATTCGATTGATTTCTGTTCACTGATCTTTGCAAGGTACCGACGGAAACACAAAAACAGGAGCTAAAGCAAACCTGTTTATCAACTTCATTTGCTAATCCTTTGCTTAACTGTTGATCCAAATCAAGGGATAGAAAAAAAATAAATAATTTCATAAAATAAATGATATGATTAATATATTAAAAAGTGATAGAAAAAATTAGTGGAAAATAATTGGAATAAAATCAATGAGTTAAAAATATGGAATATCAGGAAAAATAAAAGGGCAAAAAGATAGCAAAATGAAACGTTGCAGCCCTCTTGATATGGATAACAAAATCATTGATTACTGAGGATTGGCATACTTTTAAGGTTGAAAGCAAGGGATCACTCACATATGAAGTCGAGTCCAGAATGTAGAAATTTACTCATTGGAACGTTGAAGATAACAATAATCATAAGTTCCACCATTTTTGAGTCGTTATTCAAAAATTTAAGAAAATGCATAAAATGTATAAACTGAAAAGCATGAAAATTTCAAATCAAATACCTTGCTCATAATTAATAAAAATTGGCTTTAAATTGGATTTTGTAATGCTGCATTAATCTCTTGACAGCTTTATCCAAAAGGATATTGTTTTTATCCTCTACAAATATATTGAAATTAAAAATCAAAATAAGCAAAGAAACTCACGGAAATCGTAGCACTGCTATATCTTCGTGGTTTATCTTTAGGATTTTTCATTTCAATTGTAACAGCACTATATTCCCTCTTCAAATCTGCATATTTTCTTTCCGTGTCTTCATGAGCTGCGATTTCATCGTCCAATGCATCTTGCAAATTCTAAGAATGGAAAATATCTCATTGCATTGTCTCAATTACTACGTTTATTTGGCATTGATAAACGTAATGATGATTCAAGATATACATAAAACAAATCCGAATTAATCATTTCTTTTATGAGAAGCGAACCTTGAGATGTACTTTCATTTCTGAGGTGTACTTTGTTCCACCAGTGGCACTCTAAATAGCAAATAAGATTACGTCATTATTACTTTTAAATCATATAAAAAAGATTTGAAGATTTTATATGAGATAGATTTTCAAATTCAATTAATCATCAAGGGAATTACATTGAGATCAATTCTACAAGCCTTTGGAAAACATTAGTAGGAAATTGTTAATATGCTTTTAAATCAATTTCCATCCATAACAATATTTATAGTTGCGATTCAAAAAACTTGCGTGGGGCCATGTACCTTCTCAAGACCATTAAAATAGTATAAACAGTGGCATTAAACAGAGCGCAGAATTGTTTATAAAATGAAATCAGATCGTACGCCTTCCTGTTCAGCTTTCAGTGCATTCAACTGCACTCTCACAGTTTTCAGTTTCTTTTGAGTTGCTTCAAGATCAGCCAAACAGTCTTCGTATGCTTCTTGTTCATTTTTTAAAGCATTTTCCAATTCCTGTCAAAGGACCAATGACAATATGACTAAAAATAAGCGATTAATGAAGAGATTGCATGGTTAAGAAGTAAAAATTAAAAGATAAACTTTTGATAAAAATTGTTGGTATCATATTAAAAATCTTATCTATAAAGTATCTATTAAAATGCTACAAACAGTTTGAGGTTTGAATCTATGATCTGTCTCATTAAAATGAAGATCTTTTGATAATCTAAACTATTATGAAGCAAGATATATGAAAATTGTATAATTTGGTTATACCTCAATTTTCTCATTGGCTGATCCAGTTGTTATGCCATCAACAATTTCCTATAAAAACAAAATTCTCAAAGTTAAAACGCTGGTAAAAGATTTGTGCTGTAATATAAGACTTGCATCAAAAAAAAGATAAAAAATTCTCATGAATCATTAAAAATATTCCTCAGCTTTGAAAAAAAACAAAATTACCTTGGGAAGATTTGATTTGACATTTTCAAGTTCAATTGATACAACTTTATATTTCTTTTTGAATTCAACAAGGCTTTCATGTGTTTTCGCGTGTTCAGTTTTCTCCTCTTCCAATTCTTCTTCTGCTTTCTAAATTTGAAATCGTGGCATTAAATTAAGGGCTGTTTAATGAGTTCTAATGAGATTCAAAAACCAAAAATCAACTCAACAAAGAAACAGTAAAACAATATTTCTGATTTTTTTGTTGATTTGGACAAAAGTAAGACGTGGCTTCTAAACGTAGAGCATTTAAGCAATTGAGCAGGCAACATACCAAGAAACAAAAATAAGAACCAATTATTGGCTTCATTTAACAGATCACGACAAGTATAACCTTTTGCTATCAAAGGAAAGCAGCACAATACTAAATCGTTATTTGCATTCGACTTACTCTAAGTTTCTCATCACCGCTTTTTGCAGTCTTGGCTATCTTTGAGTCTCCCTGAATAAAAATGAAAACAGCATTCATGATCAGTGATGAACTTCGATGTTCAAGTGGCTAATTCTAACAACCGCAAAATTGGTTATAAAACACTAAACAGCTACGTTTTGACATATAAAAACAAGCGGAACCTAACTACACTAAACAAAATCTTTTATGAACCTCAAAAGCAAAAAGATATAATTACAAGTCTAACCTCACGCCTTTCTGCGTTTAATTCATCAATTCTTTTTTGTGCTGAGTTGTATTTCTCTTCCATCTTTTGAAGTTCGGCATCAGTTTTTTCGTGAGCTTCCATTTCTTCATCCAAAGCTGTGTGCAAGTTCTAGAAAATAAAAAAGAGTTGTCCAACACCCGGACACCTTCTATTTATATTCTCAGCAGATTCGGGCGATACAAAATTGTAGCAAATGCAATGAAAGTATGATTAGGAAACTGTGCTTCTCATAATAATAAAAATCAATACATTCAGTTGATTAAACGATAAAATCATTTCCAAATATTTAAGAAAGATAACCTCCAGCTTTCTACGTAAACTTGCAATCCCTGTATCTTCATTGTTTTCGTCCTAGAAGAGAGGCAAATAATTAATGAAAATAGAAAGAATTTTCAGCATCTTAATTCTAAATTTGAAATGAAATTCATAAACAAACACAAATCAATGACTTGTTAAAGTAATTCATGATACATAATAATAAAGTCAGCTCAGGAAAACAATTTGAATTATTCTCAAAAGCTTTTGCACTCGATGAAGCCATCTTAAAAATATCGGAGAGAAATATAAATAGAGTCATAATTACCAGCACAATTAAAAAATACAAAAACTAGAACCTACCAACTTTTGCAGCTTCTTGAATTCTTCCAACTCATCTTTAGCTGCGTCACATTGCCTCTCAGCATGATCCAAATCATGTCTTAGTTCTGTTGCAATTTCCTTTTGTTCTGTCAAGCTAACCTCAATATCCTAAATTTCAAGAATGAAATCGTAAAATCAATTTCAATGTATATTTCACCTTTAAGATCATAGAGGCATCTGAACCTTGGAGTAATATGGACAGATATTCCCAATTCCTATATATCCTTTAATCAGAGATTTCTTCATTAAAAATAAAAGAAAACTAGGGAAATTTGCCACTTTTCTGAGACAGAACTGAGAGCAGAATTCTCCTTCTTTTCTAAGTTCCTGAACGATTTTGCAATCAAAGTCTCTCATATACGGAAATTTAAAACGTTTTCAAACCACTGCTTCTCGGTGCAATAGAAAGGCTTGTATCTTAAACATACTTGAATCTCTATTTCCAAAGATGATATCTTCTTATTCAAAGCTTTCTCAACCTTGAAAATACAAATTGTAATTGATAAAAAGAATCAAACTGAAAGGTATTTATTTATGTGAAAAGTAATTTTATATTAACTATCACAGCTTCAAAAGGTGCTTTGAGGAAAAATTTAAAAGAAGAACTGCTTGTTGCTAAAAATGATGATAGTCTATAACAAATCAAGCATGCAAAAGTCTTTTAAAGAGACTAGAGGCTCGCAATATTAAGCGAAGTTTCTAGAAAAGCGAAACACAAAACAGTAAACAATTCTACCTTAAATTATTTAGTTATCTAGTTGAACATGAAGCGATGTGCAAGCGTTTGAATGATTAATTTATTGACAGCAATATTGACCAATCAAAACAAGTTTTCTAAATATTACGTGGAGCAGCTTGAAATGATGTAGCTGAAAAATGGATAAAATGAACTTTCAAATAATGGAACCATACGTCATTTGTTTGATCTTGTGCTTCTTTCAAATCACTTTTTGCTTTCTTTGTTTTACTTCTTTCATCTTTCAAAGCATTGTTCAGCTCATCAATGGTGGCATCTTGTTCCTCAAGCTTCAGTTGTAGCTCCTATTTTATTGATTGAATAATTAAGATAAGTAACATTTCTAGCTTTTAATGATTTTCATCGATCCATGTAAATAAGAATTCAAAGGTAATCAATTATTTAAAAAATAGCAAATCATCATAGAATACATTTTGGTGTTACAATTCATTAGAAATGGTTGATCAGATGGAAAAACTTACAGCAATTTTGGAGTTTAATTCTTTCGTTCCTTTCGATACCTTAGCATCATCCTGTAAGAAGAGAGATGAAAATAGGTTGATTATAAACTCTTATACGAGGTGATTTACTATGAAATATTTCAAAAACAAAATACTGAGCTATATCAATAATTTTTTTTTATTTCATTTGCTTCAACATAATAAAACATAGCATCAATTTCAACCTACAGTTGCTTGCAATTCATGCAATTCTCTTTGCGACTTTTTCAACTGATTTTCCGCTTTTTCTAATTTCTTCGCTGCTCTTTGGAAGTTGCTTCGCTCCTCCTCAAGGGCCTCCTCCATTTCCTGTTATTAAATTACAACAAACGATGAATAGGATATTAGCCTTGTATCTTATCAATTATGATACATTAATATTCAGCACGATGAATGCATTTTATCTTAAGAATATCAATTACACAATAAAGAATAAACGAGGATTTTTTTAAGCACAGAGCAGAAAAACAAAATTAAAAATCTCACTCTTAATTTTTCTTCTAATTCTTCATTTGCAGCAGCGTTCCCAGCAAAAGCACCACTCTAAAAATAAAGTATGACGTAATTTTGATGTCATTCAAAACTGACGTAATCTCACAGTGACGCAGATTGAAAACAACAATTTATAACTTTGCTGTCATTTAAGTTTGTGTATGTCTTAATGATTGTTCTCATATCATCAAAAGATTCGAGAGTTAAAAGTTAGTTTTGGCATGATTAAATCATATTTATTGCCAGTTAGTTTAGGTCTAAAATGGAGAAACATTGAAATATTGACTTCGGTTTACAGACCTTTTTCAGTTCTAATAATTCATGTCTTGTATCTTCCAAATCTCTTTTTGCTTTCAATAACTTTTTGTCTGTTCTGTCATGTTCTTCTTGTTCTTCATTCAGCAAATCTTGCAATTCCTTCATTTCAACAAATATGCACAATTAATAATTTATAAATTTAAAATCTATTTTAAATATTCGATTGTTATAACAAATGTTTGTTTGGATTATAAAAACCTCTCTACAAAATTGTTTACCTTGATTTTCTTCTTTAGATCTTTAGCTTCATTATTTTCAATCTTCAATGTTGGTGGAGCATTCTATGAATTAAAATCTCTTTTATAAATATTTGATACAAGTTAGCATTTAACGATGAAAGCCCATATTTGCTTTGAAAAGTTGGATTTTCTACGTCACAGCCAGTGAAACAAGAGCATCCTCTTTGGTAAGAATTAGTCCCCTAAAAAAATTCAACAAAAGATTTTTGAATACAATATTAACCTGTAACTGAGCTTCTAAATCTGATATTTTCCAATTCGCAGATTTCAATTCAGCTTTCACCTCTTGCAATTTCTCATCCGTTTTCTCGTGTTCCTCTTGTTCTCTGTCCAAAGATCTCTGAAGAGACTGTGAAAACAAATTCACAAAAATAACATTATCATCATTCCAAATTATATAAATTAATGGTTGAAGTTGTCTGAAGATCGCATCAAGCGTGAAACTTTCAGTTACAACTTAAACTGTCGTGTTCTGTTACTAAGTTTATTAAAGCTCTGCTTCTTTGGCATCGAGTGCTATTTTTAGCAGACCGGTAAACAATAATTTTCATTAAATTAATGGCTACATCATTTTGTAGACGGCCTGTCTTTGTTTGTCATTCGCAAACAACACACAACCTACAATAATTAGCTAAGCATTTGCAACCATCGTGTATTTTGTTGCCTTTTTTTAACCTTATTTAATGCTGGGAATTAGACTAGCCATTGGCACATACAGATTTCACTAAATTCTCCATTGAATCCAAATAAAATGTATTTATATTACCTTGCATTTTCTTTGCAGCGATTCCAGATCTTTCCCACTGTCAACTTCATCCTAAAATCATAAAAAATCAATTACATCGGTAGTTTTTTACAAAAAACGCTGGCATATAATTGATGATAAATCAGATATCTAATTACAATAAATAAATGGCAAAATCAACAAAAACTATGAACTTAAAATTTTAAATAGCTCTGTACAGATACGATTTGTAGCATTACTTTACTTAGTTTTATCTATTAAAAAAAAGATATGAAATATAATAACTCACCTCCATATCATTCCTAAGTCGGCTGATTTTCTTATTTGCATTGTTTAGTTCTCTTTGAATTTCTTGCAATAAATTCGTCGTTTTGGCATGATCTTCTTTCTCCTCTTCAAGAGCCGACTTGAAATCCTTGAAAATTATGAAAAGAAAGTTTCTTAGCAGCTTCTGGAATAATTTGCTCAAAATTTTATTTAACATCAAAATGGTTAAGTCACAAAGTTCGCATGAATATTGTGAAACAAAAAGTTAAGGAATAGTGGTAAACAGACAGACAAAATGTAAGATACGAAATAAAATAAAATAAGACTAAATAAAATAAAATAAAATATAATCTTACATCAACACTTTCTTGCAGTTTTAAAGTTTTCTTTCTGCTTATGCCAGCTTTTTCCTGCAAAATTGAAAAAGGAAATTATAAAAAACATAAGCTTTTAATCCCGTTAAAAAATAAAGATATATGTTTGAAACAAAGCAAATATTTTCTGACATATAATACATATAAGAAAATCAAGAAACTTTTTCAATTGTAAATTTCTACTTCAATAGCCGGTTATAATTGATATAAAAATTTCTGAATAAAAATTCGTATTATTATTATTATTATTATTAATATCATTATTATCATATTGTTATAATTGATCTGAAGAATCATAACTAAAACAAAAGCTGGAAATGGTCTGCTGTCTATCATGACAAAAATCAAATTGCAACAGCCATTCCTTAAACATAGAATCAGTTTTACCTCATCAAGATTCTTTCTTGCTTCTTTCAATAATTTCCTAGCATTCACTAGTTCATCATTCGTGTCTTTGTGGGCAGATTGTTCTCTCTCAAGGGCAGCTCTCAATTCCTAATCAATCATAAATAACTTTAATCATGTATGGAAATAACTCCCATCTTTGAATCATTAATAGTTTTCATCTTAGCTTAGTAAATGTCTTGCATTTCGTAACAACGATGTTAAGATCCCATTTTGAAGATACAGTTTTATACGTCAAACATAAATGTTCATTATAACTATTAAAATAATTCACATACCTTAACCTGTCTTTCAAGTTCTGACTCTGGTTGCTAAAAGATATTAAAAATTTTAGTTTTACGTTTGTTAAAAAAGATCTCACAACCGCAAATTCATAAGAACTATATACCAAGTTAAAATAAAATTTTAGGGGCATAATTACTCAGTATTAAGGAAAAATAAGCCAATTCTTACAAGAAAACTTTAAATAAAAAATTTGTCTATTTGGAAGAATACCTTTACTCCTTTTAATTTGTATTTCAGTTCATTTATTTCTTCATTTGCTTTTTCATTTGCTTCAATTTCTTCATTAAGCTGCTCTTGCAATTCCTAAATTTGTTGGATAGAATCGATTTGCAATACTTATTTGAGAAATTAAAAACAAATAAAATAGACAAAATAATTTTTAAAACTAACAAAAACGAATAGAATAATCCTCACACTAACAAATGAGTGATAGTATTGTTTTAAAAGATGTGTAAATACTTTCAAAGCTGAAACTAAAACTAAAATAAAGAAATATTTACAAACCCTGATTTGTTTTGTAAGAAGTTGATGTGACTGCAATGCATCAGCAGTGTACTGCAAAACAAATTGATTCCACTGATTGCAGATTGATTCTAATCATACAAAAAACATTATTATTGGATAGTTAATGTCTATTGACACAATCTTTAAATTTGAAATTAGATAATAACCTTGTCAGATTTCTGAAGTTCCTCTAATTTTATTGTTGCATCTCTCAGCTTTTTCGTTACATTTTTCACATCTTCTTCCGCAAACTCCTTCGCAGAAGCTGCTTCTTTCACGGCAAGTTTTAGTTCCTGGCAAAAAAGAGTTTATATATCAAATATCTAATCAATTATGCGCCTCATTATTTTACATTCAATGTCTCTAAATTTAAATTTATCAATTTGAAGGTTTAAAACGTGCTTAATATCTTTCAAAAATTGAATCGATTTGTTGCAAACCTTAATCTGCTTTGCTCCCTCCTTCAATTCCTGTTTCTGGGAAGATAATTCCTACAAAAAATTGACATTGATATTTTGTTAATTCGTTGGAAAGTTATGTTTGTTAAAAGCGATGTAAAAATCATGTAAAAGAATAAATTAACTCTTGCTACTGATAATACTAGCAAAGACAGAGATCGGCATAAGTATAGAGAAGCGAAAAAATGAAATGGTACTTTGCTGAAAAAGGAAACACTGTGTGTTTTGCAGCACAAAATCTATGGTTTAATTTCAATAGTAAAAATATCCTTTATTGTGTGAAAGCGGAATGAAATCATATTGCAAAGAGGTTTTTTAAGCATAATTGTAAAATATGTCGAAAAGTTCATACTTCTTGTTTGGCAGCAATCTCATCGTCAGCTTCGTTTTTCGCATCTTTTATTTTCTTTTTCAATTTTCCAATTTCATCAACCAATTCCTCATGCCGGTCACTTTCTTCCTTCAATTTGTTTTTAAAGTCCTTAATAAATGATATCAAATGATTTCATATCAAATCGGATAATTTCAAACAAATTAAATAAACATATTTTTCAAATGAATTAGTAAAAATATTAAAACAGTAAAAGAAACAGTGATAATACCGTAATCTTCTGGTCTTTTTCTTTCATTCTTGTCGGATCCCCTTCCTGTTTCACAGAGAAACACTCACTATAACAAGTTTCTAACAAAGATTGGAAGGTAAATGAACGACAGGGAATAAAGCATGCATAAAAATTGCAATGAAATTAAGACAATCATTTAAAAGTCCAAAATTTGAACACACCTTGGATCGTGATTCATCTAACATTCTTTGCAATTCTTTGATTTTCTTTTCAGCAGCAACAACTTCAGCGTCTGTTTCTTTTTGCAATTTTGATTCCTCCTCCAAAGCGATCTCCTGGTTCTGTAAAATCAAAAAAATGAAAGGAATACAGTGTGGAAATAGTATTAATAGTGGCTGAGCTAGTCAAGAGGATCAGAGAATGGGGAGAATTAAAGCAAAAAGTAATCAAATCATTCAAACACATGTCAATCAATCAATCAATCAATCAATCAATCAATCAATCAATCAATCAATCAATTCATTAATCTTGGAATGGACCTATAATATCGAGGCACACAAAATGAATCACAAATTGAATAAGACTATGACAGTTAGACAGGTAAAATTAAATTCAACAACATTACCTTGACCTTCCATTCAAGATCTCTGTTCTGCTTTTGTAGATTCTCATTTTCCTAATTGGTAAACAAAAATTAAAATGATTGCAAACTATCCAATGGGAAAAAAATTACTCACATTGCATTTTAGAATATGCAAATTGAAAATACAAAAATTTCTTACCAATCTTAGTTCCTCAACTTCATCTTCAACATTTTTGGTTTTTGATTTCCTTTCAAAATTTTCTTCCCTATGAAAAATGATCAAATGAATTAAATTTTCATTTCGGAAATAATCAATTGATTGAAAAATAAGAAGACAAAGTTGGAAATCTTAACTGTCTCGAGATGCATGTTTTGCTTAAAATGAGAGCCAATGGGCCTACAAAGCAAGTTTTGATGGATAACTTACTTGACCTTCTCTGATTCATCAGAGACAATTTTCAAAGCATCTCGAAGATCCTCATTTGCTCTTGTGAGTTCAGAAATTTCAACAATTTTCGCATTTGCATCATCTTCAAAAGCATTCTCCATTTCCTGTAAAAACGTAATAAAAAAGCTTCAAGATTTCTAAAATGTACAATAAATAGGAAATATCTTAGATAGAAAAATCTTTATGATACAAATATAAAAACATAAAGTGATTAAGTCTACAGATTGATGCAATTTGTACCAGAACAATAAAGGAAATGGTAAATAATTAAAGGGTAAGGAATAAAACTACTTTAAATAAAATGACGCAAAAATGACGAAGAATAAATAAATGATATTTTGCATCTTCAAACCTGGATTGTGTTGTTCAGTTTTACAATTTCCTCATTCAATTTTCCATTGTATTCCTTCAATTCAGAAACCTCTTCCCTCAAATTTGTAAGTTCAGACTTTGTTGAATCCAAATCATCTGAAATAGAAATTTGTATCAGTTTTGAAATTCTTAGCCTTGTAATTTCCATAAAAATTATAACCCAAAGTTGTGACTGACGAGATAAAAACAATTCAAAAGCAGGAGGAAAAATCAACTTACCTTCGGTGTGTTCTTTAGATTCAGAAACTTCCCTCAATTCTTCACTTGTCTCCTCAAGTTCAACCTGTAGCCTTGCAACCTAGTTGATAGATAAAATAAAAAAAGGTAAATGATATTGATTAATACGTTAGGCTTAAGAATGATATGAAGCAAAATGGTTAACAGAAATAATCATTATATAATGCAACATGTAAAATATAGATATAAAATATAACTTAGAAACCTGAATTGTCATTTCTTTTACTTCATCTTCTGCTTTTTCGATTTCTCTGCAAATTTCATCGTATTTTTCTTTCCATTCTAGAAGTTCATACTCTGCTTTGTCAGGTAATGCAGGCGGTTGTGGCATGAGACCAACACTTGCACGACGAGTCTTCTGATGGGCCTAAACGAATGTAAATAGACAGAAGACGTATAAATAAACTAATAAGGTTCTAGCGATTCTTCATTTGGAGAAGTATGAACTTCAAAAGTAAGAAGATCTAGGCAGGTTAAAACGCAAACAAGATAGGATAGCTAGAGTTTTAAGAACAGGGGATAGGAATGATAAGATGAACTAACTGGAAGGTCTTTTCTCGCTCTTTCTTGTGCTTCAGTGAAAACTTGTTCAGTGTCTGTCAATCTTTCGATCAGCTGCAATCTAAAAAGCAGATAGTACCAGTCTAAATAGGCAGGGTTCATGCCAATAACGCCCGATGACAAAGACTGGTTTGTTCCTTCAAACACTGCAAAAGGAATCACCTCTCGCTTCAATCTAGAAAACACTTTGATTTAGATATATTTTAATTGTTAATTCGTAAAACTACTTGTTATACTGAAGTAAATTTTTCATCAAACGTAATGTAGTGATCAAATATGAAACAAGACTGAAACAAAAATAAAACTAAAAAGCCATTAAAAAGACAGGTTTAATCCGATCAAAAAATTAAGAAAAACAAATACTAACTTGAGTCCATGAAAATCCTGAACATCTTTGATTTTTTCACATTCAACTTTTGCTTTCAACATGACAACTCCCATCATTGATTCTCTGAAGATTCGCTTCAATTCTTGTTTTTCTTGTTGTTCATTCACATATTTTCCTTGGATTTCAACTAACCTTGCATTCAACACCATTATTTTCTGCTCCAAAGATGACTTACCCTACAAAAATACCAAAATAAATGTACAATTACAGCAATCTTTAAACTTGAAATAGAGCATCGAGTCTACATTCAGGCCTAAGTAAACGATTTTAGAAGAAAAAAACTAATTACCAATCCTTGAAGATCATAAGATGAGCGAATTCCTTCCAATGTAATTGAAAGTCTCTCATTTTCGGCATTCAAATTCTCAATTTTACCATCTCTTTCTGAAATCTCTCTGTTCAAATTTTCAATTTGTTTTCGTAGATCCAAACGTCCATTCTCCATATCCGAGATTTGATTGTCCAGTTCCTTTATTTCCTCCTAAAACAAAACAGACATAAACTGAGCTAAGATTAAGTTCTTGGGAATCGCAGCTTGAGTATAAAATTGAGAACTAAGACGATGACAAATAAAATATCTTTCTTTTTATCTGACTTGATCATTCATAATAAATTGATTTTAAACTATGAAGACCTAAACATGATTCTAGACCCAAAATAGCGACAGAATTGTTGGACTTAAAGGGCTACATTATACAGATTTTTGTTAGACTTAAACAGTGATTTTATACAAATTGAACGTTTCGAACCCTGCTAGTCGAAGTAATTATCAGCAATAAATTAAAACAAGATGTTGTAACTATAGTTATGCTAGAAATATACGGACGTGAACAGAAACATATGTCAACTTCTCTGAGCTCCAAATCATGCAAAATAACACCACTTGAATCATAATCCTATATTCCATGTTTTATGATTTTATAAAAATGGAGATGCCATCCAACAAATTCAATTTTCTCTGCTTAATCTGCTAAGCGTAAGTTATTTTGATTCTTATTGCCTTGAAAATGTTGGCAGTTATTTTGCGGCTAGTTTAAACATTGAAATTGCCAAACACATTAAACTGGAAATTGGCCTTGGTGTTGGATCTAAAATAAAAATTAAAAGAAGAGCAAATCAACAAACTCTAAGTTCAGCCTTGTCTTTTTCAGCTTGTTCCAAATCCGCAATCAATCCCTCAGTTCGCTCAACAAATGACGTCATTGCTCGGATCTTTTCTGCAGAAAAAAATGTTACGAAGCATAGTAAAAAGAATAAATATGCATAATGCGACTAAAAACGACACACAACATGCAGCATTTAAAAGATAATTCCAGATTGAGATAAAATTGAGGCAGCAAAACTTACTAATTTATATACAAAAAAAGTTATCTACTCACCTTCAAGTGCAATTTTTTGATGCCTTACTTTCTCCATTTCCACCAACTGTTGCTTCAAGTCGTCACACATTTGTTCCCATTTTTTAATCTTTGAAAATAATCAAAATATAGATGCCTAAACCAAAGAGTATTAATAACAATTGCAAATATTAATGTCTAAAGCAAGCTGGAGTAATCCATATACAAATGATTCTTTGGTTAATTTTACAATTAAAATACAAAAAAGAGAGTTCTTTGCCCTTTAATAGCAAATTTTTTAAAAGTAAATTCAGAAAACCTGGTTATTCTTTAAATCCAATTCCTCTTCTAAACCATCCTTAACAAATCCCAATTCTTCATATTTCTTTTTCCATACAGTCAACTGTTGTTCAGAATCAGCAAACTTGATTTTAAATTCTTGAAGTTCTTGTTCCACTGCAAATTCAGTTGATCTTCCTTTCTTGCCCTTGAGATCAAGAAATTGAGAACCAATCAATCACAAGTAAATCAATCAATCATAAAATACAATAATCAAATCAACGATCATTGTTTCGGCAATAAAAACCTTCATCCGTCATGGTAAAATTTAATGATGACAAATTAGGACAATGTACAGATCTGAAAGAAATACTAACCTCTCATTACCTATTATATACTTTATAAATCTTCCAATAATTAGGATTGATTTATTAAAAAGGAGGCATGAAATTTTAGAAGGCACGATGTTTGCCATAATAATTAGATCAATATTTCATACTTTTTCAGGAGATGCCCTGAGGTCAGAGGTCATTTCTGATTGAATCATGCTCTCTTGAACTTTGACCTTTTCCATTGTTAATGAGGCAGTTTCTGCTTTTTGAATTGCTTCATCGATTTCCTGCATCCTAATGCTCAGCCGTCTTTCGGAGCTGCAAACGAAAACGTATGACGAAATAAGCAACTGTACCAGAGACACATTGTCTAGGAAAATCCGTCTTTAAACATTCGCTTTGACAGCAAAATGTAACTATCTTCATATGCCCTTCAACCGACACCTCAATTCATTAATAAATGACCAAGCATTGAAAAAATAAGGGATATTTGTTCAAACATAACTAGAAACAAAAAGCAATAGCTTGCAGCAGAATATTATTCCTTCTACGCAAAGTTTTATTTATGAAGATTAAGAAGATGTTATTGATATTTTTGAAAAGAAGAATTGCACAAGCTTTAGGACGTCTTCAAAGTTAAGGATTAGATGCTTACAGAACCAGATATGGCAGTTTGTTAATTCATCGTCAAGATGTTTTTCCAATTCCAATCATGAAATCTACTTCAAAATATCATCTTGCACACTTGAAAATAATGATTTAGAAATAATATACAATGTGAAAATAAGAACAAAAATAAAGCATGGAATACCTGGCTGTTGATGACTTTTCCTTCCATTCTTCAAGCTCCGCTGAAGCTGCTTTCAAACTCTTTTTTAAATCAGTTCTTGCTTCTTGTTCTTCATCCAATCTTTTATGCATTTCATCAAGTTCTTCTGTTGCTTTTTTTAACTGTGATTCAAATATTTCTTTACCCTGGTCAAAAAGTGAGACACCCAAAACGTAAATAACTTTTTGCAATGAAAACATAAATAAAATGTGAATCTCACACCATAACTAATAATCGTACTTCTTTGATCACCATCTCAAATATATGCACGCTGAAAATAGAATAAAAAAGAGAGAACAAAATATATATTTTTACCTTTGTTTCTTCGCTAAGACGCACTCTCAATCTCTTTATTTCATATTCCAAATTTGTCTAAATAGAAAATATAATAAAACAAACATCTCTCGATTAAATAATGGATATAATAAAAATTTCTAATAAAAGTATTCTTGTGCAAAAGTGGACACAAAGGAATTAATGATAATTGGTCCCATAATATACCTCTAGTTGCATGGGCATTTTAAAATCCACTTGAAACATTTAAACGAATAATTTGTTGCAAAAAAGTCAAATTCATCAGATAATGCAATTCAACCAAAATCAATGTCGCAAACCTTTTGTTTCAAAGCCTCATCCAATTCAATTTCTAATTTTCGACTTGCAAAATTCGCTTCAATCATGGAGACAGAAGCTTCTTCATTTGGCCTAAAAAATGAAAAATGATTCATTTGAATGGATAAAGGGTGTGAATTTAACAAAACGTAGGAAAAGAATGCACAAAAAGCAACAAAATGCCTTGCTAAAGAACTTGTTTTGTAATTCAGCAAATAAAAATCTGAGGAGATAGTCACGGGAGACAAGAGAACTTGATTGCAATTTGAAAAAAGTAAAAACTCTCATAATTTCAGAAGCCAAGCTAAAAATATGATAATTTATCCTAAATTATGCTAATGGTAATGCACCTTGCAAAAACGGCCTAAACTGCTTGGAAGAAAGTCGCGAACAAATGTCATATAAACGTTTTTTAAATCTGACTTTAGTCAAAATAGTAGATGGTAGGAAAAGAATTTTGAAAATTAATAACTAAAAAAAAGTATGAAACGAAGCCAATGTGGAAATTAAACAAAAATGAAATGAAATAATAAAAAACTTACAGAAAAGGTGAGCCAAGTACAGTTTGAGATGTGTATTTAACAAGGTGCATTCTAGCACAATCTAGACTGAAAAGAAAAATAAAACACTAAAACCTAATGTAACTATTTTCTCACTCTAAAATTATTAGTGATGGCTTTGATTGTGTATTTATGTGTGTTTTACTTTGGAAAACTTTTAAAAAAGACAAACAATTAAAAAGTAAAGCATTAAGAGAATTAAAAAGTGACAGAAGTTGTTCGCAAATAAATGAAAATATCAAGCATAAATCTATTGATAAAAACAATTTCAAATCTACACTTAAAATCCATCTATATCTATATTGAGTCGTCTACGTCATCAAGTGTGGCATCTCAAAACAATGCACCAATGTAATGTTAATTATATAGAAAGAAACATTTGAAAGTCTTACGCTTGTTGCGTTGCACTTGGCTCCTTGATGCTTGCTAATTCTGTTTGCAATCGATCTAATTCTTCTGTGAATTGAATCTTAGCCATCGACATTGCTTCTTCGTGTGAATTCATCGCCAATTCAATTTTTGTTCGAAGCTTGGCAACGTCTGCTTCTCGTTGTCTGAACATCTAAAAATATTCGAAAGAATGTTCGAAAATATTCGCAAGTAATTGAATATTTTCCAAAATATTCTAAAATATATGCGATTGACGGATACGTGACTAAGTAAATAAATGGATAATTAAATAAATAAATAAATAAATAAATAACTAAATAACTAAATAAATAAATAAATAAATAAGTAGTTAAATAATAAAAGAAATGATCAATCAATCAATCAATCAGTCAATCAATCAATCAATCAATCAATCAATCAATCAATCATAACCTTAATCAATCACTCAATCAAACTTAATCAAAAACCAAAATCATGACAATCAAGACAAGCTTACCTGCCATGTGACTGAATCAGGATTTTCATGTGCATGTCCATTTTGATTGCAGTGATTGTCATTGCAATATCTTTCAATCTAAAATTATAGAATAACTCAAAATATATAAATAAATATAAATAAAAATAAATAAAAAAGATAACCAGAATGAATTTCATGCAAATGGTCGCTTCAAAACGAGGTTTCTATTTGAAGATCCCTTCTAAGCAGAGGTTTCTCTCCATCCCTCATGCCCAGACTCCTAGCCAAGTCAAATGAGCCTTTAGCATACAATTTCAGTTGATAGTTTGCTAATAAAAACCAAAGAAAAGCATAATTATCAATCAAAATAGTCATAATCATTACGACCAACAAATCGTAGCTTATCAATAGATTAATTTTTAAATTTTTTGAATAAATGGTAAATAATTCAACCATAAATATTCTTTTCAAACAGTTTGTTGTGTTTTTCAATTACTTCTTTTCATAGTCTCATATACCTCTTCTTTCTCAGTTTGGTGTTAACACCCCCACATTCTGATCAGTTTTTTTCCTCAATGGTTCTGATCAGTTTATTTCCTCAATGGTTCTGATCAGTTTATTTCCTCAATGGTTCTGATCAGTTTATTTCCTCAATGATGCTAGTTACCTTGTCTCGTAGTCTTTTTTCTTTGTTAAGGTCATCTTCCAGTCTACGAAGACGGGCCTATTAAAAGGAATTTATGCAAAGTCAAACCATGTTCGCAGTTTTGTTGTATCAGCCGTTTCATTTGAACAAAACATCATGTGCAGAATTGTGAGAATGCATTTCAACCATTATGGGCAAACAAATTCTTGCCAACTTATAGTTCTTATCGATCTCCACCCCAGACTCGCAGCCAATTTCTCCCATCCCCTCCCAGCTCCTCCCAACCTTTCGTGGTCAATCCCTGATTCAGTCTGATTGCTTTTCGATGCAGATGCCTCTATCAAAGGTAGGCGTGAAACAGCAATGAAAGAAATTGCAAGATTGAAAAGAAACAATAAAAAATAAAAAGAACATCGATTTATAAAAGAAAGTTCTAATATTTTTATCAAGATTTAAAGATTTTGGTGACAGATTCAAAACAATCATTAGACAGATGGCAATTTTGATATTGAAGAAGTGGAGAGAAATATCTAATATAAGAAGTAAATAAATGACATGAATAAGAATAACAAGAAAATAATGTTTATAAACATCATTCTAAGTATTATTCTAATCAAACTTTAATCAAATCCACGATGGTTAGATGAAACACAGTCACTTTTAATTCTGCAGTCATCTACAAAACCTCATGCATATTTTTTCGTGGAAACTTTTGAATTTTAAAATATTTGATTATTACCTTCAAAGTGCCAACGGAGTCTTCCGACTCTTCATCGATTTTGTCCATCGGCATGGCTCAGGATTGGGGCCAACAGTTAACAAGCATCCTCATGCAAGATGAAAGAGCCACAACTTGAAAAATCAGTAGAAAAGTTGTTAGGAACAGACAACAATGAAAAAAAGATTTATGCTAATTTTTTAAGACGAGATAATCCAGTTTAAGGGTGCGTAGTCAAATGAATTTAGTTACAACTGTTTCATGTTTTTAAACTTGAAATTAAATAAAATTAAGATGAAATTGATAAAATATGATATAAATTTAAGCAGCCAAATTTGCGATGAATTTTTTGTAGAATAAGTAAACACTTTTAAATTAAAAACAAAAAATTTCGGCCTCTTTAAGCAAAAAATAAGAACATGCTTAATAAATTGTGAACGCGATCAGGATAATAAGGTTAATCGCTGATTGAATAAGATTTGTATTGTATGCATAATTAAAAAGGAACAAAAAAGCTTTCTGTTGCCCATTAAATGTGTAGTAAACGAAATGTTTTTGTGCATATGCTTACATCACTAGCAAACATGTGAGCAAACAAACAAACAAACAAGCAAACTACAAGCACGCAAACAAGCAAACAAACACACAGTTTTTGTTTGACATGTCAGGCATCAGCTAATTACTTAATGTGGCCTCAGGCTGTTTGCACAAAACCTAAAAAGTTCAAGTCGCTAAAATTTAGCTAAGAGTAGCTTCTGTCCTAATGAGTCTGATTCTAACAAATGAGTAGAAATAGAACAAAAGTGATTCCTAAAAGTGCATTACAAAGTATCTCCTGACTGGGGCAAGATTTATTCCTGTGTCATCAACTGTAAATGTCACTCTGGTAAAAAGCTGACATTCTGGTGCACTATATAGCACCCTGGCCTGTATGAAACTAATCGGTGGGAAAAGTTTTGGTAAAATTACTGATCATGACAATGCATCGTATGGATTTAAATGATTAGATGATGAAGCCTCGTAATGATGATTCTCGCATGAGACAGAGACAGTAATGCCGTTATTTAAGTTACTGCATTAAAAGCGTTATATGTGCATAATTCAAAATGTTTAAAATTCTTTCGTTTTGTAAACAAAGCAAAACAGGTGTGTCAACCTTAAAAATTTTCTCATTCAAGCGATATTGGTAGCAATGCAAATGTCAGTCTTTCAAGACACACATCCTGTCAATGAATACGAAACTATAGTAAACATATCCAAGCGTAATATACATGGAGAATAGAAAGGAGGTCGCGTTGTAAATTGATATCTGTATCATTCATAGAGAAAAATGAAGAAAGAAAATTTTAATATAAATTAGTAGTATATAAAAAGGAGAGCTCTGCTATTATTTGGCAAAAGACTCGTTGAAAAAATATCTATCAGAAGATAAAAAGTTGGGATAAAGTACATAACAAGAAAAAGAAAAAAGAAATGCAATGTTGTTGATTGAATTATTAAACTTCAAGTTTGACGGACCATCTGAGTATAAACAAAATATTTATTGAGAAAAACTCGATGCTAAACACGAGAAACCCCGTCGATAAATGGAAAATCATGGAAACGATACTCAAAAACAGTAGCTACGAAGATGAAACGAGGGGGTAGTGTAATAAGTTTGATTAATTGATGATGTTGGTTTCATGTGACAAAGACGTATGAGAAAACAGGAGATAGTAAGGAAAGATCATTCTATAATCACTGATATTCATTCTTAGACCACACCTTCGGTTATTTCTCTCTTTAGACAAGCAAAGTTGGATTAAAATATTTCTCATCAATAATCTGTGAAATCGAGCCATCTCAAGGCGTCTCCTCGATCGATCGGCTCACTTTCCTGGACAGGTTCTTGTGAAAGGAGGAAAACATGGCCGCAAGAATGGCTGCAAGAAAAGGAGGAGACGATCATGGTTCGAATTATCAACTCACTTTGCTTAAGGTATGTGTACAAAGTGGTATTAGAGGTATGTGTGGTATGCAATGCGCCTTCAATGCCTGAAATCTTGACACAGGTGGCGAAGTAGGGTTTGCAAGATATAGAAGCATTTTTATGGTGATAAATGAGATAGATGAGATATTAACATTATCTATTACGTGCGTACATAGCACAATAATAAAATATAAATCATAAAATAATGGCATATGCTTGTGAAACATACAATGAAATCTGTGACCTTGAATGCATTTCGCGTTTGATTAGCTGCACCTATGTTTATGATGTGCAATGCCAAATCCATTGATTTTTATCAAATTTTTCACTGAATATGATTTCATTTATGATACAGATCTTTAATTAGATTTTCTAGAATTGTCATTACTGAATCTCTATGCAAAAGCGTAATCATTTTTCCAATAAAGTTTTGGAATTGGTCAATGCTTTAATTTACAATGCTATTTGAGGCAGATAGTCGTTGAAGCAAAAAAGTGGAATGCATATCGAGAATCAAAAGATTCATGCTATTCTTCTTCTATCTTCCTCACAGCAAGATTCTTGCTTTTCTGCTTCAATTTTTATAAAGCTAATGTGCCTAAAAAGCACTCAGACTTTGAGCAATTAAGTCTGCATATAATGAAAATGCTCAATGCTTATTGCTTAAGTAAATATAGCTTCTTAATCATCGTGAGAAATATTCTCTTAATTTTTTCTCAAAACAACACCATGATACCTATGATTTCTGATTCTATTGCAAATTTAATTTTTGAATTGAAAAATTCTTTTTATTGTTGGAAGCGTAAAATTTTTACTTTTTCTTACAAAATGGCAGGCACTGTAAAATATGAAAAGAACACCACAGTCCCTTGGACACCAAACACTTTCCTCTCTCATTTTATTATAGAATCAGACGCATTTCTAAATCAACCATTGCTAAAATAAACAATTATTGTTTGTTGTTTACAGACAAGATTAAGCGACTTGGAGCTTGAGCTTGATGAAGAAAAGACATGTCGTGCAGAGGTAGGTATTTAACAGTAACTGACGTCATTACCCATAATGCTTTATCAAGGGGTTGATTGTTCAACATGTCAGCTTATCACATTCGCAAAATAGAAAAAGACCTCATGTGAGATTCTGATCTTTTCCATACAAGAAACAAAAGCATTTTTCTATAAAGCCCGCAAGATTAATTGACAGGACTCTGCCCCTCCCACGAACGTGCGCTTTAAGGCAGTGAATTAATATCTGTCAAAGGCATCAACTTAGCAGTAGTGCAACTCTAGAATGCAGAAATAGTTGTCTAAAATGTGCATCTCCTGACCAGCCATGCATCTCGTAACTAACTCTAACTTATTAAATATTTCAAACTGTGAAGGCCCTATATTCTCATTTAACTTGAAGAATATTAAGAGAACTTCTCACTCAAAATACATAGGTGAGAAGTTGCAAAAGAGGGGAACAGTACGGCAAAGATTCTTCTTCCAAACAATTATAAAAGAATGACCCTCCAATTTCATATAATTTCTTAGCGGGTTATCTATTACTGTCTTTTTTGTTGGAATGATCAAATTTATCTTGAAGTGCAAACCAGGTGCTCGTGCAAATTTTCATGTTTGAGATTCTAATATGAAATGGAGTTTGAAACTAAGGCAGTAGAAATAAGATTAAAAACCAAGAGACAACGAAGTTAGTTAAAAAATCAGAAATATTGTTTCATGTGTGTACCAAACACAATCAGTTGACTATTAATTAAACCGACTAGCTTAATTAGAAGGGCAAATTTAGAACCAATTCGCAAAATCGAAAATTATCAGTTGTAAGATGAAATACAATAAAGATACACAGTATACTTTCTATAGGGTGCAAAAAAATGTCTAAAATCAGACGAATTTGAAAGATTTTTATATGAGGTGAAGTAACAGTGCAAATTTAAAGTTGTTTAAAGTAAAAAAGGGTAAATAAAAATAAGAAATGCCAAGATCTGTAGAACAGATAAAAAATCGCTGCAAAATTTAATACAGAAATTGTCAGCTCTTTAAAATTTACAAGAGACGACCATATAAGGGAACTCCCAGCTAAAAACATCGATGCAAATCCTACAAAATCTGGTTGATCAGATTAAATCTTAAAAATCCTGATTAAGTGGATTTCTTATGGATGAGATCGGATTACCATATTTACATTACAAGCGCATTTAGTCAAAACCGTTCGACTTCTTTTAGTTGGACAGTAAATTTGAAATGATTCATGCTTATTGACAAGTGCGCCCATTTTCAAAATAACATATTTGCTCATTAGGTCAATGAAACTCATCGTTTACTCCAAATCTACGTTGTTGTTGTTGTTGTTATTGTTGCTGTTGTTGTCGTTGCTGTTGTTGTTGTTGAGTAAAGGAAAGGAATCCCCTGAACGAAAGGCAGTATGATAACCAAAATTATTAACAAAGCTGAAAAGAAATTAGAAGGCATTGCAATGTTTTTGCTGGTTATCTCGTATTTTAAAACTTCTAGAAATATTCCTTCAACCGTGTCTCATAATGAATTTGTAGAAATGGTTCACTTACCTCTCCATGTGTGTTTTGGGCCCGTCTTGGGTCTGTGGTGCACCAAGCACTTGCATTGGGTGCGTTTTTGGCATGGATTGGGCGTGGTCTGGGCGTGGTCTGAGCGTGCCTGATGCCATTTTTTGCACATCTTCAAGTGACGTTGGAGTAAATAAAAGTCACTTTTTCCCCCAAATAAACGCCCCCTCAGTCACTGTCTCTCTGGTTCTCTAGAAAATCACAAAAATTTTAGCAAACTAGGATATCAACAAGGAAATAGATTTGGTGTTAAAAGGAAATGAATGATGATGAAAATGTTGATTTTTGGTAGGCTGACAGAAGATGTCAAGAATTCGAGCAGGAGATTGAATTGCTGCAGGAACAATTGCAAGAATCAGGAGGACCAAGTGCAGTTCAGGTATTATGAAAATAAGAGAGTTTATGAAGAGAATGAATAAGTAGCTGAAAAATGAAATAAATGTGATAAAAGTTAAATGAAATGATAAAATGTTAAATTATTGATATGAAAAAAAAGGGGTGAAATGATGGGAAAAAAATTAGACATGATCTTGATATCATCAATGAAAGAAGAGATGAATGTTTGATGAATGCATAAAAAAAAGAATAAATGAATGAATGGATGGATGGATGGATGGATGGAGGAACGCATGAATTAATAATGAACCAATGAAAGCATATATTGAGCTAAGATAAAATACAATAGAAATGAAAAATTTTAAGGCAAGTGACAATGGGTTGATAAACAGGGATAAATTTGCCACAAAATATTAGTAATAATAACCCTAAGTGAAGCGAAACATTATATTTCATGTCAGTGTAGGTGACAATTTGTTTTACTTTGATTAGCAAAAGTTCCGGAAAGCACAGATATTGAAAAAAAGAACCAACACTGTTTACAATATTGATCAAAAGACCCGTCGTGAAAAATTACCTTCTAATCTCAAGGCTTAATTGCGAGATTAACTAATGAAAAAGTCTTTGATTTGAAATTAACTAATGCTACTTCTTTTTGCATCAAATCGGAAGATTAACTTCAATACTAAATGCAAGTAAAGTGGCTTAAGATTCGCTGCTCACTCTTTGCTTTGGAGGAAACTCGTAGTTTCACTTGTTTGGATAACAGACATTAAAACCAATTCTAAATTGTTGTTGAATCTTATAAATGCAGGCAAGCAAAAAGAAAGACGAAGAAATAATACGATTGAAAACAGTGACAAGAGACATGACAACAGATCATGATGAGGCCATCACATCGATGAAAACAAAATTAAATCAACAGATTTATAATCTGCAAACTGAGGTTGATTCTCAAAAAAAAGCAAAAGCAAGGTTTGTTTGTTTGGAAATTATCGATTAATTCGGTTGCAAAAGTTATAAATAAATTTAAAACTTAGACATTTTGGAGAACAGTTAGACAAGATTTAAGCGATGTAATGAAAAGCGGGGCAGGCATTTAATAACGCACGTTGAAGTAGAAAGTTTAATGCGTTTAGTCACAATGATTGTACAATTAAATGCTAATTTCTTTACACACATTGCATGTATGATTGATGTGTTTGTGACTGAGCGTTTGGTGAAGCTCACAGCAGCATTTTATGCAGTCTAACATTCCTCATCAACATCTCTTATATGTGAACTGACACAAATGTTTTCGCGTATATAAATTTGTTTTGTTACATCAATAATTTCATTAGGATAATTATTCCTTAATAATCTTATTGAAACAGCTAAGGACATTTGCGTATAGTTCATTTATCTTCAAAGGTACTATGTGTTTGATTTCTCAGAATTCAATTTCATTCTTTTAAGAATTGACAAAGAAAAGACTTCATTGGCGGATGAGTGCAGCGAACTTTCAGCTGAGGTTAACATTTTAACAAGAGCAAAGGTTGGCTTTTTAACTTCTTTCTTCGCAAAGCTTTCCAATTACCCGAAGGTTATTTTGACACATAGGCAAAACTATGCATGGAAGAGTAAGGCAAGCTTAGTAAATATCTCTGAAGAAAAGAAAATGCGCAAAATAAGAGATGATTAGTCTTTGTCACTAACGTTTCATCTTGACGCTTTGATGTTGTCTGATAATTTTAAGATTTTATGCAACACTTTTTTGAATAGGAGCATCTGGAGAAAGAACATAAGTTGATGAGTGAACAAGTGATTGATTACAAACTACAGGTAATCATAGAAATGCGTCTCACAATTAACAGCATCTCAATAGCAATTTACAGTGTAATAAATAAAGGCTCGAATAAATATGGGTTAGGGAATATGATGGGTATGTGAAAAAGAGACTTTATTGGAGGAACATAGAGTCAATGAGGACATGAAAGATTTCCATTATTTGCAAATAAATGGAATTGGTACCGTGGAAATGGCATGTATAATGTACTTTTATCACTTGTTTAACGAATAAAATCAGCGAGCATCAAAATAACATAAACCAGCAACGTATTTTGGGAGAGTACATTTTTCCTGGATATACGGCAATCGTGCTGGGAAACATTGCGAGAAAGTGTTTGCTATAAAGCGTTATTACCCTGACAGGTGAACGGTTTGGACAACAAAGTAAGAGAATTAGAAACATTCAAGAAGATTCACGAGAAAGACATAAAAAAACTTGAGGGAGAACTCAGTGTTTGTCAGGGAAGAATTCCAACATTGGAAGAATCGGTGAAGAAACTGGAAGATGAATTGAGAAGAGCAAAGAATGACTTAGAAAATGAAACGAGGGTTGGTATGATTTTTATATGTGCTTACAATTAATGAAAGAAAACGTTGAAACCGTGGTGATGCATTGCAGAAGCCATTGAGATGCTTCACTGGAGAGTGTGGGTTTCATTGGTGCAGCCTTTAGAATGTTTTGGTGTAGCCTTCGTGCTGTTGTGTTGAAACCCTTGCTATGCTCTGGAAAAGCCCTTGGCTCGCATTAATGAAGCCTTTGTGGAGCTGTAGTGAAACCATTGCAATGTTTTTCTAATGCAATAATATGCTACTTAATTTTTTGCAATTTATAAATTTCAGACCAAACAAGAATATTACCGTGAGCTTACTGATGCATTGCGAGATGTTACCGTTATGGAAGAGCGCCTTGAAAAGGAGACAGTTGCTAAAGATGAATTGCAAATGAAATTTGTGAAAGCAGTAGATGAAAGCCGAGAGTGGAAAGCAAGATATGACAATGATATTGCTGCTAAGACTGACGAAATGGAAGACTTAAGGTACAATAAGAGATTTAATATACGAAATCGAGTAGAAAACATTCTATTTAATGAATGAACCCAAACATTATAACTGTTGATAAAACAATTGAAAAATATATATATTATAAGCCTTTCTGATATTAGACCTTGCTTTTGACTTATGTCTCCTGATCAGATTTGAAATAATGATCCTTGTAATAAATATTGGTGTAATTGATTAACCAAAGATTATTTATTTTATTTTAAAGACGTTCTTTGTCTGGCAAATTGAATGAAGCAGAATCATCACTTCGAAATGCAGAACAGAAATTAACGAATCTTGAAAAAACAAAAAATGATTTGACAAGGAATGTTGATGATCTCAAATTGAAACTAAGTGATGTAAGTAAAACTTTTTCATATCATTTCAAAAAATAATAGTTTAAAAAATTGATTTCTCATATTAAATTGTGCATTAATGCACCGGAATGAATTCTATGATATTGGTTAGTGTATTGTATTGTATTGTATTGTATTGTATTGTATTGTATTGTATTGTATTGTATTGGTTAGTGTATTGTATTGTATTGTATTGTATTGTATTGTATTGTATTGTATTGTATTGTATTGTATTGTATTGTATTGTATTGTATTGCATTGTATTGTATTGGTTAGTGTATTGTATTGTATTGTATTGTATTGTATTGTATTGGTTATTGTATTGTATTGTATCTTATTGTATTGCATTATATTGTATTGTATTGTATTGTATTGTATTGTATTGTATTGTATTGTATTTTATTATATTGTATTGTATTATATTGAATTGTATTCTGTATTGTATTGTATTCTGTATTGTATTGCATTTAATTGTATTTTGGGCATGGTAAATTAGCTTATTTCATGTTTGCATAAAAACGAAGTGTAAAGACAAGTAATATTTTTTTTGATGATTTTAGGCAGAAGATTTGGCAGCCAATTTCAAGGACAAGTTGAAGACGACAGAAGTGCAAGCAAGCGAGTTCAAAAATAAATCAGAAAAACTTGCAGCTGATTTGGAAATATCGAAAAACAATGCAAATAAACTTTCATTGCAGGTTAGCACGCTTCATTAAATATATATCATTGGTACAGCTTCTGTGAAGTCTTATTTCCCAAAGCAAAAATATTATAATTTAGTTATGATCTTTTACAAAGGAAAAACAAGAATTTTAGATGAAACTTTCAAAATTGCTCCCTAAGTTGGAATTTTTTCATGATAATTTAAGGCCTTTTGTTTGAGTATTGTAGATGATTCTGTTGACAATAATTTTAAAATGTAGATCAAGATAACTTGTTTTTGTAATTTCTTGTAAATTCTATCGAACATAAAAAAATCACATTTTTAATATACATTTATATATTTTTAATGTATTATTACTTACAAACAGATCCCAAAACTTGAAGATGAAATTCTCCATTTGACAAGAGAAGTTGATCGCTTGAGGCCAGAGAACAAAACACTACAAGGTATGAAAAACAAAAATAATCGAAATTTACATTAGAAAGAAAATAATTTTGTCATTTTCTTGTTAGTTAATAAATGTGTGAGGCTCGAGAGGTCATCTTTTTGTCAGCAAAGGAAGTCGATGAAGGACATTAAAAGAAGTGGTAGAATACAATGATATTAAATGTTTCGGGAAATGTTTAAATTCACAGTTGTTAGCAAGAAGGACAAGAGAGTTCCATGCTCTCAAACATTGTTATCTCAATAATAGCTTCACGTTGCACTATATTGAGAAGACGGAAAAGTAGCATATTCTAGCATACTTAGAGCACTTTTTTGTTGGTCACTCATCACAGCATAAAACGTCGGATGATTACGAAAAGAGGAACGATATCTAGAGACTCAATATCCTTCTTCTCAAATGATTGATCTACCTCCGTTCAATTCACATTTCCTTCTAAAGTAAAATTATAGAATTAGCAAGTTAATATGAATCATTTAATATTGAAAATCGCAGCCAAACTTGAAGACGTGACAGAGAAGAACGGAGATTTGAAGAAAAACATCACTCAACTTGAAACAAAAGTCGAACAATTAATGCTACAGAGAGATGACTTAAACATTGCAATCGAGGTATTATTATCAATCTAATCAGTTTCACCGTTTCATAGATTTGTTAATTAACACCTTATACAAGTTTTTACTTTGTTGATAAATGAATTTTATCAGATTGACAGCAAGTAAAATAAAGTGAAGTTAGAATTAAACAAATTTGAAATTGATTTTAGTCGATTGAAAACGAATTGGATGACGAAAGAAAGAAAAGTGTTTCATTGGCATCAGATCTTGCATCAACAAAACAAGATGCAGAAAGGCAGCTGAGAAATTTGAATGATGCCATGGAATCGATGAGGTATCAAAATTTATGATCAAATGCTTTTATGACTGCGATTTTTGAAATGCAGTAACGAGGCAGACAGCCTAAAATGGCCTAGTTTGACACCCTTCCTTAGAAGTGGAGGGTGGCTTTCATTTTAGACGGCAATTGCTCTACCCTAAATTGTCTTCATCGAAATGCATCTTTGTTTCTCCTTGATGTGTTAGTTTATTTGCTTATTCTTTTGTTTCCATTGTCCCTTGCTCGCGTCTTTGCTTACTTACTGATTTCTTGTCTCGTTGCAGAAAGAATCTTGAATTTCAAGTCAAAGAACTGACAGAAAATTTGGACAAAGAAACCAGAACGAAAATCGATGCTGTTAGAGCAAAGAAGCTTGCGGAGGAGCAGGCACTTGAATACGAGACACAATTGGATGAAGCTAAAATGGTAACGAGGTTTTATAGAGTCTTGTCTTTTCAAAGATTGCAGTTTGTATCATCCATTTAGAAAAAGCATTCACAATAATAATCCTTTGCGATCCTGAAAGACAAGTTTCTTTGTTTTATAGTTCATCAAAATCAATATGTTTTTATAATAAATACTGTAATAACTTTAGATAAATAATCATTATTTTAATTTAATTTATTTTTCCTAGACAATATCCGATCAAACAAGAACAATCAAAGCCTTACAACAAAGCCTAAAGGTATACGAATCTGAAAATTCTGTTATTTCACTGCACAAACTTTTGTTAAAGTAGTCAACTATTGGATACAGTTTAATTAAATTTTTGGCTGAGAGTGCAACCATGTGGGAATTGCTTTGAAAACATCGAGGCTTATAGAAGCCAAGGGTGTTGTGATTCACAAACAGTTGCTTGAATAAGATTCAAATAAGTTTAAATAATCATAGTAATTATATTCAATTAAAAACGCATTCCGTAAAATGAGTTTTTATAATACAGGAAACTGAGATTGCCGTCGCAGAGGCGAAAAAGGCGCATGAAGATGCGAAGAAAGCGGCGGCAGATGCGCAGGACAAGGCAGACAAACTCAGTACGGAGTATGACATCATCAATGGAAGGCTCGAAACGGTATTTGCATTACGTATCATTGCCATGTAATTTTCATGATCATTTTATTAGATTTGCTTGTATTGTCCTTTTTGCTTTGAGTTAAGTTGGAAAACGGAAGAAGGTCAACTTACAGACTCAAGTATAAAAACATTCTCATCATGGTTTTCGTAAAATTGTCCTTCCGCCGATTGCGCGAGTGCTAGAAACAGGCCATCAATTAGCAGAGTTATTTTCCTACCTCCAAATTAGATCTTGCCTTCCTGCTAAAAAGAGAAGTAGGACATGGTTGTTGGGTGGATTATATTATACAACTTTCCTACAATTGCACATCAGTCAATAATTTGTTTTCTGAAGGCAGCGACCGTCAGACTGTACATAATCGCAATTGATGTTTTGTTTATAGTCTGAGAGAACGCTGAAAATGTTGGAGAAGGCAAAACAAGAATTATCCGAGCAATTGAAAGAAGTGACAACTCAACTTAGAAACATGGAAGAATTGAAGAAGGAAGCGGAAGATGAAGTATATGTATTGAAGGATGAAGTCAAAGAACTAAATGATGAAATCAAATCTGGAATTGATAGAATAGCCAGACTTAATAATGAGGTAAAAAATTTAAATTATAACGATGTGCAATTTTAATAGACGGGTCTCCCGAAAGCAGCTTTCGTTCTTCATCAAATAATTCTTATAAACATCTAAATTGAAATGTATATTTTCCGTTGCCCTTTCATGAGATTATAAGAAACAGTTTCTCTAAGAGTTGTGATTTTCGATTCGCATCAGTCCTTCAGAAATTTTGGTTCATACGTTCATTACATGATTTTTTAAAAAGATGGCGTTTGAAAAAGATGAAGTTGAAAAGTTTAGAACTATATGAAATTCGGCCAAGAAGTGTTTTTATTTTTGCGCAGTTATAAAATGATGAATTAGAAATGTTGTACCAACAGATCACTCGAATCAATGGCGAACTTGAGCGAGCAATCAAGGTATCAGTGATTATGGAGGAGGGGAAGAAAGACGCCGAACAACGATGCAGTGACCTAGAAGAGCGTTTAATTGAATTGGAAGAAATTGGAACAAGATTGCTCAAAAGTGAAATCAAAAAACTCGAACAAAAGGTTCGTTATTTTGAATCGTTTAGATTTAAGTTGCGCATCACCATTTCATGTTTGCCATTAACCTAACTTTTAGGTGCACTAAGGGGTGTTTGCCATTAACCTGATATTATTCTACTCAATTTTAAGTATTATCCACTCGAGTCACCATGTTTAGTTGCATATACCGAGGGTTAGCCGCAGATCAGTGGCAAGAGCCGGCCAAAAAGTCATGATCATTAGACCTCAAGTACTCCAGCACATCCACTATACCACAAGAACCAAAATAGGAGAGTAAGACAGTAAAAAACAGCAGACTGTAGGGAAGTAATGACGCCGTTTTCTTTGACCCAAATGTTATATCTTATCCAGGAATGCTTTCAATTGCCTGGTTATGATTTAAATTGTCTTCAGTTGAATTTTGTTGCAAGCTACGATGCATTGAAACCAAGAAAGGTACTGTTTGAAGTTGAGGAGCAATTAATAACAAATAATAAAAAATTATGTCTTAACTTAAAATAATCAGCATATTTTTCGATTAATTAAGATGAAAATGATAGAAAATAATGAAATTATCGCAAACAGGTGAGAGATGCAGAAGCTCAACGTGATATGGAAAGCAGGAAATGCGTTGAAGCTCAAAAAGGAATGAAAAGATTTGAAAAGAAAGCCAAAGATGTTGAAGTTGAATTGGTGGAAACCATTAGACAAGGCAAATCACTTTACGATCAAATTGACAAACACATGAGCGAAGGACGGAAATTACGACAACTCTACGAAGAAGCAGTGAGTACGAATAAAATCTTAACAGCTTTAATCATTATACCTTCTTTATCTATCGCGTTGCGGATACATGTGACACACATTCAGGAAATAAATGTTATCCGGCTCGAAGGACCATATGGGTGAAAAATCTAACAGATAAAGGAAACATTGAAGGCATCATTATCACAGAACAAAAATGGCATAAAAGTTTATATTTGATTCAACCAGACCCACGTGAGCTTCTGATATGAACCATAAGCATAATCAACTGAAATTCAAACTTTTTTCTTTGACAGAGAGGCGAAGCTGATTTATTTAAGACGAAGTATTACAAGATGCAAGCTGAGTTGGAAGATGCAGAACAACGTAAGGAACATGCAGTTAAAGCATTGATGGCAAGAGCACGTGCAAGAAACTCTTGAAGACTCTTTGCTTTTCGATGACACTAGAGTGTGTTTTATTGAATGTAATAGAAGTGATTCTACTAGAAACTTCAAAGAACACTCATTTTATATTTCATCTTCATATGACAAGTTACAACAGTTTAATGATGGTGTTCTTGAGGTAAAACGGATGGTAGATTAGTTTCTTTGAATAAAGAATTATTCAAAGTCTTTTTAAAGCCATATTCTACTGTTCATAAATTAATTTATGCTTGAAATCAATGACATTTAGAGCCAATCACAGTCTTGTAAGTTTATGTTTAAATTTCTAATGGCACTTTGATCAACTTTTTTCAATCTGTTTCAAAGGGCTAATTGAAATTCCTTGTTAATTATGTAAAGTTTTTAATTTTTCATGTAATCCTGAATTTTGCAGTGATTTAAAGCATAGAATCTCTCATCTTATAAATGCTGGAAGCTTTTGAAGCAGAATTGCCTAAAGTTTGCACCATCTGCAGAGCATCAATAAAATTATAAGTAAATTTATGTACAGCCCAAAGTTGAAGAGGTTTGCTTGTTGTCCAAATCAAGTTATGCCTTCAGTAAGCATGTAGATAATAAATCCATGCATTCTAGCTAACGATTTGAAGCTGCTCAAACGAAATAACTTGGGTCAGAAATCAGAAATCTAAAGGCCCACTGCAATGTAAAAATATTGAGATAAATCATTAAATTGCTCCTTGTAAAAGGTAAACTTTGATTATCAAATATTCACAAAAGAAAATTGTTGAAACATACAACTGATATGAATAAATTACGATGATTTTTTGTCCATTTCTTTTACATCTAAATCAAGGTTATAATCTTTCATATATGCATCCATGTCAAAAACATCCTCTTCTACAAAAGAAAATTAAATATTTTCAAAATATTCCTTTATTTTGAAAGGCATTATAAAGCATTATATAAGATTCTGTTCATTTTATAATGTCATGCCACAACAGAAGTGAGCAACAAAATGAATGCTATTGCATTAATTCATTGCATATTTGATACTTTAAAAAGCTTTTTGCACATTGGTGGCTTTCTACGGATAAGAAATGCTACTTACAGTTAATTGACAAAAGAATTCAAACTTATGTATATATATATATACCTTTTAATTCCGCAAAATTGCCTTTTGGTATGAATTGTTCAACTCGTCCTAAAATGCCAGAAAATATATATTAGACCAAAAAAACAATGTCTGATCAAAAATACAAGAAAAGATTTTGTGATCAAGGAGAATGCTACAGGTAAAAAGTTGACTTAAATAATTTTTGACACTTTTGCCGTAAATAAAATGTTTAGAAACCTTGGAATATCAATGTATTTAGAGTGCAAATAAATAAAAAAAACTGTTATTTGAATCCAATCAATTTCAATGAAATCCATCAAGTTTTTTTATATGAAAAGCATGAAAAAAGGCCTCTTAAGTTAATTTTTAGAAATTGAATACCCAATGGAAAATTACCTTCATCTTCTGCTCTTTTAAAATTCTGATTTCCTACAATAACAAATTCATACCTGAATTTAACATTTAAATATCAAAATGGTGAAGGTAAGTAGTATCTTCAGAGGTTGACTTACATGCTTAAATTGCATGTTTAAAAGCCAATTGATGCTTAATTTTGTTATGGAATATGATCAAATCACTTGAAGAATATTGAATCAACCTTAACATTTTGTCTCAAAGACATTTAGTCACTTGCATTTAACATCTACTATCTAATTAAAAATGCAATAAGCTGATACTTACTTTCATGCAAATACTTTAAATTAGAAATATGATTTCTATCTTGTAAGCCTCTTTGAGGTTCATTTGGATTGGCAAATCGATTCATATCCATAAAAAACTATAAAAAGGGACATAAATTATCAAAAGATGAAAGTGTTTAGAGTTAAAATAATTTTGATATGGAAAAAATAATCAACTCAAATACTTTCCATGACCACACTAAAAGGTTTGTACCATGCAGATTGTGCCATCATTTTGCCCATCTATGCTCTTCGTTTGGGTTATCTCTTCTGTCACTTATTATTTTTGCTTTGCACAACTTGTTATTTGTAATTCCCTTTATTTTTGGTTCATAATGAGCAAATTTTATGCTTGAGATTTCATTTGCAGTAAAATGATAACTGAAACCTCAGCATTTTATGTTCATGTGCAGATTTTCTTACCCTACAAAAATACTCATTGTGTCTTGGAGCAGCTCTAAGATCGGGAGCAACATGCACATGAAATGAACACACAGAATAAAACACACCAAACAAGCTCACCATACCAGCACAACAAGTAAACATAGCACACACACACCACACCAGTTACCTGTGGGTTATATTTTGCAATATTTGGATTACAAAACTGAGTGATGCCACATTCACTGTTATTATGAAACAAGGGGGACTTTTTGGCACTTTCTGCCTTGAAATACAGCAAACCATACATAACCTGAGGACGTTAAATGTTTCTTTTTATACATATATCAATTTAATAAAGATAGGACGGAACGATCAAAGGGGACCCTTCGTGAATAAACACCTCATTGACAAAAACAAAACTAATTATGGTGTAAATCTCATGCGCCAATAGTGACACCAAATGTACGATCTGCATCTTTACAAAAACAGCAGATCTGCTAAGATTCAATAAATTCCATCCAATTGAATGTAATTCATTGTCTTTCTCCAACTACGCGAGGGTAAAACACAATGCCAATTAATTTCCTAATCAATTTAACTCCCATTTTCATCAAGAGTAAACATTCTACCGTTTTGCTACGTCTAAATTGCAAATATAGATGTACATAACTTCAAAAATCTTCGCTGTCAACGATTATGTTAAACCTTTCAAACAATACACTTAAATGTACCTTTCAAATTCAAATGAAAACAGCAACCCTTGCCTTCTCTCTCCCTGAAATGTTGATGTTCAGAACTAGCATATTATATTAGCCTCGTTATCAGTAAGCTTTGCTTCACCTGCGCCTTCGCATCTCACAATTTGATGCTATGTCACCAAGTACGGTACTATGCAAAATTCCCTTTAAAAATGACTCAAATATGAAAGTTTTTATGGCTATGCACTAGCCCTGTACAATGCAAATGCATTTTTTATCAAGAGAAAGGGTGTTTATTGACATGCTAAAAATAACTGCAAGACATTCGTGTACGTAATACGAATCATTTGGTAATGTACAGTATTGTATAGATAGATGGGCTAGTTCAGGCTAGGCAGATAGATGAGATAGATGGGCAGGCAGATAGATAAATGGATGGATGGAATGACCCTCAAACGACAAGCTAGGTTTGTAAGCGATCAACAGAGTTCGGTTTTGACTCATTTGGGATCTTGGCAGTTGTTCAATTTGTTTTTAATGACATGACAGTTAGTGGCTATGTCACCCTTGTTTAAATGCCAATTGTTTAATTGCACTTTCACAGCCTAAATGCACAGCATGCTAAATCTTTCAAATGAGCGATTTGATGTCCACGAAAACAAACAGATAGACTTTGCAGTGCTATAAAGTAAATTGATGTTTTCTTATTAATAATAAAGCAAGATAAAGGTTTAAACAACAGTCATATTTACAGTCACTTTACTTTGATTTAGGCAAGGTTCTTTGATGTTAGTTCACTTTAGAATTAATAAGCACGAAGAATGAAGGATTGATATCAAACCAATGGAAATCCCGTGCAAACCATTAGAAGACTGACAGATGCAATCCATCAATCATAAAAACCCTTCCATTTCTTTCATAAACTTTGAATAAACATCATCTTTGGTGGGTTCTTCAGTCACATGACCAGCCTGTTCGAAGCCTGCAGATTCTGATGATGTGCTTGGTTGCACCGAAGGAGCACCTTTCTTTTGTTTTTGTGCTTTATCATCTCTCCTGACTCTAAGAGCAGTGGGCACGAGTTTCGTCACTTCTGCTCGTATGTTTCGTATTTGAGGTTTAGCACTTATGGTTGTTCCATCGCCTTAAGCATGAGCAAAATAACATCATATAACAATATCACAGTAATAAACACGATGTAAGGTCAGCAAATTTTATATGAAGAGAGATTCTTTGCTTAAAAGAGAATAAACGTTAGAAAATCACTAAAGAAAAACAAGCTATTGTTCACACTTTCAATAAAAATATAAAGTTAGCTTTGAAAGTACCACTTTTACCATACTTGTATTGAAGTACATTTTTACAAACGATAAACATCGATAATGAATGATTTTGCTTTATTCATAATTTAAAAATCCAGTTGAATTCAAACTAATTCAAGGGAATCCAGATCTTCATATTCATAAAAGTAATCAAATATGCATAATTACGACAAAAATTTTAAAACTATAAGGAATTCACGAGTGAAATAAGGAATGAAAAAATACCTTCTTCTAATTGTCTGCTGATTTCTGGTGGTTTGCTCAGAATAGCAGAATATTGCATTGGTGGGGGCAAAAATCCTGGGGGAGGTGGTCGTATACCCATGGGTGGTGGCATTCCTGAAAAGTAAATTAGTTATTGTACTATATAAAATGTAGGCTTTAAATCACTTGTCAAAAATGCCAATCATGAATATAAAAAATGGAAGGTTTTATAAGAAAAAAACAAGCAAAATAAGTAGATTTAACATAATATTTGAAAACAAACTTGGCGAGATCAAGAAAAATAAGTAATTTTGATTGTATTTCTTTGAATTAAAAATGGAATACGATGCTAGTTGCAAAGTCATTATGTCCGTAAACAACAAAATAATTAAAGCGAGCCAGCTGCCTGAATAGTTAAAAGTTTAACGCTTTTTTGTTGAAATCAAATGTTTTGTGAAATTTGATAATAATTTTAGCAAAAAGTGAGATTCATCAAATTCGAACTGGATTTTTTTGCTATTTAATTCAACAACAAAATAATCATGCTTATCCATTAGTTCACAACGAAATTAAAAAATAACATCGACCTACCTGAAATTAGTGGCTGTGGAGGAGGAACCATGCCAGGGGGTAAACGTGGGGGTGGAACACCAGGCGGGGGACCTGTGAAAAAAAGAAAAAGGGGTTTAATCAAAAGCATTTGCAAATAATCATTCTAAAATTAACTTAAAAATTAATCCTTTCAGGAATAGAAAATCGCAACTTTGGAGATGAAAAATGGGAAATAAAAGTGATATGGTATAAGTTAGATTTCTTTGAAAAGAAGGCAAAATGCACAACAACAACAACAGTTATCAAGCCCGGCCAAAATCTTAGAAAGAGAAATTTGCTCTTGAAATGAACCTTAACAAAAATGTAAAGAAAACTACCTGGGGGTCTTCCTGGTGGGGGTCCTGGGGGCATCATTCTACCAGACATATTACCAACTGGGGGCCTTTGGTAAAAAGGCATGCTGGGATTGTCCACGCCAGCACCACGATCGTCACCTTCTTTCATCTACAAAACGTTAAAAAAAACATTCATTTCAAAGCATAACGGATAAGAAAATATTCCCCACCCCCGTAATCGAGCCTCTCTCTGACCCTATACAGGTTTTTATGCCATAATCTGGTGCATGATTCCGCGAAGGTGATAGCATTTTTGCGCACAAAACGTGAAAGAAAAAATGATCATGCCACAGCTAGTCTTGTTCGCAGAAAGGGAATGTCTTCAAATTTGGGAGAGAATTTTGTCGTCGACCTTCACCACTCATATCCTTCCCTATCCAAGTTTTCGTAACAGCCGAGCTATGAGGATAAATAGAATCGTTGCTTTCAGCGGAACAAAACAACATTTTATGATAAAAAAAATTAAGTGCTTACGTTATCATGTCCAGCAAGCCTCCGTAATTTCTGTTGGACATTTTTAGCACGATTGCCTGCATCATCATCTTCTTTATTTTCATTTTGTTCTTCAAAATGCACAGATTTTTTGCTCCTCCTCCCTGCGAATAAAATCCAATCCTTGAAATGTAAATTGGTAAAACCCAGTTGGGAGAAAAGTAAGTGAATGTAGAAACACTACTAAAATTAAGATAAAACTTGAAATATGATGCGTTATTTGAGTTGAACGTTGTACTTCTGTTGGTCAAATATCTCAGGTACTTAGCTGGCTAGTTAGTTAGTTAGTTAGTTAGTTAGTTAGTTAGTTAGTTAGTTTGTTTCTTAGTTAGTTAGTTAGTTAGTTAGTTAGTTAGTTAGTTAGTTTGTTTCTTAGTTAGTTAGTTAGTTAGTTAGTTAGTTAGTTAGTTAGTTAGTTTGTTTCTTAGTTAGTTAGTTAGTTAGTTAGTTTGTTTCTTAGTTAGTTAGTTAGTTAGTTAGTTAGTTAGTTAGTTAGTTAGTTAGTTAGTTAGTTAGTTGGTTAGTTTGTTTCTTAGTTAGTTAGTTAGTTAGTTAGTTAGTTAGTTAGTTAGTTAGTTAGTTTGTTTCTTAGTTAGTTAGTTAGTTAGTTAGTTAGTTAGTTAGTTAGTTAGTTAGTTTGTTTCTTAGTTAGTTAGTTTGTTAGTTAGTTAGTTAGTTAGTTAGCTTGTTTCTTAGTTAGTTAGTTAGTTTGTTAGTTAGTTAGTTAGTTAGTTAGTTAGTTAGTTAGTTAGTTTGTTAGTTAGTTAGTTAGTTAGTTAGTTAGTTAGTTAGTTAGTTAGTTAGTAAGTTAGTTAGTTTGTTTCTTAGTTAGTTAGTTAAATTATTGTTTTTCTGTCATTTGAATAAATACTTCATGCTTAAAAATAAATAAAAAATGTGAATAATGTGAATGAAACCTTCATCGCGATCTGCTCTCTCATCTTGGTCTGGATCAAAATGAATCGCATCATCCTCATCATCACGATCATCGTCATCGTTGCTTGACATATCATCATTATCATCATCATAATCATCTTCATCACTGCTTCCATACTGACCATGCATTTCATCATCCTCATCATCAGAACGAGGGGGTGATCCAGGTGGAGGTCCCGGCGGAATGAGGCCAGGCGGTAAACCAGGTATTGTTGGTACCTTTGATCCTGGGGGCATTCCAGGTGGGGGACCTGGAGGCATCAACCTATATAACAAGAAAAGTATAGGAAATGAGCGATTTGGGTTGCAAATTAACTTGGGCATTTGATTCCCTCATTTACTCATCACATTCTGGTTCAAAACAACATCTGCAATACCTATAATTGTAAAATCTTGGGATAGAAATCGACTCAGCGGGATTGTATGCTGTGCATGTCTGCGCGTGTCTCCGCGCGTGTCTGCGTGTGCAAGAACGCGTACGTACAAAGATTAAATAGTGCTTACCCTCTTTGAGCTGGCATTGGAATATCAGCTGGCTTTATAGGGCCTGGAACATAAACAAATATTGTATCATTAATATAAATGATATTTTAAACTCGACCGCAACTAAAACCACGTCGATCATTAAGGTGAATCGTGAATTATTATCAAAAGCGTTATTACCTGATTGTGGTAAAGGTATTTCAGGCAATTTAAATGAAGCTGACTCTTGAGATAACCTTCTCTCTTCTTCTTCAGCCTTAAAAAACAAACAATTTTTTTCTTATATCAGTATAAGATATTACAATATATGCTACATTCTACTATACTTTAACTACTATACAGCACTATACAATATACTATACTATACTATACTATACTATACTATACTATACTATACTATACTATACTATACTATACTATACTATACTATACTATACTATACTAAACTATATTATACTAAACTATACTATACTATACTATACTATACTATACTATACTATACTATACTATACTATACTATACTATACAATACTATACTATACTATACTCTACTGTACAACTGCTATACACTTTACTATACAACACTACAAGGACGATACCATGAGGAGCAAAAAACAAATAAAAAAACAATTATAAAAAATCTAATAGTGCAAGAAACAAAAAAACAACAGTTAATCCAAACATTTGATCATAATACCATAAACTGTAAATATTTTGCTGTAAAAGATCCAATCTTGAAATAACAGCTAACAAGCAATACTTCATTGCAATATTTTGTTTTGCATTGGTTGTTCAAGAATCTTTTCAGATTTGTCTCATTCAAGTACAAAAAGTATTCTAAAAATAACGAATTGAGCTTAAATGAACAGAGAAAGAGCTATACCTCCTTCATTTTCTTTGAATCTAAAATATCAGAAAAGAGATATATAAAATAAAATATATAATATATAATATATAAAATGCATCATTGATGGTTAAACCACAAACAAAGTAGCAAAAAAATAAAGAAACAGAGTAACAGTCAAGTAATAATTTAAGATCTGCATTCATATTTCAATAATTGCATATTTATTCAAAGTTTAAGCAGCAGACCAGAGCAAACGTGACTTCATCCTGAGTTAGTTTATGAGAAGAGTTCAGGTCTAGATGCATCTGCCGTTGTTAAATTATAAAAAACAGTTCACGAAATAAAAAAGGAAATATGACTCACGGTAAGCCAAGTAACTTTTTTGTCTTTCTCGTTCATAATCGGCTTGAATTCTGAAAATGAGTAAGTGATGAAATAAATTGAAATAAGCAATCGTAAAAAAATTTAATCAATATTCATCAGAATAACCAACAATCCCAAACACATTCCTTTAAATCTCTTTTGGTAAAGATCTGAACCTACACTAACCTTTACTTCTAATAAATCTTCAACCTACTAACCTTTCTCTCTTATTACTGGACCAACCAGTTTCTCAAAGACACCAGGTTCTCTCTATGTCTTCTACAACCCCTCCCCCTATTTATCTCCTTTTAACTCCTCCCCTCTCTTGAATAATTAAGCTAACACACTTACTTTTTAATTTCCATAAACTTCTCTTTATCTTGTTTCTCCTGAATCAGTATAAAAATGGCTACATGATGCAAATGCAACAATAAACAACAATTAAAGACGGTAATTTCTACGATAGATCAAATATTCCGAAGAGCATCTGGTGGATCAGCCCTCTTGTTAGTTGTGCAATAAAACTGTTTTTTAAATACATAAAAAGGCAGCAATTGCTAATGATATCATTGTGATTATCAACTGGACTGTTAATTTGAATAACTTACATATAATCCTAAAACTCTATCCAATGTCTCCTTTAATTTTCGTTTTTTCTCTTTCAACGCCTTGTCCGTTGGCAGAGGGGTTGAGGCTGAATCTATTTCTATGAAACAAAAAAAAAATGAATTCTGAATAGCTATCTGTCTTTATTTCATCTTCGGCAAATATAAAAGGCTGGTGTTCTTTTTAAAAGACACTCAAAGATCAGGGCAGCAAACTATTCAAGCTCTTACGTCATTTTTGAAACGCAAAAAAATATTTGCAAAGACATTGGCAAAGATTTGTGTAAGCTAACGGTTGATTAATTAATTGATTTGATTGATTACTTTGATCTATTTGACTGTAATTCATTTCATTAACATGTCTACATATATTGTCTCAAGTTTATTACTTAGCGCAATCCCTTACATGATTTTCTTATTCGATTTTGAAATATTTTGAAGTATGCAACCTAACAAACTATCTAGAGACAACCTTTCCCGAAAAGAGAAAACTACGGAGCCTTCTTGCCCTGGAATTTTTATGTAGCTTGCTTTCTAATGTAACTTATGTTACTCTTTTGTAAAAAACATTTTTTGGCCAGGCAAAAATTCTAAGGATAATCAAATTTTTGTTATCAAAGTTTGGTTTGTTTGTTTATCAAGCTGAGTTGTATTTTAACAACATTTTATTTGATTTTCAACCACTTTATGACGCATTTGAAACCACAAGATTCAATTCTTTTATAATCACAGATCATAGTGGCATGTACTGCAAAATAATAAGCTTGTTATAAATTATTCAACAAAGAAAAACAATTTTAATGATTTAAGATGGCGATTAAACTCAAAGATAAGGAAGATTCTAAGCAGCTGACATGACAGGTTGAAACGAAAAAACAAAAAAAATCAGAATAACTGTACTGCATAAGTTTGTAGAACATCACTGCTTAATGTGCATGCATAAAGTATATTAGATTGATTGAATGATTGCTTGCTTGATTGATTGATTGAATGACGGATTTATTGATTGATTGATTGATTGATTGATTGATTGATTCATTGATTGATTGTATTGATTGATTTAACAATTAGTAGGGCGTGGCTATGAGAGATTTTTGAAGTATCAATGGAGTATTAAATAACAATGGTACTGCTTAGACACATAAGTCGTGTTTGAAATCATAGAAACGTTTTCTTAGATTATTAAAGCGCAGAAGTATCTACCAACTCTATTTATTTTATTTTGAAATTCCACTACAAAACAAATTCTCAACTATTACTTTAAGTTAAACAACAAAAAACTCTAAAAATTAATGAAATACAATTCTACAAAGCCAAGTAGAAAACAAAAAGAGGAGGGATTTGCATGTATGGAATTTCTTATAGGATGAGCTCTATCAATAGATAAACTAATCGAGGAGGGAGCATCCACCCCCAGTATTTCAATTATAGGTGTACCCCAGACCGATACTAAGTCACTTTTCATCTTCACTTTGAAGAATTCGTCAATCATCAGTATTTATCGTTTCGTTTGTAAATGAATTTAATCTCTTGATATATCTCTCTCTTGAAACAGTCAGTTCGAGTTCTCTTCCAAGCTCAGGTTGTTGCTCCCCTTCGTTTCTACTTTTTTCGAAGAGTTTACAAACGGCGGTTCGCACATTCTCCAGTCTCCAAAAATATAGCACAGGATTAATGGCACTGTTTAGATAGATCACTGCCTCCGACCATAAACCAGAGAGATAGACAATCTCAAAGCTTTGTTCTTTCGCAAAAAAGAATATGACGCTGAAAAACACCCTGGGAGAGTAGGTCAATATGAAAGCAAGAGTGAGTAAACCTGCCGTCAAACACCGTCGGTTGGTAAGCATTTGATCAAACTTCATTTTGCGCAAACTGGCTGCAGTGAGTTCAGATTTCTGCAAGCGATTTGAATTCTGTTTTAACCAGCGAATGATCCTTGCATAGCAGAAGACAATGGTGGACATGACGATTACAATGAATGCCAAAACAGCAACATGCAATGGTAGAAAACCAATCAATTTTGAAGCAGGGAAAATTGTGAATATTGTCCAACAGAACCAAAAAAATAGCAAGAGCTTCTTTCGCTTTTGGTGATAACTGTTTCGCCTGAAAACCACAGGGTAAAACGTTGCAACATAGCGATCAATACTAACAGCGCAGATTGCACTGGTCGACCAAACACAGAAAAGGTATGCAGAAGTTCCCCATGCAATGCCAAGTTTGCAGAGAAAAATGCCTTGAGTTTGGTAAAAGCGGCAAATTACAGACAAGGGTATTGTGCACATGCCAACAAGGACATCAGTAAATGCGAGATGAGTAAACATAACATTTGTTGGCGTTTGTAGGGATGGGTTCTTCCAGACAATAAAAATCATTAGCGAATTCGCAAAAGTCGCGAAAACACCAAGGATTACGTTTAACACAATGGATGAAATTACATTTGCAAAAATCAAATTGCTCTGCTTAAATTCCAAAAATCTCAAACCACTACAAAAAAGCGAGGGTTTTGTCACGTTGGTGATGTTCGCCTCCATTATGATTGCTTGCTAGTCCAACGCTAATGCTTCAAGCTCTTCTATCGAACAGCGTTTTGCTAATGTTCTTTGCACAGAAATCTCAACGCGTCTGCTGATGAACTTGCCTTTCAAAACCTTTCCTTGATTTTACGACTATGATGAGTTGCGTCAATGTTATACCGTCGCAGATTTTTTTTATGCGGCAGCTGTTAATTATGCCATGGGCTCTTCGCAAACAGTTCTTAAGGAAAAGAAAGAGTTCCTTGCAAGGCAGAAGTTGTTAAATCGGTGTTCTACAGCGTGCACATAGTCCATCTGCGTTACTTATTCATTAATGACATTTAAGAAAAGGCCAATCTTGAATTTTCTTATTATGTTTAAGTGAGCAACATTAATAAATTAACATTCTGCCCTCATGGGTGGCATATTTATGACTAGAAACAGATTTTTTATGATTGGACAGTTATAACGGAAGGTCATAAGAAACCATTCAAAAAAATCTCATCTTCACCTGATATTTTATCTCAAGGTAGATCAAATTTTCAGCAAATTTTCATGGAGGTAAGAAGGGTTTTATATCCAAAACTCAAGATTTAATTTTGATGTACTAAAGAAAACTATTAGACACTAAAATTAAGGACTAAGGGGTAATTTTTGGAAGTTTCCATGACTTCCAGCACCATGAAGAAAAGGCAGCAAGGTCACATCACAGGGTTAGCTGTTGCAGGGGTGAGATTTATCAATTGGTCTATCTAACGGAAGCATCTGACCCAGAGGAAAAGGATGATAGATTGGAAAGACAAGAAACCTCATCACAGGGCTAGGGAGAATCTTCGATGCAAGGATAATACATAAAACTGTTTTGGGAATGAGAAGGGGTGGCAAGAGTAGAAAAAAATGGATCATTTTTGTATGTGCATGAAATTGACTTACTGTAGGAGAATCAAGACAGATAAGGTTAGAGACAGCAGGTTTTTGGGTTACTTTTGCAGAATATGAGATACATAAAAGTGACAAAACTATCTGTAAATGTCATTCTTCTTCAACAGTAATATAAAAATAGTTCAATTAAGACTCACCTAGCAAATCAATTTTGAATATATCTTCAAGAATTTGCTTAGGATCTTTCAATTTCAAAACAGTTTCTCTGACCATCTTTCTCTGTTTCTTATTCTATAATTGAAAATAAATATTCAATATTTGGAATCATTATCATTATCATCATCATCAACATTATCTTTACCATAATAATCATAATCATAATCATAATCATGATCATCATCATAATCATAATCATCATAACCATCACCATCATCAACATAATCATTATCACCACCCTCCTGATGATGATGATGATGGTGATGATGATGATGATGATGATGATGATGATGATGATGATGATTATGATGATGACGATGATGATCATAATTATAATCATAATCAAAATCACAATCACTGAAATCATCAATGGCATCAGAGTGAGCATAACCAATTCGCAGCAAGTTTTCAACTGGCTAATGTTCAATCCAGTTACTGTAATGTGGTGATGCTGTATAAAAATTGAAAGCCCAAAACCTACTTTCTTCAACTCTTTTCTTCTTGCCTCCTTACCTAAAATATAAATAGTTAAGTATACTAAAATGATAATGAGACCAGATTGATGCAAGTATATACACATTTTATAAAAAATTTGAAAGCAGAATGATTGAATTCCCAAAGAAAGGTCCTTTTTCATTGTTCCTTTCAATGTAAACACAGGGTAGACAAAAGATCAATTGCACCTTTACTGTATGTGCATTCCATGCACTTAAGCCCGAAGTTCTTCGGCGTGGAACACGACAAAAACAATGGGTCATGTCCTTTTTCTATTGTTTCTTGGCGTACGTTGACGTAATCTCTGGCGTGGACTTTACATGGAATGCACCCTGGCTGTGTAGCAGCAAATTAAAGTTGAGATTTTTTCCAGAAAAAACGAAAGTTTAAACTTAAACCAAATGGGTTGAAGTACATTGCAGATCTTTCGGCCCTGTGCCAAGGTTTCGCTTTGCCAAGATTAAGATGCCTTTAGTTTTTTAGATAGCTAGACTACTTTTGTGTAATATTGTAATTAATCCATACGTGCACGATCTGTAGGGTTCATGTATTTCCCACTTTTGGTGGTAAACGTTGATCGTCCTCCCATGGTTGTTTTCTTCTTGTTAACGCACAAAAACACCTTGTTTTGGCTTGTAACAATTTGCTATTCAGACGCCATTTTGACTAATGAAGCGAGCCCAGCACGAAAAAGAGGCTTCATCCTTCGTAGCAGCACTCGATACATGAAAACGAGATAGTAAACATAAAACATGGCGGCGAGAAAAAGCAGTGAATATGAGAAGAAGGCGACGCCCAGTTTGCCATTTATATCAAGAAGGTCGCCTGTTATTTGCACGCATGCTGCTGTAGCAACCAGTCAACATCTGGCAAGCGAAATCGGTTTGCGAATATTGAGATCAGGTGGAAATGCAGCGGATGCTGCGGTGGCAGTTGCTGCAGCATTAAATGTTGTTGAACCTGGAAGTACTGGGATTGGTGGAGACTGTTTCTGTCTGTTTTATGATGCGCGATCAAAGCAAGTTAAAGCATTGAATGGAAGGTTGCATAATTATTCAAGATATTAACCCTGTCCATGCATGCAAATTTTAATTTTATATTTGATCCAACCTCCCATGCCCCACCCAAGTTAGGCGTGGCATGTGTATTGTACATGTGATGTAAAGACAATCATATTTTTAATTGTTTCTGTCAACTGATTTGCCTAACCAACTTGGCTAGGTTGTATTATTAAACTGTCTTCTGAATCTACGGCGCAGAAATCGGTCAAGAGATTATATGTTTCTTTAGAATTGTGAAGGCCAAAGGAAGAACCTGAACAGAAACGATATGGCAAGTAAAGTGTAGAGAATGCATTCATCGGGTTATTAAAGTGCAAATAACACAAGTAACCAAAAGATTGTTAAAATATGATAAAGAACCTGACTTTGGTATCTGAAAGCGGGTTTTAGAGTTTTAACTGTGAGTAATATTGCGGTAGAAGTGGCAGTGTTGCTAAAATCACAGTTGAAAGAGCATCACTCCTATAGTTATGATTAATAATGTTTTGTCGTGATATTAAATGCTGTTTCAATATTTACGGATGAATTTCATTGTTTTTAGTGGAAGATCACCTCACAGGCTGTCGTTAGATCTTCTTAAAAAGAGTTATGGAATTTCAAAGGAAGACGGGCAAACTTCTTTACCCTTTGATTCAGTTCATTGCATTACTGTACCTGGTGCAGCGGCTGGATGGGTTGATTGTGTTGAGAAATTTGGCAGTAACAAGGTACGCAGTTAGAGGCGGTTTTGGGTGGGGCGATAAGTGCAGGTTTCTGTTATTAATCATCAAAATAAATGTGATTTTTGTGCTTAATTGATTAATCTAGCTGTAAAATGTATCTATTTTCTTTACTGTTGAACGTTCTACAGATGTATTGACTAAACGAAGATGGCTTCGTAAATGCCCTCTTTTATCGTTTTTCGACTTACGTTTCAAAACAGCTTTTGCATTTTGTTGCCGTTGTTGCCTAATTATTTTCTCATTTGCAGTTATCCTTGCAAGAAATACTAGCCCCAGCTGTTATAATGGCAGAAGAAGGCTATCCTGTTCACACAATTACGTCAAATGCATGGCAAAAGGCCGAATCAACTCTCAAGTCATGGCAGAAATCTCATTTTAACGATCTTCTTATTGACGGACACGCACCAGGTGTCGGCCAGATTTTCAAGAATCCGTCCCTTGCAGAAACATTTAGAGTAAGTAAAATATTATTGGTCATGCCTTTTTACGAAAATTAACTATGGTTTCATTGTAAAGACCGAATGCAGCAGCTGATTAGATAATTTATCGCTCGGAAATGTGTTGTTATTGTGCAACCTGTGTTCGTCTATGCTGTCCATGTTTCACGCATTTGAAAAACATGTGGTCTTTCCATTTCTTGTTGTTTTTCCAAGTTGTTTATATGCCCAGTGGCTTTTTATTTTGCATTTAACCCCAACGCCCAAATCAATACAAGAATGATAAATTCATAGACACGAGGATCGATTTTTTTGGTCGAATTAAGATGACCAAAAAATTCCAGAGTTCGAAATAATACGAAGCAAATCATAAAAACTGCCTCGCTAGCTTTCAAACATTTTCACACTCACATTTCACATTTCACGTATTATGATATAAACCATCTTATGAACACTGGTATGTGTTGGTTGCTAGCTGGGTTTTAGGCCTTTGGTTTGAAGTAAAGTTCCTAACAGTTGCTCAATTAACAGTTAACAGTTGCTTAACAGTCTTATATTGGCTCAGAAATATAAGTAATTGGTTATAAAAAAAAATGTATAAATTATCTAGGACCTTGGTAATTATGGCAAAAAGGGTTTTTATGAGGGACGTGTGGCCCAAGCAATTGTTGATGTCGTACAAGAAAATGGTGGATTATTGACATTAGAGGATCTTGCGAGTCACTTCAGCACATTTGAAGAGCCGATTAGCACAACCTACAGAGACATTGAAGTATGGGAAATACCTCCAAATAGTCAAGGAATTGTTGCACTAATGGCATTAAACATCTTAGAAGGATTTGATTTAAAAAGTATGGACAGTTTTTATATTTAAAATCATATTTACCTGATGTTTTTATATAAATTTTGATAGAGAAATTAGATTTATGCTAGTAATCGTAACTTTTGTTATTGCTTTGAATTGCTGCTTGATGTAAGCGAGCCAGAAGCAAAACCGAGGCTAATGACATCAATCAGGGATATTAATCAGCAGTATTTACGAGTGATCCATTCTTCTTCCAACCTGAAAGCTGAAAAAGAGATCTCCTTCCTCGTTTAGGTCTTAGAGTGAAAAATGGGATAGTTTTCTCGCATAAACTCATCTTTTAATATCCCAAAGTATGACCTTTTTATACCAAAACAAATGAAAGTATAACAAACTGGAAATCACCATCTATATCGACTTACACAAATTCTTACTTTTTACGTTTTACAGATGGACTTAAGGCGCTGGCCTCTGAGTTCTGGAATCATTTAATAGCTATGCAATAATAATCATTTGTTTGTATTTTTAGATCTTGATCATAATTCATCAAAATATCTCCATCTCCTTATCGAATCAATTCAATTAGCTTTTGCTGATGGGTTGCAGTACATCGCAGATCCTTCTGCTTCCAAAGTTCCCACAAATGGATTATTATCCAAAGAATATGCAGCGAAAAGAAGATCCCTTGTACACATGGACAGGTTATCTATTATTATCTGTTTTACTATTCATCATTGCATTGTATCGCTGATGCATTTATAAATTCTTTTCTAAATTAATCCATAAATTTAGCCGATCATCCCTCCTTCAATTGATTGATTGTTTGATTGATTGATTGGTTGATTCATTGATTCATTCGTTCGTTCATTCATTCATTCATTCATTCATTCATCCATCAATTTGTTGATTTATCGAATACCTAATTCATTCATTGATATATTTGCTCATTTCTTCATTTCGTTCATTCGTTCGTTAATCAAATGATTAATTGCTTGTTGACTGATTTAATGAGAGATTGTTCATATATATTTTCTTATTTTTACTCGTTTATTCTTTTGTTTATTTATTCACATGGGTGATCAACTTTTTATGTTTTTTCATTCACAATAGGTCAATGAAGCATTTTCACTATGGTGATCCTAAAATCGGAAATGATACAGTTTACTTTTCCGTTGTTGATGATGATGGCAATGCTTGTTCCTTTATCAACAGTATTTACATGAATTTTGGCTCTGGCTTAGTTCCAGAAGGCTGTGGATTCGCACTCCAAGTATGTAGATGCTAATCTAAAGTAATCATTCATGAAATCCTTTTTGCACTCCAAATATGTAGATGCTAATCTGAAGCAATCATACATTAAATCCTTCTTAATCCTAAATATCTGAACATGCACCAAAGAAACCCTTTAAACCACCAAAGATCAAGTCAAGTGAAAGCCTGGCTCAACTTGGCCTAATCACAACTTTCCTGCCTCGAGCACGTTCACCAAACCCAGTATAAATTTATGTATTTAACTGCAGACACTGTGGCGTCGTTATCATTTGATGCTTAATCGCTTAATTCATGTAATGTTTAATCAACTGAGCCTCGGATGAAAAACGTGATGAGAAGCAAAACTGCGTGAGAGCGAACAGATTGGGATACAGATAAGGATTAGCCAATTAAGAAAAACCATCAATATTTGAAAAGTTTTATCTAAGAAGATCCTCAAACAGAAGATAACGAAATGACTTACTTATGACAATTTCTTGCTTTCTATTTAGAACCGCGGTGCAAATTTTTCGTTGGATTCAAATCATCCCAACTGCCTTGAACCTGGCAAAAGAAGTTACCACACAATAATACCAGCTATGGCGACATATGCGGATAGCAAAGAATTATATGCATGTTTTGGAGTCATGGGTGGTTTTATGCAGCCTCAGGGCCACGTTCAGGTATTTTTACAGTAAAAAACATTTTCTTCGATGAAGATCAACTGATTCTTGTTTCAATTTATTGAAAATTCAATAAAAGCCCTGAACGTTTAGGAATCAAGTGTCGAAAGAAGAGCTGGTTTTTCAACTGGCCTAGAATCCTAAAAATTCAAATCATATTTTTACGATTTGAGCATGAATTGCTGTTTTCTTGCGAAATTCTGGTTTATTTTTCCCTTATTTTGTTCTTGAAGGTCCTTTGCAATATGATCGATTTTGGTATGGATCCTCAAACTGCACTTGACATGCCTCGTTTCTGTGTTGGCACAGGGCACCGGAGCGCGGTTGGCGCGATTTCATTGGAGCAAGGAATCCCTGAAAGTGTCATTGAAGATTTGGAACACCTTGGTCATGTGATTAATGGCCCAGTTTGTGGTTATGATCGTGCGGTATTTGGAAAGGGACAAATTATTCATCAACGAAAAGATAAATCTGGACAGGGTGTTTTATGGGCAGGTTCGGACCCAAGGGGCGATGGCAGTGCTATCGGATACTGAGTGATTAGATTCTCATTATTAATGAATGGCATTAAGCTAAGGATGCATTGATTAATTCACAGAATTGACACAAATGATATTTACCCTAAAACACTTATAAAACATATCACAGCAAATGATAAATTAATCATAAACGCGAAGGATTGTTGAAAGACAAAAAGATAAAATACAAGTTTGTTGATAGCAAGACATTCTAGACAAAAAGTATTTCCTAAATCCTCAAATCTCGCCTGAGTTTAAATCTAGGCAAATATCAAGTTTAATCTGGAGAGATTATCAAACGATAGCTGTTAAAACCCCGATAAACATCAGATTTTCAAAAGATGAGAGCAGATGGAGGCTAATTTTTGCTTGAAAAACAGATGATCGAAACAGCTAGGATGGTTGAACAGTACGTTGCAATACCAAATTGGATGCTGATAATTGTATCATGCTGTCTAGCATGTTTTTTTATGGTCAGATATATTTTTTTTCAATTTTTCATCATCCGAAAACAAAAATGACATGAAAGTTGAGATAAATGTTTTGAAATAGTTTAGAACGGTGACCTGGTTTCATATGAAAAGGCAATCTAACGACGAAGATATGAAGAAATTTGCCAGAACACTTAGGATATTTTTATGTTATCAAAACTTTGTATGATTTTAACATTATACGCATTCCAACACATTCACCTTTATTCATTCATTGTATTTACATAGTCTTTCATATGATAATCTTCTCATTTTGACTTAAATATTCCAGAACATAGCTACAGGGTTATACACGTATATTTTATATATTTCATGATCTGTGCTTCGCATCTCTTTACCGAAGGCCCACTTCCTAGTGTCTGCTGCAACAATGTATCTCAAAATTTTGTTCATGTTGCAATTAACGCAAAGAGCTTGTTAGTACAAATCTGTCATTTAGTACAGAAGCAGGAATTAATGCACCAATAAATAAATAAAAACACATGCACTGAGTGAACTAATGGAATTAGTTTATTTTTGATACCTGAGAGATGTCACTGTGGAGGAGTTTCCAATTCAAGTCAACATAAAGGCTGGATCAAAAATGGCACCTTGAACAACACACCTTATCATGAAAGAAACTCTATGCAACTGAAATGGGACATTTTGTGTCGTGAATTATCTTGAAACACAAGGAAACATTTTGGTTTGACTTGTGTCAAAGAGAAGGGAAACACCTCAACTTTCTTAAAGAGCAGTTGCCGCGAATGTCTACCGTTGTTGCATCCCCTCTTCATACATTTCTACTTGATAAAATTCAACTAAGGTTTCTGGGTCCAAAGGATATCGATGTATTCAAGGTTTTATGCAGAGATTGGTTTCCAATTGAGTATGGAATTTGCCTGTTTTTTATTCTATTATTTTTGTTTAAACTGCTCAGATGATTGAGAAGATCATATAAACTTTGAGAAGATTGATCATGAATTGTTATGATCTAATAGATGTTGATGATCGCACATAATGATGATGATCATGATTGTGACAGTGATGGTATGATGATGATTATTATTACTATTATTATGACAATGACGGTGATTGGTGATGATGATTGTGATGGAAATTGATGATGATGATGATGATGATGATGAACATGATGATGATTGCAATTATGATGATTATGATTATGATGATGATTCTGATGATCATTATGAGACATAAATTCACACCTACCCTCTGTCTTCCATGTTATTATTTTAAGATGCCAACATAATGCCATGAATAAAATTCTTATCTCCTCCCCAAGGTATCCAAATGGTTGGTATGAAGAGGTGACTTCAGGCCAGAGATTTCTTTCACTTGCAGCAACTCTAAATAATGAAATTATCGGTGTTTTAGTTGCTGAAGTTAAGGAGAGGCAAAGATGCAATAAAGAAGTAAATATGCCATTATTTTGAAAAAATTGTAGTAGATAAAAAACTAATAAATCCCTCATAAACAAACCCGACAATATGCTCAAAACATCAAATTAGTTTTTGCTTTCAAGTGCTAAACATCACATAAGTTTGAAATTATCAAAGTCAACAAAGGATTTCAAGATTGTCTAAATCAATTTTAAAATCTTTAGGATGGAAGTATTCTTGGATACTGGTATGCATCAAATATCAAAGTTGCTTACATTTTGATTCTCGGAGTTAGAAAACAATTCAGACGCTCTGGAATTGGTATTATATTATTTCTTCTTTACATTTGTTCTACATTCCTACTTTTTTAGCTTTCTTCATTTCCTACTAAATGCTCTCTAGGGTTGATGCTATTCCCTTTTTTGCAGTTTCTCATATTAATATTATTTTAAAAGTTCCAGAAAAACCACACCTCAAAATTGATAATACCATGTAAAAACATACCAACTGATTCATTTTTTACCTTAAAAATGGTGACTTCTGAATGACCTTGACTGCCATGCTATTCATTACATTTGTCCATTTGATATCTTTAGCATCTCTACTGCTGGATAATTTCCTGTCCCAGTTGAAAGCAGATGAAAGTCATCTTTGTAAAGCAGTGTACTTACATGTCTTGCCAACAAACACTGGTGCAATTAGTTTTTATGAGAAAAGAAACTTTCGATTTCATAGTCTGTTGTGGAACTATTACAAGATTGATAATGTGAAAATGGATGGTTATTGCTATGTAATGTATATAAATGGAGGTGAACCACCTTGGAATATTTTGTATCTTTTCATTTATGTCAACACAACTAATTTGTTTCTTGCATTTAAGGAATAAATAAATACATAGGTAGATAAATAAATGAATGAATTAATGAATAAATAAATAAATAAATAGATAAATAAAAACACATTACTAATATGAACTGCACCAACTACATCACCATCTATCAAGCAATTTCAAACACATTATTATCAAGGCTTTTGACTTCATTGGATTTCTTCTCTTAAACTGCAAATGTCCTTGCAATAAACTCAATCTTCAAAACCTTTTTCTTCCTTGACTTATTTCTTCAGAGATTTTTGCAAGAATGCAACAAGACATGTTTGTGGTTACAAACTCTTTACTGCACCGTTTCAGTTTCTTGTAAAGGTTTGCTTTCTGCCATGTTTCTTTATGCATGGCTACTCAAAACGAATTCGAAACTTGTGAAATTGTAGCTAATATTTTAAAAATTGTTATTTATAAAGTTTGATAAAAATGCATCCCCTTCTATTGTTGAAAATATGTTTGAAGATTAAAGCTGTTTGCTTGTACAGTTAATAAAATATATGAGAGTTTTTTATAAAAATGTTTTTCAACTGTCATACCTGTTTCATTACCAAATTTCATCTTGAATTACTCACACTTGAAGCAATAATCGATGATTACACCCATGCCTTTGAATTTTGATACTGCCCCCCCCCCCCCAATTTTAAACACGGAACAATGCAAAATCAAGTTTCAACCTTCTACAATCTTTAAGCAAGAAACAGGTTATATTACTACATCTAAACACAACATTTTTTCTCACCATTGCTAATCTACAACTACAAATGATTCGAGGTGGCTCTGCTGTGTGCAAGAATTACTTTTTGTTTGTTATACTTTTGCTAATAACCATATTGCAATGAAAACCCCACATAAAAACAGTTTTTCGGTTTATCCTGGGTAAGCTCTTTCTTAATTATCAGCTTAAAAAGCTTTTTTTCAAATGACCTGCGGCTATCGCAGGCCCGCCGCCCAAGTAGAAAGACATTGGCTCTTGATTCAACTAGGTGGTTATATGCCGGGCTTTCAGCAATTTTATGACGTCAAAAACATAAAAACACAACGTTCTACTGTATTCTCTTGTGACATTATTGTAAAAAGTTGTTTGCTTTTCCAGACACAATGTCTTTTAAAACACTATCTCTACTATATTTACCACTTATTCAAATCATTCTTTCACCTTAATAAAACATAAGCAATCCCTTGCCCTTCGAATGGCAGAGGCTACTTCTTCTGACTTCCTTTTTCCTTTTTCTCTTTGCAAACTGAAATTTAAATTCGTAAAAATTTGTAAAACGCCGCGCAGCTTTCGCCCGTTTAGTATTTGAAAATTGAATAAAAATAGAATAAAAAGGATGACAAATAAGATGAAAAAATGACTAAAATTTTAACTAAGATACAGTCTTACCTTTGTATGCGACTACTTAGAAATCCACTTGCAAGCAGACATACCATGAGACTTGATGACGGGACGTTTTCAATCATCGTTTTGATATTTTCATCTATTTTTCGAAAAGTTTCCTTCAAAAAAAAAGGAATTTGTCCTTGGAATGTTGAAAAGAACCAATCTAAATCCCAAAGGATTCTGTTATGTTAAACAGGATTGCATATTAATATTAGGTTGCCTGACATTTTTGTTTTTATTTCAAATACATTTGAATTTAAAGGTTTTTGAAGTTTCACACTAACCTTGACTTGTGAGGTGTTTGGATTTTCTCCGCTAGAATCGTGAGCTGAAAAAAAAGAAACCTTTCACACAATTTTGAATAATGAAACAAAATAAGGATAGAAATGGCTGCGAAAAAACAAATTTATGAGAATCAACTGAACTAAGAAATCCAATTTCTCTTATAGAAGGGTTACCTACACTGGGGTGGCCTTTTAACGGTTGTTACTGGGATTGGGGTGGCTTAGTACTTTGCCCAGTCAAGTCGTGGCAATGCCAAAAATTTGAAGGCCACTTTACTGAAACCAATCTATAAAACATATTAAAAATTTTGAAAAGCAAGCACATCTGTTTGAAAGTTGTGCTTTTAAAGAGTGATACCTTTGACAAGTCTCTCAAAATCTTTCAAGTGAGCAAAGACAAATTCTGCTGTTCCGGTTGATTTTACGGTGCCACTCACAACCTGAGGAAAAGAAAAACAGTTTTAAAAGCGAGCAAAAACAAAAAATTCTTAGGCTCAAATTTACCTATGATAATTTGGAAAATAAAACCTGGCATCTGGATTTAATTACAAACATTGTGACAAAGTGATCGTAGTTGAAAGTAATGCGTAGCAATGCAAGTTAGCAAGCTAAAAACATTTTTTTTGGAGACACTCTGGAAAGGGTGTTTTAAAGGAACTTATTTCAATTAATATCCATGATTAACGAATTGCAAGAATGGATATATATGGCTGCTTCAAAATGGATATGCGTTTAAATCTAAGCAATTACGTAATGAAGCATTACATTCGAACATCAAATGAGTAAAAGATAACAATTTGCAACCTCTTCATCTGAACTGCACAGAACTCCTTTTGTAAAATCAAAACAATGCTGTCTTGCGATGCATGATGTATCAATAATAACACCTGTCAATTTAGATCATCATTTTTATTGTTATAAAACAAATAATCTTAAGGGAAAAGAATGATAAAAATAAGAACAAGCAAGTTAATGTTGAAATTTTCAGGTGTGTTTAAAGCAATCTATGAAATCATAGAAAGTCAAATGAAAATATAAGAAAGGGTATGTAAAAGATTTAAGTAGCCAACAATAAAATGAGGAAGGCTACAGACAAGCATCGTAAAACAGTGCATTTGAAGAGATAAACTTTTAATCAATTCTGCTGCAAACCTTTCACGTGCATATTCAAAATGCTTTGCATTTGTAAGTCCTTTGATAGAAAAATAAAGTTTTTCTAGCTACTTACTTTTCTTTTCTGCTCTTGAGAATGCCTCAAAAATGCTGAAAATCAAGCAAAATTAATGATGAGAAAGAAAAAACCAATAAAATACAAAAATAAAATGAAACTTTATTGTAAAGCTTTATATGTTTTGCTCAAACTTTTTGTCATTGCCCTGACGTTGAAATTAACTTCTTTTTTTTGAAATAAAGAATATATATTAAACAAATGTGAAGAGAACTGGTCTAATGGATAAATGCACAAGGAGTAATACAGCATATAAAGTACGAATGTTTATTAAATCTTCGAGCGTTTGGAATAAATTTTAACAGATTTTTTTAAGAAGTAGAAAACGTATTTTCAGGCATGATGGCATCTGTTAAAAACAATGCTAACAAAAAAAAATTTACCTTTCATTTGGTTTGCTAAATACACCAAACTGAATACCTGATGTAAACAAAAACCGGATATTAGAACAGGAAATCAACATGTTACTTTAAATAATTCATTTGGGTATATTTGCTGCTAAAGGGAAAAATTGTTTAGAAAAAAACACTTGTTTCAGGCTTTTTAATCAGCTACTACTTTACAATTGATCACTTTATTTCCTGACTATAAATAGATAAACATTTTGACTAAGGTTAGCTAGGAAAATATCAATTTCAATGAGGTGCGATTAAGATTGCAGAATGATACGCTAAAGAGAACCACTGCCATATCGAAAGTTTTGAAAGGTCAAACGTGAGTCAGAAAACATGAAAACAAGCAAGGTTTCACAGAAGTTAAATAGTTATCTACCTTTTTCAAGTTTGAGTTGAACCAATTCCATACAAGCTTTGGCGTCTTCATTGGAACAATGACCCATTTCATTATTTTGAATTTCTCTTCTAAAAACCAAAACACAAGCGAAATCGTTTAAAAAAAGTTAAATCTAGTTGCACAAAACCGAACAATTGATTCCTAGATTGGTCAATCCAGGGCACGCTAATTTGTTAATTAAACAATATTGCATTTACTAATGACCATTCTATCAATAAGTCGCTTCGTAGATTCTGCGGCGGTTGTACAGACTGGACATGGAAAGATTCATCAGACAGATAAGAGGATTAAAAGAAACAAAATATATTACCTTAGATATTGCTTGACTAGGAATTTCAAAGAAGGTTTAAATCTAGTGCCTCTTTGATCACCGTAAATGACTGATGTGTCGATGTAATTTTCATGGTACATCTAGGAACAAAATGCAAATGAAACAGGCAAAATCTACGCAATCATTTTAGATAAAGCACCACACAAAAGATTTCCTTAATAGTAATCAAAGGAACGATTCGCAACAAAACTCGGGCAATTCGTTAAGCTCGAGTTGCCACAAGTTTTAATATTCTCCGCTTTCAATATTCAGGCATTCTATAAAATCAGAAGCGAATGCTTGGAATGAAATAAACTCAATGCAATTACAAGTACAATGCTTTCTTAATTCTTATACTTGGAAAGCAGAAGTTGGAAACATACCTGTAAGGCCCTCATGTCATTATCAAGTGAATGTCCAACTATGATATCATTGGGTGAAATAATTTCCAATAGTTTCTGCTGAGCATCGCCTAATGTTGTACGAGCATTTTTAAGAATTTCAGGAGTAATACCACTATACCTATGGATGTAAAGATTATGGTGGAGGTTAGAAATTAAAAGAATGAAAACTGGAAATGTTATTGTAATATAGTGTTTAGACCTCAACTAATACGAAAATACTCACTGAGTAAGGTAATCAGTTATTTGAGCCTTCGGCTTGACGTATGAGTCATAAACGACTTCAAAATTTTCGTTAACAACAGAAACTCTTGTCAACTCTTTCCCATCACAGCTTATGCACTAAAATAGATAATAATCAAGGTGTATTTAAAAGAAATTTTGTAAAGCATTGTCATTGGCAAAGAATTTCTTGGAATAACCTTGTATGAACCTGCACAAAGCGTTTCAAAAGAGGCAGATACATTTTACGTCTCTTAATGGCGTTATTTGAGTTTCAAATAAAGCATTAGATATCTTCATTAAACTAATACGAACAAGAAATCAGCATAAAAATGTGACAAACCATTTCACAGTCAATAGCAAACATTCTGCTATTTTCAGGTACTATTGATTCTTCTTCAGCTGTTTTGGGATTTGTACAAGTAGAAATCCAACCTGATTTTATAAAAAATACCAATAAAAAAGATTGAGAATTTTCAGAAAGGTTTGTTAAGACAAATTTCTTTCCAAAAAATTGTAAAAAGGCACAGAGGTGCTTCATATTTCTATGAAATCTATCTAGAACATTGAATATTTTTTTCAGATATTCTTATATTTTGAAATTCTTTTGAAATCTTATTGAAATGCAAGTCAAATATAAATTTTTCTGTTAGTTAAATTTCATGATCATAAACAACAAATTTTTACAACAAACTTACATCTAACATCCAACTTTAAATCTGGCTTACCTTCATTTTTATCACAAAAGGACCCATCATCATTTTCTTCAAAAACAGGGAATTCATTTACAAATCTTTGCTCTTTTGACAATAGGAGTTCTGATGGAATTAGCTTCTTTACTTCAGGTAATTTAATAAAAATAAAGATAGAAAAAAGCATTTAGAATCATTATAAGAAGGCTTCAAATGCATTTAATATCAAAATGAAAAAAGAATACTCTTTATCAAGTTTACAAGCTATTTATGCAACAAGAAACATCATTAAAAAAAATCATTGCATACAATTATCACATGAAAGCAAAGTACATTGATAGAACATTGATTTGAAGAAATTTAAATGAAATATCTACTTACAATCTTTTACCTTCTTTTTGGCTGATTTTTTCTTCATGTTGTAAAACAGGTAAGATTGCAAGGGTGAAACAAAAACTCCATCATTTCCATCATTTTTAACTGGGAAACCCTAAAGATTTGAGACAAAAACAATCACCAAAATAAAAAAACAAATACATGAGATGGGTAATTGCAGTTTGAGATAAATATGGTCTCAAATCAATTTGCCATCTTGGTGGTAAACTTTGGAATGCTTTATGCGTGGAACTCAGAAATGCTCCATCAAAAATTTCCTTCAAATTACAACTGAAAATTTACTTCCAAAACAGGGTTGAAAAGTAAATCTAGCCTTCTCCCATTGCACAATGTCTACCAATCTATAATTTATGAATGATCAATACTATCAATTAATATCTAAATACCTTAGGTTAGGGGGGGGGCTCCAATTTGATTAGTTTACCTATTGATAGAGCTTCTCCTTTAAGGAATTCCCTTACATCCAATTTGATTATTCAATTAGTTCGCTTCTGTATTTGATTCACTTGTTTCTTTACTTGTATTTACTTGTCTGTGTATTTGTATCTTTTTTCAATTTGTATGCAGTGGAATTATAATTATATGAACTGAACTGAAACTGGAAGACAGTTAAAAATGACAGTCTAGATAAATTTCAAAATCTTTTTTTAACTACAAACAGTAATTGCTTAAGGTAAACGAGAAATAAGGATTTCCATCTCTATTTGACAAGAAAAAAACCGTACACTGATAGATCGAAGTAAAAAATAAAAACTCATAGCAAAATCTGATCAGCATACCCTTGGAAAGATTGAATTGATATTCTCGAAACATTCTTTGTAAACAACAAAATCCTCTCCACTCACACAACCAACCATGATAAATAATGTGTGTTTTACATTTCTCCAAGAATTCAAATCACACCATTTTGGTGCCTCCCATCTACCACTGCCAAGGATAGTAAACATAAGAAGGTTCTTGATATCATTACAATGCAAGTGACTTCCATTTGGCCTAGGACCATTAGAAGCAAATAATCCACTCAAATCAATGCAAATTTGTGGCTGATCACCCTGAATAGGGAAGGAAGAATAATTACATATGAAAATGTGAAAATGTTTCTATAATTCACATTAATTCACCAGCCCAAACCAGTCTTATGTTAGTATGTGAAATACTACAAAAAGGTTCTAGCCTAAAACAAGCATTATTTGAAACGACACACATTATCAAATTACACAATCCCATGAATTTCAAGTCCCTATGAAGGTAACTATTTGTGGTCACATCTTCCATCAAGATGCAGTCACATTTTAACCAAATTCAAACATACCAATTCTTTTTGTGGTGATATTTCCATAGGACTTTGTTGGTTGAAGCATGATGCCATTTCTTCACTTTTCGCTATAGGTGTGGCATTGTCCAACTTGGCAGAAACATTTTTGTGCCTTTTCACTTTCTTTGATTTCTTTTTTTTATTTTTTCTCATTTCTACATCACATTCTGTATCTAAGTCTTCTTCAGTTTCATTTTTCTTTAATTTACCAAGAGGAGCCTCCTGAAAATATGTCAATGTGAAAAATACAAGCAAAATACTTAACCACAGTTATGATTAAACTTTTGATGTATTTCACGACAAGACGTCTATTTCCTACATTAGAGATTCAAAGGAATTTTTGATAATTAAACTAAATAAAAGTAAATAAAATACAATTCTTGTGTAGAAAACTGACAGACAAACCGTTACATCCTGGTTGCTTTTCCTTTTCTTTGATTTTCCCATCTCAAATCGCCGTCTGCGTTTATTTCATTAGGCTCGCTAATCTACCAGAGATGAAACGATGAAAATCCTCTCAAGATAACAAGATCCACTCTTTACTTAAAGAAAATTACCAAAATCAAAAGAAACCGTTTGTTGTGTTTCGATTTCTTGGAAATTTATATTGCGTCACAGTCTCAAGACGGGTGACATCACACGAGTTTCAAATTTTCGATGCAATCAGGGATTGAAACAGAACTTCAGAAGTTAAATAAGTCTTACTGCATATGAACAAAGAAATTAAAGCATATAGGTTAGATTAGCACCTTACCAAATACCATCCAGCAAAAAACTCAGAGCAAACCAGCACAGCAAACCTTTTCAGTTATTCACTCCCCATTCTGCTTTTGCAACTGAAATTGCCGCCATTGGCATGTCGCCTCGATTAGGCGAGGCTATTGCCGAAGTGAGGCAGTTGAAGGTGTGGCACAACAAAAAGTAAACACTCAGGGTACATCGCAATTAATGGGATAAAAGATTAGAAATTCTTTAATCAAATTAATCATGCCTTAGAGGCTATTATACCTGAAAACTTCATATTGAATATCTACTGTTTTAAAAAGTCTTTGATGATTGTTTCAACATCTGATAATTTCTTAAAGCTAGCAGCTTTTCCCTGGTACCTATTCTTTTTGCCACCACCTTTACCATCAAGGACCTCTGATATTTTTGGTCCAATTTTTGTAACAATATTTTCTGGGCCATTCACCACAAACATTCCACCTGTTTTTATTTCACCAGTAGCTACCATCATTAAGCAATTCTTCTCATGCTCTCTAAGTTCATTTACAAACACATTTATATAATCCATATCCCCATCTTCTCTGTGTTTGCAAATGTATCCTTGCTTTTTAGCCAATTCCACCAACTGTGCAGCTTCCAGCTTTGCAATCTCTTTTAAAAATGATTTGCAATTTCTTTGCAAACCTTTGGAATTTTTGTGAATCTTTTCAATTGATTTGACATGGTCATCTGGTCCTGTACTCAGTATTTTTGTTAATTTAACTTCATTTTCAATGCAAGATGCAAGCTTTGCAATCACTCTGCTTCCTGCCAAAAAGAACAACCTTATTCCTCCTCTCATTGATTCTGTGTGTAGCAGTTTAATTGCTTGGATTTCACTCGTGTTTGACAAATGTGTTCCACAGCACATGTTCTTTTCAACACCTTGAACAAAAGATTAACTGTCAGTTGAGGTCATTCTGATTCCTGCATAGGTAATATTGTACAACATTATGGCCAAGTCATGTACCCACAGGATGTCTAGTCTTAATAGGGGAGAAGAGAAAAAGTCACAACAAGGATCAAAAAATGGAAAAAAAATACAAAATAAAATAATGATACAATTTTTACTGACAATACCAAGTCAAAACTTCTTCCATAGACCTTGTTATTTAAGAAGAAATAAAAATAGAGAGAAGAGATTGTGATGAAAAACGATTACCTTGGATTTCAATTATTCTTATGTTACTAACAACATCATCAGGCAGCCCTCTTGTTTCCACCTCTTCAACTTCCATTGCTTCTTCTTTCGTCATCAAATGAACAATTATACTGTGGTGTTCCATGATATTTCTGTTGCATTCATCTTCCAATTCATCTATTTGCTCTAGGGAAATCTTTGGTGTGTTAAACTCAACATTGGAGATTTTTGATCTAAAAGAAACAGAAAATGATTATATTCATCTTGTAAGATATGAAATGAAGCAAATCTCTTTGTTTAAAATAAAAACAATTTGATAACAATTTGTAGTCGTGTACCCTAAATCCCATGAAGTTGTTTTGAATCCATATTTTTGATCTGCAATGGCTGATAACAAATGCTGTCCAGAATGTTGTTGCATGTGATCGAACCTTCGATTCCAATCAATCCAACAATCATATGATTCATTTTCAATCACTGGTTTCGAGATCACATGAACAGCTTTGTTTCCATCTCTAAAAACTTGTTCAACATCAACTTCTCCAATCTTTCCTCTGTCATCAGGTTGGCCTCCACCTTCTGGAAATAAAACTGTATCGTCTAAAATAACATGATACTTATCTGCAACTTGCTTGCAAGATAGAACAATTGATTTCAGCTCTTTTAAGTACGAGTTTCGTTGGCAAGCAAACATTTTTTGAGCTTAGACACGGCAATCGAACATGACTAGAGTCAAAATGGCGCCGAAGAGATTGATGAAGAGAGGCTGAAACAAAACGAGGCAGATCAAAAGGCCGGGGGTCAGCCCCTTTTTACGGGAAAATTGACGGGGATAAAAAGATCGGAAACAGATCAAGGAATGGTCGGAAAACTACTAGTGCCAATTTTGTGAATTTGTCCAAAAAGAGAGGTTTAAAATACTACGTTCAGAATACAACATCGTACAATATGCAATAATACAAAAAGTGCAAGACAACGATTAACATCAAAAACAATAACAAAAGAAACAACGAATTTAAAATGTAAACTTTTTACACTACTTTTGTCTCTCTTTTCAAACCTTTGTTGCATTGTAACAATCTGTTGAGTATTAGAACATATGATTATTATGAAAAGCAATTGATTTTAGTCTACATTACTATTTTCAGGTGAGGTTTACATCAATGGGAAATCGTTCATAGTTTTAAAGAAAACAGTTGTAAATCCTCTAGAAATTTTACCATAAAGAAGATTCTTGTTGAATTTCAAAAACAAGCCCTTAGGTTGGCAAGAAAGCGTGTTTTTTCCTGTTTGTACTAACGGTCGTTCGTGAATTCATCAAATGTTCGTTTGTATTCGTCAAAAGTTATTGTATTCGATAGATCACAAATATCACTGTCATGCGCTGATTACACTAATTCAATTTGATTTTCATAATGCTTATCATAAAAGTATAAAGTCTATGCAACAAATTCAGAGTATGTACCTAAGCTACTGTTGAAGCAAATTTTATTTTATAGAAAAAATATTAATTTTGCTTCTCTTAAATTACGATGAATAACTGCTGATTTTGTTCGTCTCAAAACTGGTCCATCTTTTTCTTTTAATTCGAAACTATCATCCACAAACACTTCTTCATTTTTAATCTCTTTCCATTTATCTTCTTTCTTTGTTGTTGTTTTTGTTGTTCTTCCATCTCCGTTCATTTCTTTTCCCTGTGATGTTGTTGATGTCGTTGTTGTTGTTTTCTTATCTTCATTTTTTCCATCTTTAGCAGCATCAACCACTTTAGATGATGGTGCTGTCATCAATTCTAGTTTAATCGGCACATTCTTTGCTATGAAACCTGGTTTCAGTATCACTGCTTGGATTCCTTCCGATTTCGTCCGCCTGCGCAGCAATTTACCGTTCCCAAGATTTGGGTCTGATTTTGATGATGTCATCGTTTTTACAACATCCTTCGCGTACATTGCCTTTACATTTACTTTCTTTATTCTTCTCTCATTTCTTAACGAATTTCGGAGTGAATTTCGATTCCGTGTAAGAGAATTACTTGTTGATCCTCTCACGAAATTCTTCGACGAATTTGACTTGTTGTTTGTACTTTTTTCATTTGAATTTCCATCATTATTTTCAATTCCATTTCTATATTCGCTTTTCACTTCATCTTTTTCTAACTCATCACAATGCCTTTTTTCAATATGCTCGTTTCCATTAACAGCTTCAATATTTTCTGTTTTACACCTGTCTTCATGTACCTTAACATCATTTCTTAACTTCTCGTCTTGGCCAATTTTCCAATCTAAATTCCCTTTGGTATCATCTCGCAGCTTTGTTTTCCTTTCTCCATTTTTTGCATTAACAAAACCATTCAAACCTCTTATTTCTTTCTTTTGGTCGCTTTCAATTCCGATCTTTCGAAGTTCAACTGGCTTTTCATACCTTTTTTCATTTGCTGTCACAGTTGTCTCTTTCATTCGATTGCCTTCTTTTTCGTATTCATTTTTCGATCTATAATGCAATGTTTTTAATTCTTCTGGTCTCTCTTTCATCAATTGCCTATATCTTGATAAATCTGGCTCTCGCTTTTTCATCCAAATTTCATTGTGGTTTTCATCCGTGTCCCATTCCATCTTGGTCTTCCCACAAGCATCATCTTTTACTCCGTTTACTTTGACCTTTTCATCTCTTACGCCCTTTTTGCTTTCATGTCTATTGTTTTCTTCATGTTCTTTTGATGCTTCATTCTCTTCGATTTGAGTAACTGCCCTTTGTTCTTTGATTTTCAACTTTCTTTCATTAAAACCTTTTACTTCATTATAAATTTCTCTTTCATTACCATGTTGACTTTTTGTTTTCAAGTCTTGTACAAGCTCATCTTTATTGCTAACTTCTTTCCTAACTCCTGACAAGTTCCTTCTCTCAGATTTTTCTCTGACTGGTGATAATAACACCTTTCTCAATTGTTCATCTTTCCATTCTTTGTCACTTTCCTTGCTAATATTTGTCCTATCTATCTTTATCTCTTCCTTCCCTACATTTCTTTTTCGTTTCTCTTCATACTCTTTCATCAACAACCGATATTTCGATAAATCCGGTTCCTTTGGCCTCTCATTCGCATCATCCTCGTTATCACATCTGGTTCTATGCAAACCATTTCGATTACTCAGGAAGTGTGATTTAGGCGTGCTTTGAGAATAATTGTCTGAATAACTCCTGTTCAAATAAAAACTTGAAAGTTCAGACGATGAACTTTTCGAAGATGCGCACGAACGTTGATCATCCAATACAGCTGTGCCGCCGCAATCTTTTTCGTCTTGCATTTTAACATCAGAACCCGTGCTTGCGACGCTAATGCTGCGATATGCTCTTCGAATACTGCTTCTTGCGCTCGAGTTACGACTGCTTTTCGCGCTAGAGTTACGACTTCCGCGAAAACTTGAATTGCGGCTGCTGCGTTTGAAGCTCGGCGTCGAAGCAGACCGCATCATGGCGCGCGAACTGTTTTTTCTCGACAAAGCTTTTTTTGTTAAGTTTTCATTTGCAGTGGTCAGGTCTTTTATAAGTTGTTTGACAGTTGTAAATACTTCAGTTGGTTTCGATTTCAGGGTGTCGATCCCAAAATATTCTGCCAGCTCTTTCAAATCATGTTGCACTTGTCTTCTTTTTCGTTTTAAATGATTCAAATCAAACTTCCCTTGACGAACAAACTCCTGCAAATATAAAACATGGTGATGAAGTCATTAAAATAATTAATTTTCTTAGTAATAATTTTTCTTGCATCCTTTTAAGCAAACAAGGTAACTCTAAAATGCTAAGTTGCCATTAAACAATACAAATAAACCATCAAATTAAAAATGAAAGGTGGAAAATTACTAAGAGTGATGAATGTATAAAATGAAATCATACTTTAAAAATTTTGCTTTCCTCCGTGATTGATTCTAACTCCAAAGCGATCGACTGAAAAATTATGAAAAAAACTTTTACAAGATGGTTGAAGTCAAATTAACAAAATCCCTCAACTTCGTCAAAACACAAAACTACAAAGGAATGAATGACTGAATGAATGAATGAATGAATGAATGAATGTAGAAAGGAAAGATGGAAAAAGAGATTGTTTGGTCAATTGATTAACTGATTGATTGATTGATTGAATGAATAAGGAAATGAAAAATTGAATGGATAAGTGACTTTTTGGTAAATAGATTTTAAATTGATTAAAAATAGAATGGTTTCGTACCGCGTATTCAACTGCTAATTCGGTCGAATCTCGATCAATGTCATTCAATGAAACTAAAATCAAATTAAAAATCGTCACAAGAACACGCTGTAAAGTAGAATATAAGGAAACAAGGAAGTAGGGAGATATGAAGCACCTTGGGTTGGTGAATTCCTCATCCTCGAGAACTTGCATCCACGTGTACACAATTGGATGGGAAATGGAGCTGCAAAATACACGTTGGTCAGACGTATTAGCAATTCCACAACATTGCAAGATGATAATCATGGAAATACTAAATTAGCCTTGAAATAAGCTCACCCTTGGCAGCATTCTGAAGGCTTGGAAGTTCATCACCCAATTGTAGCACATCTGCATCATTCAATGTTAATTTTTGTACCAGATACATTAGAAAGTTTGTTTCACCGTCCGAAGATTTAAAACAAGAGACCTGAAATTATCATTGAAGTTTGTTAATTTGTTATTATCTTTAGGTAGAAACAATTTTTTATGATATTTTATGATTTGTAAAGATCGAAAGTGTATATTAGCGTCTGATCGATCTTAACAATAAAAAATTATATCGAAATAAAAAGTTATAATGAAGATAAATATACCGTTGCAAGAAAATCAATGTTGAATGCCTTTGTGGATGTGTTGTTCATAATTCTTCCAAGAGTCAAAATATACTGAAATAAAAAACAATCAAACCAATCAAATCAATAAATCAATCAACCAATCAATCAATCAATCAATCATTTAATCAATCAAGCAATCAATCATTCAAGCAATCAATCAATCAATCAATCAATCAACGAATATTCTCACTATGCAACAAGAAACTGAAGCGAAGCATTTTATCAGATAATGTCTATAGTTTTTATCTTGTTTCTTAAATGGTGTGGCAGTAGATAACACAAACCATGAGAACGATCTGCAATTTCTGACTTTGTTTTATCTCTTTAGCAGCATCACGCACAATATCCAAATTCTATAAAAAAGTAATGTTGCATTTGCATCATATAAATCCTAAAACCACAAATATCTTGGGATACTGCAAATCTATTTGAGGGTTATTCAAATGAGATAACATCATGATGAAAATAATAGGGACGAAAATATCTTAGCAAAACATAACCAAATATAATTATTTTGCAAAATAGAATGCCTCATTCATCTACAAAAGCCTTGAAGCACTTACTTTGCAAATGGCATTCACACGGTCGTAAAATGAACATTGAAAAACCATAGCTCTTATTTTCTTTCGGAATTCAGGAACACTTGATAACTAAAATATCAAAGATGTTTATAATTTCGCTGTCCATGAAAACACCCTTGCATTGTTGGCTCTTAAAAGAAGCCTCAGTTAAAATATTATTAGGGGTAATTCTTATCAAAATAGTTACTTATACCAAAACGTAATCAACCCTGTTATAGGCCTCATGTCGGGAATTAATCCAAGTCAAGCTAGAAGAACAACACTTAGTAACATTTCAAAAATTGGTCATAACTTAAATGGCTACATTTATTGAAGGGCCACGCTTGGATATGATCCGTTTCCCTGCCTGATGTAATCACCTACTGCATTTAACATATGAATCAAACAGACCATTTCACTCGTATTTACGCAGACAAACTGGCTGTGGCTAATTTAAGCCATAGAAGCATGCCCTTGTGACCAAAGCCTCACATTTTGAAAAAGGCCTTGAATAGAGGATAACCAATTACACAAATGAAAAGGATAATATCTTCCTTTGTGATTCTTCAGTAGATTTTATTTTGTCAGTAAGGTGTACTCAGTGACCCCAAACTTTCTCTTTAAAATGAACTCCGTGAAGGGAAAGAGATGCAAACAAATGAAACAGGTCTTCCATTAAAGTAATCATTTTTGAAATTTCGTCTATGCTCAATAAGCCAATGTTCATTAATTAAATGGTATGAAAACAAACAAACAAACTAATAACTATATTCATATAAAACTAAGATTCTACAAACCGTAAAATGGTTAAAAATAACAAAGAATGTCCTTTGTTTACTAGCTCAAACTAACCCTAAATCTTCCTCTACATCCCTGTCTACCCTCCGCAATCCTTGTCATTTTAGAAAAAAAATGGATCCTTCTCTCGAACTTACATTCTAAGCTTCACTTCTTCTGACAAAACAACACCACTATTGCCTAAAGTATCGCAATTTTTTTGTTACGTCAAACTTGAAAAAAAAATATCATCAAATTGAAAAGGACCGACCAATTTTGATGGAAACAGAGTAACTTTAGCCATTCATGAACATAGAATACAATCAATTATTTGAAACCCTTATAGCAACATCCTCGTCTCTCTATTTGTAGACACTGTCAAGTCAATTCATGTTTTTAGTTAGGTTGAGCAAGGAATAACATCAGTTCGATCGCAATACATATCTCCAACAATCTCATCTCTAAATCTAATGGAAGAAAAGTCTTTTTCGTTTGCAATATCGCATCTAGGCATCTCGATGTAAGCAAAGTTCAATTTAATTCACTCAAAAAGTGAGGCAAATACTGAAATTGTCAATTTAAAACACGACATCTTTTGATTGGAACATGCAGGATGTTTTTGAAGGAAATGAGATGCGCAAGAGATGACCATCCCTTGCATCTGCAGCTCCGTCTTGCTCCGGCTGTGAGTTCATTCGCTCGACCAAGAAATCATTGAAGACACGGCCCAAACGTCTGATCGCTAAATAAACATTCAGGACGTATAGAACTCCGCCGCAGATAACAACAACCAGAATGACCAAATCCAACATGATGTTAACTTCGATTGAAATAGCAATGGCTTACTGAGATCAACTGAACACAAACGCAAAATATCAACTGCGTTTAGATTCGATCTGCAAGTAGCTTAAAGCTCGTTAAAAAATCGAAACCAGATTGATCCAATGAAATTGTAAATGATTTTAAACGATAAATAAACTGTGTTTTTATCGAATAGCAGTCTACAAAGAAATTTAAGACAATCACATCAATAGGGGATATCACCGTGGTTTAGGCTGTGCGGTTACTTTTGAATAGAATTGAACAATGTTTTGCCTGCTCATGTGTATGCATTATGTGTTATTTTACAGTGAAAAACCGGATTAAGAGCTCCCATTTGTTTAAACCACATGCAGAAACATTACAAGAAAGGAAATGTTGTTCAGCCAAGGAAGGTAACTTGATAGAACTGATGTTATTCCTTGCTCAACCTAACTATAAACATGAATTGGCTTGAAAGTGTCTACAAATAGAGGGACGAGGGTGTTGTTTAAGGGTTTCAAATAATTGATTGTATTCCATGTTCATGAATGGCTAAAGTTACTCTGTTTCCATCAAAATTGATCAGTCCTTTTCAATTTAATGATATTTTTTTCAAGTTTGACGTAACAAAAATGGTCACAAGACGACAGATACTGTTTCGAAGTCAAATTTTAGACTTTCTGAAATTGTTCGTTTGCAAGCAAAGGAAGGTGATAATGGAATTATCTGGCAGCAGCTACTAAATACTTTATCTATCTGCTTATTTATCTTCTTATCCATCTATTAATTCATCTATTCATTGATCTATCTATTCATCATCATATATCTATCGACTATTTATTCATATATTTAATCAAATGAATTAAATAACTCACCAAGTACGAAAATTCTTCTGGATCTGTGAGAATTTCATCTCCCATTTCAATATTTTTCGTTGAATATTTTTGTAACAAAGATGTCTCCTGAAAAATAACACAATGTCTAAATTTCTTCAATAGTCGAAGACACTCGATTTATAATAGCATAAAAGTACAGGATAAGTTGAAGCCTCATTTCCGCAATACTGACCTCATTTTGATCAGGCAGAATGCTTTCAAATGATGATATGAAGTCAGGTTCCAGCAATCGAATATCGACGTTTTTTACAGCAGAAACTAAATTATCTGCAGTTAGTTGATGATGAGCCAATGCTATTGCTACGTGGTAGAAAAAAAAAACATAAATCAAGATGAGAACTCTTTGATTTGTTTAACGATAATTTTTTGAATGAATAAGATGATAGATTTTTAGAGAAGCATATGTTTTTTGATATTAATTTAGATATTTATGCTGAGCAGTGACCACTTTTTTTAATAAGAAGCAACTTCAATACTACATCTGTTATGGTTAAAATTGTTTGATTTTCAACAATTAAGAAGAATAAGCCTCACATATATTCAACTGTTTTTTTCCAGCAATTGCTTGGATATCTTCCGATTTTGAAACATCTTGAGATTGGGCTGAGAATAAATGGAAGAAAAATATTATATAAATAATTATTGATCTACGAAGGGAAAGGATAAAATGATTTAGCATGATTAGAAAATCAATAACACATATCATGGTGCATTGTTAAAACAATATTACAATATTTGTAGGAAGGAAGAAGATTTTGTACACACCTGAAAATTTTCTTAACTTCCTCGGCTTTTCACGAAACAAATCAATAACTTCACCTCTATCAACGATGTCAGTCAATGTTTGCAAACGGAGGTTAACCTTAAACGAAATCAAAACATCTATTTACGTGTGTTTTGTTGTAATATTTAAAAGTGTGCCAGTTGGAAGAGAGATGGGTGGCGTTGGTATCAACTCCCTTTCTCTATTAATGTACAGTTATGCCTCCACCATACATAATAAACCTAAAATAGAAATGAAAATAAAGGTTCCTAGATTCTTCTAAAAGGCTTCCATAATGCCTGTTTCTTTACTAAGGGTTTCCATATATAGCAATTAAAAATGGGGTTTAGAAAATGACAAAAACTACCTTTTCCCAAACCGTATTTTTCAAATCGATTTTCAACTCTTTCCAACTCAGCTTCTTACACTTTGGTTCTCCATCGCTTACATCAATTTTAGCTACGGGGCATGGTGGTGGCGGAGGAGGAGGTGGTGCGGGGGGAGGAGCTTTAGGTGTTTCCAAATTTGGTAGTAAGGTTGCTGATGTTGTTGTTGTTGATGCTGGTGTTAATTCGATAGCTTCACTGCTTTCTAATGCATCATCTTCTGTATTAAAATCGATGATAGTTGCTTGCATCAGGATCCCTATCGGTTTGAATACTGCCCATTTGCCAAACTCTAACATTTGGGTCAAAGAAGGCTGTTTTGATCCAAGGAAAGCTGGTGAATAAAAATCGTAAATTAAGTCATTTTTCAATTGATTGTGATTAAGCATACAATAATGATAAATACCAAAATACACCACTGTGCTGCCTAGATGCTATGCCATTTATTTGTAAAAAATAGTTTAGCCAGGAGGCTGAACTTGGGGAAAGGTGCTGTTTCTTCTGTCTTCAGCTGGTTTTGAATAACAAATCATTAACTCCTGAAATAAAGTAATTCTCAATCAAAAGAATTAATGCCCCTTCCATTGCCCCACCCCCTAAATACGTCCCTGTTGATGCACATCAGGTCAATTACAAAGCTAACTAGGTCTTCGATATGTTTCAAATAGCATATTAAACGTATTGATGCAGAATACGGTCAATGTAGCCAGCATTATTACCTTACTACCCGTTCATGATCTATTCAAGATCTCTAGTATAATTCGATGAATAAAATGGCTCAATTTCACTTAATTTCCCAACATGGGATCCACCATATTCACATAAAATTACAGCTTTATCATGGCTTAGTGCAATTTTTTACTAGTGGTTTTTTCTTCTAAATTTTCGATATTTTAGACTGAATGAAATGTAACTTACTTTTCCAGATTCCATAACGATCGAAGTCGTCTTTCGTTACCATAAACACCAACATTGTGATGAATCCTAGAAAATGAATCGGAAGATTGCAAATTAAAGATGAAGACAAAGAATATGCAAAATCATTGAAGTAGATTCACAATTCTTTGTAGAAACTCGTTGTGAACAGTAAAAGAAACAGTTACAAAAAGATTGAAAATTGGCGGAGAAAACTTACAAAAAGATAGGTGCTAAACTAATTTGAAAAACAAAGTACTGACTGAAGAATTAATACGAGACTGCTGGTGTAATTATAAACATGTTTTCAAGAGATTTAAAATTGAATTGAGCTTGTTGACATGACGATAAGGTACCAGTTCATACTGTTAGCTCAAATGATTTTGTTTAATACGATCAGCAAGCACCCAGTTGGATGGCCTAGTTTCAAAGCTTATTACCATGGTAACAACATCGAAAGTTCCTGGATGTCTTCAAAGTATAAAAGTGGGAGGGAATAGTTTGATACTGAAATTGTGTAAATTTGAAACTTGTTGTGACACGGGTTAAACCAGCGGTTGAAGAATTGCAATTCTGTTTTCGATTCATAGCATTGATAGAAGATGTTGGTTGCAACCAGAACTCTTCTTGGCAAAGCATGTTTACTGAATTAGGCGAGACTAGAATAAAACTTGGTCTGAGCAACGCAACGTTTATGTTGACTATGATTTTAATGAAAAAGTACCAAGCACTTTATGTAACGTGGGAAATCGACTCGTTTCAACAGCTCATTTCATAACAGAGTGTAAATATGTTGATACTCAAGAAACATGAGCTTAGTGAAAAACAACGGAGCGCAAGCGAGGTTTACGGGATTCCAAAAGGAGGCTTTTAACTCTGCAAGGCATTTGCATATTGGGGGTGGAAGGGAAGGGGGCAGCCCTCTTGACGACCCTCTTTGACCCTCACAGAATCGAAGTAGTATCTTCGTGGGGTGAACCAGCCCCACTGGGCCTAGAACTCCACAAAAATATCGAAATCAAAGTTACTAAACATATCAAAAATGATTGATTTGAACAAGCTGGGAATGAGCCAGGGACCTTTTTTTTTTTTTATTTGTTGAAGTGGCAATCTTAGGTCATTCTACTCTTAGGATCAAGAAGGTAGAAAATGTTTTTCGAATAATGGATCATTGAATCGCTTGTATACAAATAAACTGAAAAACAGAGCTGTTAGGATATGTAAAATTAAGAGCTAGATTTTGACACAGGTTTGAAAATTTGCAAGGAAAGATCTTGTTTCGTTAATTTATGTCCTGGGCCTTATGTCCCGAGATGAAAGTCTACTGCAGTTGAGTGAAAACTGAGTTAAAAACCTTATGGAATCATTTTATTGATAGCTGAGTCGAATCTGCAGGTTCAATCTTTCGATAATTTATGGTTGCAATCATTCGATTGCAAAACAGAAATAAGAGATATTGTTAGGAATAAGTTGAAATACAACACAATACAAATACATTGCAAGAAATATCATTTACAATATACTTACATTCAACTTTCACAGGCTGAAATCGTTTGGTGTTAAGTTTAGCTTATAATCGTTTTAAATCATTATGTTTATCATCCTTCAATACTGCGCCTTGTAGTTGCTCGCCATGTTTAATAATTAACAGCAAGCTCATAAATGATGGAACATCTAATTGTCGTGGTAAGAATACCCCCAATTAAACATCTGATTAATATAACAGGGCTTCGATGAATAATTAAAATGAGATCATAAGCATAATTTAACTAAACATGTTCATTCGTCCCAGGCACGACTTTAGATAAACACAATGCCAGCAAACGGGATATGCATTTAACCAATTCAAAGAAATTCGGAGAAATATTTCAACTATTGGCGAACCGTTTACGATCAAAACAGATCCTCATTGATAAAACTTCAAAGAAAACAGTAGGAGTGGTCACCACCAAATGCGATTTACGCAAAATATGATCAGTGGGTTTTCAAGCAAGAAAGAGATCTTTAAAACGAGGAGGAAACGAATTGATGCATAACAGACATATTATTAATCTTTTAACGGCATTTAAGTTATTTCCATTGCATTTTGTTTCAAGCAATTGCATTTTTCACATCAGATTGTAACTGTTTCGCTTTGGAAGAAGTCTAGATGGGGTTTTGCTTGACATTTTTGTACGTGAGTTTGGCTGCAAAAAGATGGGCGTTGCACTAAGGCATGTGCTGCGCTTGGTCCACATATGGAAGTGGCGATGACGCAAAAGTTTCTGGGACCAATAACAGAACTGTCCGAAAATACGGCCTAAATTGAATAACCTTGCGAATTCATTTGTCAGGCCTGTCTTGCCTTGCAAAATCATGAAAACGGAAAAAACAATCCCTACAATAGCAGGCAAGGTCTGCTCTCCAAAGCATTTTTCACTCTGAGAGAAGGTGTAGCCAATTTTTGTAATTGTAGAGGGGAAGGGGGCCTAGACACATACTTGGGATTACTGAAACTTAAAATAACTTTAACATCACATCTGACATCTTGTTACGTTTTAAAAAAGAGAATTCTCATTTACGTATTTCTCTAGGTCTCAGCCCAGCTTGTAAATTGAGAAATGTGGTGAATCATAAGAAACATTTATCGCCTAAATCTGATAAAACCACTCATCAAAGGGCATGGTAACAAATGACGTCACAACGGTAAACCGGAGTTTGCGTGTTGCACACGATCTTCTGTTGGTTTGACACGAAGGAGATATTGGCAAATCAGATGGGGATAGAGAAAAGAGGAAAGGTTATATTATGAATTGATATTAAGACACAGATGACAGAGAGGATTTAAAATAGTGGTAATATGGCTTAACTTTGGTTTGTCCGGGTGAAATTGGGGATTTGAGAAAGGTTATTCACTTGGTAATGATGGTGACAATTTACTATTCATCTAACAGAAAACTTGACGACCAATTGTGACTCGAGATGGAGCAAGGGGATGATATCAAAATTGTTGCCAGGAGTTTCGTAACATTGCCTGAATAATACGACCGCAAGGAAAAGAGGCCAGGGTTATGTCAAACCAAAAGAGACAAAACGTGACCGAAATGTGCTAGGGTTTCTGTACTTGGCGTTGATTTGCATCTGATCATGCAATTAAAAAGTACTCTGTTCTAAAGATTATAATATGAACAGAAACGCCCCAGGGATATCAATGAAAGGGAACATCAAGGCAAACCAGTGATAAAATTAAATAGTCTGGGGTTTTAAGGATGTGTACACAATATCGGAGGTATCAGGTTCGAACCCCCCTTGAGATCCTTCATAGTTCATATCTTTTTCTTCTACGAAATCCATTTTCCCATAGAAAAAGTTTAAAGAAGTGTTAAAGAATATTCTAGAGACTTGAGGATTGATCCATGAGATCTTAACAGCTTTTTAAAAGCGATTTAATCATATTTTATATCAAATTTACTGATGTATTAAATACGGTATCAAATTTACGCTGCAAAAGGAACAAGATAAAGGAATGTCTTTAAGCAATCGCGGTTTCTTATCGGACAATGGAAAACTATTAGAAAATATGATAAGCCGGAGAGCAATAAAGAAAGTAAAATTCCACAAATGCTTGAGCAAAAGTGATTTGCAGCAATGAAAATATTCGATTGTTTAAGCTAAAGATTTGGTTGGAAGATGATGGTCAGTCATTTGACGAAAAGAAAACTGTTAAGGGGGTTGAGCAGCAGTTGAGAACCTTTAAGCAAATAAGCAAGTGTTGTTGGAGATAATGCAATAATTTGAGCACCTTTAACCATCTTTAGGGCTGGCATTGAAGTTTATCAAGTCACCTTTACGTTCAGATATGGGGTCCCATTTAAAATTGTTTATGGGGCAGCAAAATCTTTTCTATAATTCTTTCGACTGCGATCAACGTAAAAAGGTACTTGCCCTTTCACCGTAAAATCTAATAAAAAAACGACAATTGTGAAATAAATTTCAAAAGAAAAAGAAAACCCTGTCTCGAAATGAAGATCCTTCCATTTTAGTAGACTATTGAGTAATAAAACTATTATCTACATCCTTCAATAAAGTGGTTTCAGAATATTTACCCGATTGATAACAGATAAACAAAAACAATAAGAAGAAAGAATTCATACCAAAAAATTGATGAAGCTACTGGTTACATTTGTGCGATTCTGGTTTGTCATTGAGCATCGCGAACCAGCGATCTTTGAAACCAACTGGTTGAAAACCCCAACTTAAAAGTCATTCCGTTACAACCACACGTTACATGATACATGGCATTGTTTAAGATGGACAGATTTGTGGGCAATGGCTGACCTTTGAAGAACGACTGTCCATAATGCTTTGCAAGTGAAATCAACACTTTGTTTGAATAATTCTTTTGATTTTAAAATGATATCTTGGTCTAAGGATTAAGCTTTGCATGGATATCCACAAAAGAAACCTGGCTCTTCACCACCTTGATGGCGGCCTACGTCTATGGTGGTTCTTTTAAATCTTACTGGAATTGTCACGCAAAACAAATCTTTGCTTTGTATCTGAAAACAGTTTCTACTTGTGCCTCATAGATAGAGTAAGGGTCCGTCCAATAAGTTTGTCAGGGGCAGTGTGTGATTCGACCAGGCGCTATTATCATGTTTGTATAATATTTTGGAAAGGTTCGAGACAAAACATTTCAAAGGCATACATTTCAATTTGAATAACCAATCCAAATTTAACAATCGAAATAAGGCGTGGATTGGGTGTGACAATGAAACATTTTTATTTTTATGAACAATTTCTAATGTGATGGTCCATCCAGAAAACCTTAAACGTTACCTGATCCTGGTCAATAAAAGTCAAAACGTGTAAAATGGATTCAAAAATGATTTTTAGAAAGCAAAATTAGTGTGAAATTATATGACTTACCGATTTCAATGCAAAATCCAACGATAGAAAAGATGAACTGGAACAAATCAAAAAAGATATGATAAACAATTGATGCCAAGCATGTCACAAATATTACTCTTGTGTACCATGGACGTAACATGACGAACTAAGATATAAAAATAGAACAGCCATAACTTTATTCAATTCTCAGACATGAATGTGTTTTTAATGTGAATTTTATCGATCTGAAATTAATCTCACATTTCGAATGATTCTTCAAAACAAAGAAAATAGAAGAAATTCGATAACGGAATTCGAACAAAACGAACTCAATCGAAGGAAGATTCGAACGTGAAACTACAAGCAGAGAGTTTAATAGGAGAGTAGTAAGTTTAATAAAACAAACAATTAGATTTATAACATTTGGATTTCTGAGGTGAACAATAATCAAAAATATTAATTTGAAAGTTGAATTCTATGAAAGTATATTCCTCTTACACAATAAATCTGATGATTAATTTCGATTGGCGATTCATTAAAATACTCTTCGTATTTAAAATACAACTACAATTTATATTTCTCAAAATCATGCTTTTTTATACCAATATAATAATCATTTTATTTAAGCAAAACCTTCATTCTGTTTATAGCTTCTAAAAACTTTTTATCACAAATTTTATTCGATTGAATGCAAAGATCAAATTTGTTAAATAAATATCATTCGAATTAGTATTTCTGACGACGAATAACTAAAGGATGAAACAAATAAAATAAAGATTGACCTAAATAAATAAAATGAATTGCATAAATATCAATCAACACCCTCTTTGCTTATTGTCAAAAAAATTCATGATAAAAATGCTAAAAATGCCAATAATGGCCGAAGGAGAGTAACTAGCTTCATTTAATAATATTCCATTTCATTTCATTTCATTCACTCATTCATTCATTCACTCATTCATTCACCCATTCATTCATTCACAAATTTGTATTTAGCGCGTTTTATTGCTGTTGAAAATTAATTGCAAAATATTTTTAATGAGAATTAAATATCTAGCTTTGTGAATGTTTCAAAATGTTCAAATATATATTTGATAATACTTTAACTATTCCATTTACTGATAAAATAATAACTATAACAATATATTTTTAAATAAATACACCATTTTTGAATAAAATATAGCATGACCATAAGGTCTAATAAACTCTATATTTGATAAAATTTGACTCGCTTAATCTTTGCTTTTCATATTTTATTTCTGTACGCGTCAGTTTTGTAAAAATATTCGATATGTTAGCTGGTTTTCTAATTCCATTTCTTCCTGCCATCTTGTATCGTCCTGTCTCACATTTGTACGAAGGATTGGAGGGGAAATGCCACTGCAAATGCACCATGCCCTGAAGTGATAACCCATCTAAAGATTTCAAGCCAGTCCATTTGTCAAGTGAGGGCTTGTACGTTGTTGCAAGTCATTCTTCCTTAGAAAAGAGTTTCTTGATGCCTTTGGCATGGATAAATATTATAAAAGCTAAATTTCCAACTAAAAATTATATGATAGCAATCTCGGTTTTCTTATTTAAAATATTTGAACTTGAAAAACAAAGAATAATGCCTTTTCTAGGCGCCAATTGCCGCGCGGGATTTTTATGGATAAGCGAAATTTACCGTTCAGCAGTTTTACGCAATAATTTATTTACATCTGATTTTGGATCGGGTGATAGCGAGCTCCAATTAGTCCTACGGCATACTTCAACATCCTCTAGTAAAATCTCTTTATCTAATACACATGTTGCTTGAATTATCCAATATCGAGCAATCAATAAATCAATCCAATATTCCAATTGTCTGCCAGTTGCATGAGAATTTTCAGAAAATTCTTTCACTTTTCCTTCAGTGTCTTTTGCCTCCCGATCAAAATCAATGACAAAATCATTTGTGTAGAGACCAGCCCCAGGGCCGTTATTCAATTTAATGGAATCTTCCAGTGTTATCGTTTTACCATTTGTGTATGCCAAAGGCACTACCAAAAATAATGTTTCACCCAAAATTATATTATCCTCATGCACCAATTTTACTTTCCATGTGCCTGGACGTAATGGCTTTTTAAACGTTGGTTTGTGAAATGATATCACCCAATTTTCCTCTACTTTCATTTGATATATTCCTAAAATGATTAATATAGATTTAACTCAATGTTATATATACTTTTCAATACTTTAAGCTTTTATGTAAATACGTAATTAAATTGTACTCAGAGGATTAAATTGTTGTAGATAGAAACGATCATCTTCTTATTTTATATCAAAAAGGGACAAGACAAGTATTATACAAAGAATGTTAATTAAAAATTTAGCTTATGCTATTAGTTTATGAAATAGATAATTGTAGTAATAAAAAATGACAATTAAAATTACAAAAATTAAAAATCATCTTACCAGCAATGACATTTATAGGGTCAATCCATACAATCCTAACATAGAAACTTTTCCCATGAACCCATCGGTGAACCAACGTTGGAGTATCCATTGTTCCAATCATTCCCGCAAAATTTCGAAAAACCCGTTCTTTTTGGTCCCAGTTGATGCCAATCTAAATAAAATCAAATTAGTAATTTAAAACTTGATTCAAACATCGTTAAATAGAATTAGAAAATATGTAGGAAAACGAGAGGCACAAACATAAATGGAAGAAAAGACCAAATCACTTTTGTTGCTTGCAAAACATTTCGAATAACATGATAATGAAAATGGAATTCAAATCACTCCTCACATAGTTAAAAGAAGTTGGATAGATTGATGAAGAAGGGTGGTATATAAAGAAGCAATATTATGCCAATCCTTATCAAGACGTAAAAATGGTGAATAAATTAAAATAGAAAAATTACCTGCAGCCCCTTCAATCTATTCCCAGGTTCTGACATATTATGGTTGTAAAGGAATGATGTATTGATTTTATGAGCCCATGTTTCCAATACAGGCAGTGCCTTATTGCCATCTTCAGTCACAATTTTTGCATCATATTTTACCAATATACCTTGAAATTCATCTTTCTGCATGTAATAATGGGCTTCTTTTGCTTTCCAAATAGGCGAAATTCGGTGGTTAAATTTCTCCGATAATCCTTTAGTAACTTGTCTTGCAAATGATTGGTAGAATGTCATGTACACATCATACGATTTAATATCATCATCAAGTTCATTATAAACATTTTCCCAATAGCTGTGCAATCCTGGCATATCTTTTGGATATTCACCATAAAGCCATCCATCAAGCATGTTTATAATTTCTTGGTTAACAATCGCTTCAAATTTTCTTGCAAACGCGTTCGATGTTTGACTCTGTCAATCATACGAAAATAGCAAATTTAATCTATCAATAACGCCAAAGAATCATGCAAACTTAAACACACTCATTTATGTATTCCTTTTCTTTCATACTTTCTTTCGCTCTATCTTTCTTTCGTTCTTTTCCTTCGTTTTCTTTCGTTCTTTTCCTTCGTTTTCTTTCTTTCTTTCTTTCTTTCTTTCTTTCTTTCTTTCTTTCTTTCTTTCTTTCTTTCTTTCTTTCTTTCTTTCTTTCTTTCTTTCTTTCTTTCTTTCTTTCTTTCTATCTTTCCTTCGTTCTTTTTCTTTCTTTCGCTCTTTCTTACTTTCCTTCTTTCTTTCTTAGAATACAAAAAAGAAGCGAAGAAGATAAGAAACCTGGAGTCTTGGAAAATCTTCTGGTTTGAAATCATTTGGTGAACATCCACACCAATCAACAACATGTTTGTGTTGACATCGACAACCAAGTTTTCTCTTCCAATTTGTAAGACGAAGATTGCTTTTGACAAACGTCTGACATAATGGACTGTTTCGCAGTACAGTGTGGAAGAAAGACTGCATGAAAAAAAAGTTAAGACGCACATTAGATGGAAGATAGTCATAAGTTTGTCTGGTTATTCTTTGGGAGGAAATAGGATAAATAGTGGTAGACGTTTTGCCGTTCTAATGATGAAAAACAATAAATACAAATGTCTTGAGGTAACGCATTGAAACAAATACCGTTGTTTTTCATTGAATTGACTTCAAAAAACAAACAAACTTACCTCTGCTGGTAATAACGCATTTTTATAGATTTGTTTCAATCCAGTAACTACACTATCTTCACTATTCAAAACATATTCACAAAACTTTCGATTCAATCCGACCCAATCACTTCCTCCGTCAATATCAATAGTTGGCGGCAGTTTTCTGTCTCCAATTCTCCACATGTGCTCATCGCATTCATAAAAAGTTCGATCAATACCTTGCTTTTTTATAAACCTGAAAAATGGTACACCTTTTATTGTAAGCTATTTAAAAACAGACACAGGTAAAAAACTTGCGAAGAAAACAAAGTACAACCGAAATGTTCCCAATAAAATGATACAATCAAATTAAATGATACATTTAAATTATATATGAGGACATAATGATTCATCTTAAAACCATGTTCAAAAATGTTGAGCATATACTCCATAATTTTACCTCTCCACAGGGCCACCATGAGGTTTTAGAAAATTCTCGTCTCTGTGGCCTCTTAGAAATTTAGCCAACTTTGCATTGGTCCTGAAATAAACATGTTTTGCAAAAGTCATGCCAATGTATTAACAGGGAAATTGGACAGGTACATCGGTTGAATTTATATCAACAGTTTCTAGATTCAGTCCAAATTTTTTACATTCAGTGAAAATTTGTGGTATCAAACAATTGAGAGATACAAGAACAAACATTGGGCGAAGCTGGTTGAAAGGAATTATGAGGAAAATGCAATTTTATGATATTAGCTGGGGGAGGAACAAAAACCTGAAAGTAGCAGAAAAGTTTAAGGGAGAAAGAAAGGGATCTATATGCAAAGACGAATTTTGGTTTATATCAATGAACCAGGGAAAGAAAGGTCTTGAAATTGCATCATCTGGGATAAATAAGAGATAGCAATTTACTGAGAAATGGAAAATTTGGAGAGTCAAGAAAAAAGCAGTGAGGTTGCATTGTTCCAGATTATTAGAAGATCAACGAAGAAAAAATGATAAACCTTGTGACACAACATAGGCATACCCATTGTCAATTGTTAAGTCTATTGATAAAGATAAATGCAAGATCATATGAACTGATTATGAACAATAACATTTAAACAACTATGAAAACTTCTTTCAACTTTTTTTTAACCACCCAGAGGGACAATACTTTGGAAACCATGGTGAATTTATCATTACTGAAAATATGTTTGATTTTTGTTAAATTGGTTTTTTGTTTCCCTTTTCATTAAAAACTTTAATTATAGTTTGTTTACTAAATAAAAGCAAAGGAATGCAGTTACTATGGAGATTTCAAGAGCAAGCAAACAATGTATTAAGTAATTGTATTGGGGCTGTTTATCCAGCCTGCCATTAAAACAAATATGAGCATAAATTAGAAAAGTGGTAAGGAGGTCACATTAAGGTGGATGGAAAATACAAAAATCAGCCAAAGAGGGAAATAGTGGCTGGTGAAGAAAGGAAGAAGAAATAACCACTTAAGAGGCTTAGAAAAAACAATAATATGTTTGCTGCTTCTGCAATGAAAAAGAGGATCAATAAAACTTTGAAAACTTTGAAAAATTAAGCTTTGGTACAAAATTAACATGCATCAAATATTGACAAAATATATAATTTATATAGAAACAATTAGCTTTTTATGAAATGAATATGACAAAATCAAATTAAAACTTACTGTACTGGATAATCTGATTCACTTAAATTGATGAAAAAATCCCATTTCCATTCAGTTTTTTTCAACAGATCATCCATACATGTTAACAACATTTTCAATAAACTTGCTCCTCCCCAAATTGTTGCCATTCTCCATGGTGCCAATGCTGCATTTGAAAATTTTTTTACAAAATCTTTAACTTCCCTGTGTAAATAATGTGATCTCTGCAAAAAAGGATACAAAGTTATCACTGTTACATGATTCCCTGCAAACATTTTTTATATCATCTTTTGAGTGTTATAAAATGGTGTATATGCTACTCAGGATCCTGGATTTGATGCTGTTTTTTGACGGTTCTTTCTTGCTTCTATTTTAATTTTAAGATTGATCAAATGATGATGATGATGAAAATGGCTACTACCATGAATGATGACAACAACGATGATGATGATGATGATTATTATTATTATTATTATTATCATTATCACAAAAAAGAAGATAAAATTAAAAGAAGTGAACTTACAGAATCAACATGGAAGTAGTAATAATGATGAGGATGATAAATGGCTTTGAACAGTCGTTTGAGCTGTCTAAATGCTCGGCCATGAACACTCAAAACAAATGCAACGCGAATTGGGGGTCCATACTCATGCCCTGTTCCAATAGGGTGTGATGGTCTCCCAAGAGACCTATCCACAGGACAAAGTCTTGTGATATTTGTAACATCTAATTTACCAGCTTCTAATAAACATGATACTTTTGCCAATTCATTTTTGCATTGCATTGTTTTTGCTCTTTTTATAGCAGACAAGGCATCTTTATGTTTTATTTCACAATTAGCAATCACACCAGCTTCTTCCTCTGTGTCTGGTTTTGGGATCTGTGAAAAAATAGATAAAATTTATACACAATAGCTTCTTAATTAAAAAGACAGTGCTATTAATCTTTTAACAAGCATTTGATTTTTTTCAAGTTTTGCAAGAGGCAGTGATTTGACTGCCCCTTTCATCTCAATAACCCATTCCCATGGGTTGCTGCAAAGCAAAATAGGGTCAAATACCCCCTGTAAATTGTCAAACAACTCAGTTCTGCTACTGTTTTGCTCTTAGCATCATTAATCATCGCCATTCCCTGATAATTTTACTGTTATAGACAAAACTGTCAAAAACCTGTTAATTGTAAACCTATAATTGAAATAAAGTGTTGAATTCAACGCCGGCCGCTTTTTCAAAAAATTCAATTACAAATATTAATCGTGTCTTTCTAAAAACTTTTACGGTTACAAATTAATTGATTGCGAAGATGACGATGACCATTTAAACGAAAGAGCAATTAGATCTATAAACAGATACCAGTAACCTAATTAGAATTGCGATTGAACCTTGCTTCAAATTGTTGTAAACTTTAAGCAGATAATTATTATCTTTTATCTTATCCATGCATTTCAAAGCACACGATGTATTAAGAAACAGTGCAAAATTACAGTCAATATATGAAGGATAAAATTTACCTGAAAAATTTCAGAATGGATATTTTTTCGATTGATAATAACTCCAGGTTCCTTTTTTCGTGGGCCTAGCAAATCTGAAAAGTCCTCGTGGCCAACGGCGGGAAGACTTTTGCGAAATTTTATGTTAACATCATTTGAGTGTAAATTAGTAAATTGAAGCAATAGAATTGGTACGGCACCAATTAAACAAGCAATGCCAAGAATTAATCGGAATATTCCAATTCTAAATGCCATCTTTAATAATCATAGTTTCTTCCTTCTTTCAAATTTCCATTTCATTGCAGCCGCGTTAAAAACATTGGATCAAGAGGTCTTGGCCGAGTGACAGGTTCCACGTAGAATCTGACCAATCAGCCTTCGTTCCGATCAAGTCTTCAAGAAAAGATTTAACCTTCTCGAAGCAGCGATCAACTTCTTATACAAACTTATTTTTGCAATACCTTTTGCCGAAATAATCTTACGCATGGAAAAAGTTTAAATATTGGCTACAAGGAACACACTAGGCATCAAGGGTTACAATGCATCTCAAACACGGGCCAATTTCAAAACTTTCAAAGCAAATTCTCTGGTACCCTTATGATTCCAGTGCCGTGATTTCATCATATTGTAATAAAATAAACATGCTATTGGCAAAAATGACATAATCTTCGTTTTTATATAGTAACTATTTATGACAAAATTTACATGTTATGATTATAATAAACCTAGTCTAAACAATAAAAATATATTCAGTGAATGCAAAATGAAGCAAGTCAAAATTAATAACAAACAAATTATTGAAAATACCAGGACATAATCATCATAAAATTGAAGATATCATCCTACATACAAGAAAATTTATCTCTTCAAAATTTGATTCACTAAATATAATGATTATGCCATATTTTTTCAATCACATACTTATATTTATATATATACAAGAAAAGTGTTTCACAAGGCTTAAATTACAGGGATTACATATTAAGAAAATGCACAGATAACTAAGATACTTAAAGGCGCTTAAGTGCTCGCTTTTTATCAACTTTTTTCTTTTTTGCATCTTCTGCCGGACGTTTTTTTGAAATTCCTAGTTCTAATGAAGCTTCATGTTGTTGTTCTTTCCCTTGGGAATTTTTACTTCGTAATGCATGTATTTCTGTCATCATCTTTGCCTGACGAGAATAGTCATCATAATGTTCAAGTAATAATTTACCAGCTTCTTCGTTTAATGCTGAGGCCGGATTTGGAACAATTAGTAAACATTTTACAGTCTAAAAAACAAAGAAAAAAGGTTTTCAAAGATTGCTGATGCATTTAAAGTTCTTGAATTCTTGATTATGTTTGATAAGGCCTAATTGACTAGAGAATTAATCCTTTAAAAAAAAAAACTGAGTTATCTCTTACAAAAGGAACTTAAATCAAAATAACTTCTTAACACAGCAAAAGAAGTAATTGTGAGTTTCATAACATACCAATAAAATATGTTTTATGCCCAATTCTGACTTCCAATCCTTTTTCAAAGTATTTACACAAATTGCACCATTTGAAGCAACATTTGGATGAAAGATTTTTGTAAGAAAGAAACCTAAAACGTAATAGAAAAACAACAAAAATTAAATTTGATCATGAGCTCTCAAATTTCTTGGTCCTACTGATTAACATGTAGATTTAAATAAATAGACAAATTTAGGCATTTGTTCTTCTAAGAGTAAAAATACATCTCAAAAACATTAACTGAATTTCTGGCAACTATTTCTCATCATAATATATATAGCTTTTAACCTAAATTCATACCTGCTGGTGGAGCAGTGGGGAAATCTTTTCCAAGAACTAATTTCATTTTGAAAACACCGCCTTCATATGGAGTTCCAGCTAAAAAACAAATTTAGCAGACCAATCATTGGTAACTATCTTTTTATAATATCGTCACAATCTTTACATAAGAAAATTGACAATTTAAATGAGCTTTCTTTTCATTGTCCCAAATAAAAACAACTAGCTATTAAAAAAATATTTCTACATCTACAAAGCTGGATATTTAGTTGGTTTTCCTAAATTTTATATGTATTTTGAAACTGCTTAACATTTATACGTTCATGATACCATTACGAGGCATGATATACATACCAGGTCCTTCTATTAAGGCTTGAATATCTGTCAAATCAGCATCATTCAAAATTATTTTTATTCCTTCCGGTGGATCTTTTTGTAGTTGTTGTAATTCTTTTGCTACTTGCTTCAGTGCATGAGGTGATATGTTTTCAGCATTCTACAAAATTGTCAAAATGAATTCAACATTTTACATCATTCAAGAATGATGATGGATATCTATATAAGACTCTACAGCCTAAGGCTATTGCATGCTTTGTGGAACTGTCTAATTTCTTTTTCTTGTTTGATTGTACCCGTTTCTTTGTAAGTGCGTCACATTTCATCACATGAAAGATGGATGACTCTTCACGAATTAAGTTTCTAACAACTTATCAATTATTATGCTACCTTGCATTAATTTGATCTATACTTGATCATTCTAGGATACAATTCAGTTTTTAGGCTTTCGAAAAAATAAATTTTACCACAGAACACAAAGAGTCGAAAGACGCCATAAAGACACCTGTATTTCATTTGCAGACAACAATTGTTGCTGCCCAACACAACAACAAAGATTAATAAAAAAAATTTGATGCAAAACGTTTGATATTTCGTTTATGTTTGTGTCTTATATAAAAAGATTAAATATCCCAATTAGTAACAATAACTTCAAATAATCTATTAGTTTAAGCTAAACGATACGAGGAAGGTAACAGTCACTCCATTTTAACGAGGCATTGCGCAAACGGCCTAACCTGCTGCAAACACTCTTCCCTTCTTTGGCACATTTCTTATCAACTAAAACACAAAAAGATTCAACGAATGCAATGAAATGAATATGTTACTTGCCGATGACATGTTTGATAATGATTTTAATTAGCAAAGATGGTTAAAAATAACGATGATTGTTGGTGAACTCCTCTCAAGGCGTCGTCTTCCCTTTCAACAACCAACGTTCAATCATACAATGCATTCTGGTATATATAATTTCAAACTTCGACAACTTGAATTTCAACCAATCAGAGCTCTCCTTTTCAATAACAAAACACCCCAAAAATAACATGATTTTGTTCTTGACCCTCAAATATTTTTAGAATTTTGTAGAAATTTTTTATTTTTAGTTTGAAAATATTCTCAAAATATCCAAATAAAATCATGGACAATGCCTTTTGAAATTACTTCATGGAATAACCGAAAACAACATTTAAACAGGAAGTGGGCATAACATGAAGTACCTCGGTCTGATGGGCCTATTTTTAGGAGAATTTTTGGGACTAGAGCCAAAATGGCGATCTAAGAAGTAGTGCTTGGAAATGAATTAATTTGACGTTATACTGGCACAAGATTAGGTTTTGACCGTGTTTTAATAGAGAATGGCTTTAACTGGTACTAAAGCACTAATCGTTTGGTGTCAGCAAGTGACCCATGGTTATAAAGATGTGGAGATTAGAAACATGACAAGTTCATGGCGAGATGGACTAGCATTTTGTGCAATTCTTCATCATTATCGTCCTGATTTAATGTGAGTCTGTCGGAATCAAATCAAGAGCTCGCTAACGCAGCATTTCAAACTACTTTTCCTTCTTCATGTTTGTTGGGTTTGGATCCAAAAACGCTTTATTTTATTTATATCCGGTTTTGTACATTTTCTTAGATTTGTTTTTATCATTGTTTTCCAATCGAGTTTTTCATCTCCGGCGTTTGATCTATCTATTTCAGAAACTTCGACAATCTTTCAAAAGAAAATATTGCTGAAAATAATGACCTGGTATGTAGCAAATGAGCTTCACTGTATTAGCATCTTTTTAAGGCAGCTTTTCATCTATTGTGGGCCACAGGACTAACTTTTCTGTTTGGATGCACAACTAGAAAGGTGCTAACGACCTAGCCGGGTTGGAAAATATGCCTGTTTTTGCCTACGCGTAGTTGCGACAAACAACAATTTTTCCGCTGCGACCTGCGAGCAAAGCCTATTTCGCACCGACATGCGACAAAATCTAAGGAGTTGCTAGCAAAATCAAGCCAATATTTAATGATCTGTGTGTGTTATTACCCCTTTCCCTTCTTATTAGTACTTCATTTAAGTTGAACCAGCCCCCCCCCCCATTGTATGCTGTCACAATATTTTAAAAAAGGCGTGAAACATCTATATTGTACTACTTCATGGAACAAAATAAGGTGCGACAAATGGTAGGGGGTGGTGCGACACATCGACATCAAAGGAAAGTGTAGCTGCGAGCACATGCAAGTTTTCCAGCCAGGCGACCTAAGAATGACTTTTCTTCAGAAATGGTCTGAGAATCTGCCAAGGTTGGCTCTGCTTTCCAAAATAGATTTGCAAACAAAACCAATAAGACATGATTCAAGGCCTGTCATCCCACCCCCTGAATTTTCAATTTGTTCTTCCAATAGCTGTGTCCTAAAATCTTAAAAAGAATGCATCTATTATGTAAATTGATTAAATTCAATTTTTTTGCTATGAAATGTTTTGTTTTAGGCATTCACTGTTGCTGAGCATGAACTTGGTATTCCAGCCCTTTTAGATGTTGAAGACATGGTTGAATTGACTGTTCCTGACAAACTCAGTATAATGACATATGTCTCACAATATTACCAATATTTCAGAGACAAAGTACCAGGTCTGTTGCTTTTAAAAATCAGCCTTTAGATACTGAATTTATTGTTAAAATTGATTCCATCAAAAGTTTTATAATAAAATGATGCTGGATCTCTGAAGAGAGATTTTTATCTGAGGTATAATGATTGCCTAAGCTCATCGATATTGTGTTAGCGATCTCTGTCAGTCTACCAGAGATGATAAAAGTTCCAATAAAAGAACATTTGCATTGATTATAAAACAAATCAGACATAAATGTATAAACTTATTTTTATTTTGAAATTGAAAGGTGAAATTCCAAAGAAGCATGCATCAAAAAGGCAGTCACCTTATAACATGGATGATTTGCCAAAAAAGAAACCTGCTCCTGGTATCACAGCTGCAAAGGTATGATATCATCATCAAAGTTGTAATAAATGCATTGCATTGTAGGCTGCAAAATTTTCAATACAGCTCCTTCAAAATGTCTGCAAACCAAAATATAATTCAACAATTAAAAACTTAATGTGCAAGAGTTTAGATCACTGCATTATTCTCACTTTTTATTTGATCAGGAAGCAATTGGTTCCACTCCAAACCCAAGCATAGGAAAGGGTACAATTGACCGTTTTTGTGCAAATTGTGGAAAAACTGTGTACCTGATGGAACGTTTACAAGTTGAAGGGAAGTTGTTTCACAGGGTTTGTTTCACTTGCACTGCGTGTGAGCTACAACTGCGAATGGGAACATATAGATACATTCCAACAGAGGACAAATTCTATTGTGATAAACACTATAGACAAAGAACCACGTCAATAAGTAGGTACAATTCATAAGATATTTATCTTCTCTTTAAAATCTACTTGTCAGTAAGCCCATTGATTCATTGTCATTCTTTGTTCGCTAGTTTTTTATTATTTGTTCATTTATTCATCTGATCATTAATTGCAATTTTTACTCATTCACTCATTTCTTGAATTATAAAGGGAATTGTTTCGTGTTTCCCTCTTTTTAAGGTTCAGGTGATTCACGAAAATCTCGAAGTGATAGTCATAAAAATGAGCAAGATGCTTTGAAAAACCTCCTTGAAAGTTTGGAAAATAAAAGAAAAACAGTGAAAGAAAAAGAAGATGATAAATCGTTAATGAAACATAATTCAGTTCATCAGAGGATTGCAAATGCACGTAAAATGTTCACTGAAACATCAGGTGATAAGATGGACGTAGATCATCATCCAATAGGTAATAAAAAAAACTTTGTTTGAGAATGTTCTATGGAGATTCTTTGAGTTTCCAACAGCACACCAACTTAGAGTTTTGTTAGACTATCTTCTTTTTTAATCTTTGTTGTAACTTTGAAAGGAAGATTCTCTGAATGTCCGGCTGTTTCTTCGATATTCCTGAAAGGGCAGGTGTAGTAGTAATAACTTTCAATTTTTATGCATTTAAATACATTTAAATTTAATTTTAATGAGGCTAGTGGCCTAGTTTAATTCATAATTCCTTTAATAAGAATTGTTTAACTTCTTATCTTCATGCTGTTCTATTGCATATGGTTTTGAAGGTCATGGCCCTGATGGTTCACCTCAAGGCAGCCCACGTCAGCCACCACCAAGACCCATGCAACCCCCTTCTAGAATTGTTGATTCATCAGAAGAAGGTACCAAGAAACCTGAATCTGTTGATGTTTTAAGCACAACTGAAGGCCTAGAGGGGGCACAGCATAAAGGACCACCATCACGACCTGCAAACCCCCCTGGACAAATAAGCAAAGATAATTTACATCAACATGATCACCATATCAAAGACAGAGATCAGGCACGGGGGTTTCTCACTGGTTTGATTCCAAAAATGGAAATGGAAGATGGAAAAGAAGTGAACAAAATGAAAGATGAAAAAAATGTTCCCATTTATGAAACCCCGTTTGCTTGCAACTCTGTAAGAGCAGAAAGCACCACAAATGAGGGCAAAAAAGAAGATGTTTTTGAGAATCCAAGATACAGAGAAAGTTTAAAAATGGATGCAAAACCAATCTATGAGAATCAAGGACCTTGCCTTTTGAGTTTAGATAACAGAAAATCGGTTGAAAATTTAAATGAGAAGGATGAGGAGAATTTAAGTAATGAGGAAAGACATGAAAGTGAAGGGGAACATGTGATTGATGACAAACCAATTAAGAAGAAGAAACTGATCTTGAAAGTAAAAAAGAAGCATAAAAAAGGTGATACACAATCTCGAATATCAATGAATTTAGAAGGTAGTGGATCAGAAAACGGAGATGACAAGAAGGGGGAAAAAATAGCAATATCTAGTGACGGGGATGATCTGCAAGTGGAAGAGGTTGATAAGGAAGAAGAGAAAGGTAACAGTAAGGAGGTCGGTGAAGTTGACGATGATAGTGAACATGTAAATGACACAGAGAAAGTAAGTGATGCAGATTCAATGAAAGGACAGGAAGAAAAGGAACTAAAAGGTTTTGATGAGGAAAAAGAAGACAAAGATGAAAATGGTGGAAAGGAAGATGTGCTGTTTAATGAGATGGAAGGTGATGAGTTCAATAATCAAGAAGCAACAGGACATAAAGAAGATGATGAAGTTGATAATGAAAAGGAAGAAGAAAATGAAGAAACTGCAATGAATGAAGCCATCGATACTGATAATGATAAGGAACAGGTAAGTGAGACGAAAGATGAAGAAATGAAAGAAGATGAAAAAACAACGGAAATGATGCCTGAAATTGAGAGGAGCGAAGAAGATGATATTATTAGCGAAAATAATGAAAATAGAGATGAAAATGTTACAAACGAAAGCAATGACAAAGAAATGGAAGGCACACCTTACGAAACTCATAAAAAAGAGCAAGAAACGAAAGGCAAAAAGGTTTTAAAATACGTGAATCCTTTTGATAGCTCTGATGAGGAAATGACAAAAAGTGAAGATAAACCAAAAATGAGAGTAGTTTTGAATCCATTTGAGGTGGATTCAGAAAGTGAATTACTCGAAGATACAAAGGAAGTTGATGACTTCTCAAGTGATGATGGCATAGGAAGGGCGGTTTCAAGAAAAACAAAACTAATTCCAGGAGAAGGGCCTAAAACTCCCTTAACAGCCGAAGAATTGGCAGAGCATCAAAAAAAGATCGAAGATATTAAAAAGGGATTAATAAGAAATGAAAAAGAGAAATACATAAATCCATTTGAGGAGTCAGATGATGATTTATTAGAAAAAGATGAAAGTAGAAATGAAGAATCAAACGAAGTTAGGAAGCAAGAATTGCATGAAAAAAGGCTGGTTTTAAAAGTTAAAAAGAAGAAAAGGGCACCCCAACCCCCTGTGGAAATGAAAAAACCTGCGCCAAAGCCCCCTGTCGATACCGTGGCTACTGAAGGAAAAGTGGGGGATGGCGGAGAAGTAGAGAAAACTGGGAAGGAGGGCGTAGCTGCGAAGGCGAACCTAGCACCCGTTGACCCATTGGAGACGTTCAAAACATACATTGGAAACTCAGAGGTTGAAATGAGAAAACGACTAGACAGCAAAACGAGTAGAATTTCTTACAATGAACAATTAAAACATGAACAAGCAATAAGCCCAACATCAGCAAGCTGTCCAGCTTTAAATATAACAGGATTTCATGATAAAATTCGGGCGGATGATGCGTCAATTGAGCCTGATGAAGAGACCCGACACGACAAAGAGCAGGATGCACCGGACGCTGACAATGAAGCTGCAAAAAAGAAGGAAAAACCACCGAAAAGGCCAGCTCCCCCTGTTCCTAAAGGGATAATGCCTTATAAGGATATTATCGGTGCAAGTCCGATAATGGTGCGAGCGAAAGAAAGCCCAAATATGGAAGCAGAACACGACAAAGATGTGAAGATGCAGAGAGGAGAAGTGAAGGAAAAAGTAGACAAGAAAAAGGATGTAAAAAAGAAAACGAAGGAAAAGACGGAGGAAATTGAAAAGAAAAAGGAGAAAAATAAAAGAGATGAAAAGGAAAATGAAAAAGAAAATAAAAAGAAAAAGGATAAAGAGAAGAGAATAGAAAAAGAAAAGCAGAAGGGAGCCGAAATGGACAATGAAAATGAAAAAGAGAAGAAAAAGGCAAAGAATAAAGAAAAGAAAAATCAGAAAGAATTAGAAGTAAAAGAGGATAAAAAGGGAAAAATGAAAGTGAAAGGAGGCAAAGATATCGAAAACAAAAATGAAAATTCGAAAGAACCAGATGTAATTGAAGACCATGTCGGACTTGTAAGAACATACTCAATTATTGAAGAAAAAGAAATGTCTTTAGATGATATTGGAATAGAATTAAAGGAAATTGAAGAAAAACAAAGAGTGTTGGAGCAGAAAGGTGTGAAAATGGAAAAAAGATTAAGAGAACAACTTCATGGTAAGTTGAAATGTTTAAAATCCAAGGGGCATTATAGCAGGTAAAAGTATCTATGCATAACGGATGATGCTTAAAATAATGTAAAAATATGTGAGGGTTCGAATTCAAATTCAAACTGAGCAGGAAATGAAGCGAAGTTGTTGCAAATCTCATAAAAAGTAAATTAATTATTCATTTTGGACTCAATTTAAAAGGCTAATGTTTTTTTCATGGTGTGATTTTCTCGTCAGCTTTTTAGCAAACGTAACATTGTCATGAGAAACTGATCGAGAAAACAGAAAAATAGAATTGGATTTTAAAAAGTATTTATTAAGTTTAGATGTAATTAGAACATCTGCTCAACAAAAATTGACTTTTGTCAAACAGGAGAACCAGAAGAGGATTACATGATAACTTGGTTTGATTTGGTAACTGAGAAAAACAAATTATTAAGAAGAGAAAATGAATTGATTTACATGTGAGTGCAAACTTAATTAGATTAAATATTTGATTTTTGATGATTGAATAAAATATTTGTTTATAAGTTATGTATCTTTAACTCAAACTTCGACAATTTCATTTTGTCAACATATTTTTGTTCAAAGTTTCATCTTTTTTCCAGGTCCCAAGAGATTGAATATCACGGTTATCAAAAGAAAATTGAGTTTGAATTACGATTATTGATGGAAAAAGATGGTAATTTTTTTGAAAATATTAAAAAGTTTCTTTACTTCATACGCGTATAAATTTATTTAATTTTCAACTGTCGGAATATATTTCGGCAATTTTTAGGACAAGGTACGGCTTGTTTTTAAACACACTGCGCGTTTTTCGATCGCTCAGTTGTGAGAAATGAAAATGCATTAAGGTCCCATCAAAATGTCTACCATCTTTAATTTTGCCGACATTGAGTTCAAAAGCAGAATTAATTTACGCCTCGATTCTAATCCTCGACCTCATTTTTGCTAGAGTCATTGAAAACACAAGAAGATCGTGATGCGGAGGAGCAGCTTCTTCAGCAGCTTGTAAATTATGTATCAAGACGAAATAAAATTGTTGAAAAAATTGAACAAGACCGATTAAGGTATGATTCTCATAAATTTTAAAATGCAATAAATGTTATCATCGATTTCAGCATCATGCACTGTGTATTTCTCTTTTAAAAGTATTTGTGATATTTCAATGAATTTTTTTTTATTTAAAGGGAAAAAGATGAAGATGAACAGATTCAAATGATCATGCAAGCCCAAGGTAAAAAATTGACATGTAATATTAAAGGCGGTTTAGTATTGTTGATTGCGTAGCAGCCTAAAGCGCTGTTTAGCATTGAGCATGTCTATTATGTGTATTTTATCACACAGATATTTGCTACCGAATTTAATTGATTGAAGTGAATTATGAAATTGTTGTCATTTGAAAAAATATATTGTCCTGTAACACTTACTTTTTAAACATTGAAACAAAAGGTGCAATTTATTCATCAATTTAAGTTAACAAAAAACCCAATTCTAAATCTGTCAGCAAAGTATTAAATTTCATAATTCTTTGGTTGTCAGAAAGTTATTGATGCCCAATGATCGTAAAAGGGGAATGTGGAATGAATGCCAGAGTTCAATCTTTTGCAGTTTTGGCAGTTTGAGGTTAACAAATTAAAATGCTTTTGCGCTTTTTAATCCTCTTTTCCCTTGCACAAATATCCTGATTTTCCAACTATACACAACTTTTAGGCCTACGAAAACAGAAAAAGAAGAAAGCTGGCAAGAAGAATTCAACAGGATCAACATTTTACACATAATGAAATCTTTATATTGTACAAAGGTAATGAAATTGCTTCGCTTGAACTTTAGCTCTTAAACATTGATAGAATAATGTTTTGCGTTATGCTTTACCAATTTAAACAAGATAATTCGTTTTGCCTGTGTTTTTGTTAAACTGACAAGAGTTCTTTCCTAATCTATTTTTTTAGACAATAATGAAACGTTGTCTAGAGAGTTACAACCTCTCTTTATTACGTCACAAAATTTAGACCAGTTTCGTCTCTTACTATTTACTTTTTGTGTCCCTTATATGCATTACAGTTACTGCTGTACTGCTCACAAGTTCCTCATGAAACTATTCCAAGTGATGATAGACGATTAAAAGGATGCTTAATCACCTTAAGTCTCATCTTTACATATATATATATATAGATTCTTAGCCATGGTCTTAGTAGTCATTATCTATATAAATATATATATATATAAATTCAAATAGGCAATGGCTGGCATGGAGTATATATACTAACCATAAGGGTGCTACCGACAGAGACTTTTAATTTACGATTGGGTAGCACCCTTATGGTAAGTATATATTATCGTGTTAATGTTATCTTCGACTCTTTAATAGAAACTCTTTTGCCGGTGAAGAAATTTTAAACAGCAAGTTAAAGTTGATTTAAGGAGCAAAAAAAGTTTGGTGATTGGCCGTACCGTAAGATGAGCATATTAGGGAGACAAATATGAAATCGAAGTATTTTGTTGAGTAAATGCATACTAGTTTATTAGAAGTAAACATTCTTTATTTAACTACTTGATACATGCATATTTTATTTAGCACTAATCAAAATGCATTTGCTTATTTTTATGAACTAGAATTTGTAGAATTAGGTAATTAGTTTTATGTCTATTCTTCTAGTATAGCCTATGTAATTTATCAAATACCCTTTGAGATTCGTCTAGTAGAAATATAACCAAACTCATTGTAACAATTCAATTGCCATTGGAAGCTGTTGGTTGGGCGAGCGTAAAAATGACTCATATCCCTTTTCTTCAACAATCATGAAGGGGAGTTAGGCCTACTGTTTTTATTTGCTTATTTTTAATCACTGCTTTCCCCTTCCTCAGTCCCTCCCTCCTTTGGTAAGCAATCCTTCTGACGGCTGAGCAAAATTTGAAACATTCTTTGAGATAATTTTGAGATAATTCGCTACGCTATCAAAGAGATTCATTGAAATGGTTAGATGATTTTTGTAAATGAATTATTGCTTATGTTAATTATTCATTAACTTTCGTTTTGTTATCAGATGTTGACGTTTCAAAATTAACAAAAATCTTATTGTTTTGAGCCTGTGTATTTCTATAAAGCCAATTTACTCCCATGGCAATGTTTTCTTTGATTGAAAATGATTGAAATTGTTGTTACACTGGCACACGATCCATGTTCAATTTGATGCCTTGCTTGGGTAAGCAACAAATTATGGTAACTCAATAAAGCAACCCTAACATTTTAAAAGTCGTTTGATGGTTAAGAACTTTGATGACTGAAAATTTGTTGGGTAAAGTTTTGCAATGAAATAATTCCTGCATCTTGAATTATTTCCAGCAATTTCCCGCTCGGTTGCTTGTTCGAAACATTTTTGTTTTTTATGGCTGTTAGGGGAGTTGAAAAGATGGCCGCTTACTCATGCTAATTTGTTATGATACCTGATTCATTTGACGGTCCTTTTTGTCTCCATATATGACTACATTGACTATCATTCAATGCAGAAATAATTATTTACGAATTTTCTCATGAACTATTTAGTTAGATTTTACTATGGCTTACGTTTGCATTGAAATTGTTTATTTTCATAGCAGGTTAATCTTTACTACTTCGACAATGTTTACACCTCTGTATGAGGGGAACCTCTTGTGGCTTCATTATTGTCAGCCTCAAATATTTATGCTGAAAAAGAGAAGTTTTCAATTCTTAAATTTATTAATTTAACATTATTCAACGTCATTGTGTTGTGGAGACTTTATTTCATTGAGTTTAGTTATTTTCATAATTAATGGTTAAAGAATTGATAGTTCTGAGAATGTCAAATAGATGAAGTCATGGAATAACAATTGACGTACGTCCATTCTTTGCTTTGAGCTTCATTTGTTATTTCATCATTGCAGAGAGGCAACTACGAATGCATTGCATCAACGCAAGGTGAGGAATCACTTGTTATGCTGTTTTAATGTCGTTCTATTTAATTTCAAAATAGAAACTAAAAGGAAGAGAAAACTTGTTGGGGATTTTATCGCACTTAGAGCTGCTTGACCATCATTTAAAGGTGTGAAATTCTGAATGGCATCATTGAATGAAGCAAAGTGCATTTTTCCAGAGAAAAAGTAAGAAATATCTTTGTGCATTCTTCATAGGAGATGGGTGGTTGGAGTTCTTATTGCATTGAATTGTTTTAAAAGTAGTTGATGAAAAACCTCAGAATCATGAAAATTATTTTGGTAGCGGTTTCAAGTTACGTTTTATTTTTCTGAGCAGAATATGTTGGTTTGCTAAAATGTATATTTTATTTTGTAATTCGGTATTCTTGGGCCTGTGTGCATAACCACACTGTGTCAGTATTTCCTAACAATTCGGGTTTGATTTCATTCTCGAATCCTTTAGTCATGACTACCCTTCACTTTGTGTCATTAACTCTTTATAAGCTTGCCGCTGGGATTTTTCAACAACAAATTAAGTGTTCAATTGTCGTTTTTTTACAATTAACCTTCGTTTTCATACGCGGAATCTTACTGTTTACGTTTTGGTGTATTTTTTGTATACATTTTACTTTTTGGTTGACACAACGAAGTCAATCTTTTTCTATTTGTTTGCGAAGTTTTAATCAGTTTTTTTAGAAAGCAATCCAGCTTTGTCTAGCCTACTGCAATTCTTTATTGTAATGTCCATTTTGAAAATTGACCGCTTTGTATAACTATAAGAAACAGTCACACTTTTAAAGGGCAGCAAAGATCATTTCATTAAATTCACAATTTTGTTGAACGACCAATGCTTGCCCTTGCAATGTACCTTAATCTAAATGCCGTTTTCAACCATAGATCAGACAAGAGAAGATAACCAAGAACAAGAGAATTAACTTTCCTTGCACTTCAACGAAAATTTCTCTGTAAGTGTACTGTCTACTTATTATTGTTACAAGTTTTGCAGAATTTTACGAGAAGATTTCATGTATTCAGCCTTTGGTTTCTGACTTGGAACGTTGCATAATTCATATAGATAAAATTTAATGACATGGTGAAAAACCATTTTATTCTAAGCGTCAGGTCCATCATGAGTGCTGAAAAGGCACTCTTCCATCTAAACTTAAAACTGTTTACTTTAACTTTGTTTTACTAAATATTAAAAAGCATTTCTGGTTAACCGTAATTTCTCAATGTATAGTTAGAGATTGTAAAATTGGACAAATGAAATGAAAGCCAATAATGCCTCAAAAACAAGTTTTAGGTCAAGCTTTGTTCTTTAATAACATTTGACATCTCATTTATTGCAAGTTATTGTTGGATATAAAAACCACTAAAACAGAATGACATCTTGACTGATGATTAATTTAAATGTTTTTCTCTTGAGGACCAGGGGACATTTATGTAACACTTATAAAATAAATTGCCCTTGTTGTTTTAAGCCTAGCATTTCCGTCCAAGAGTCTATTACAAAGCATTGTATCTTTTGATTTAGCAAGCATTGTATCTTTATTGATTTTGAGCAGCTTCCTCTACTCTTCTCAGCCATACGTCAACCCAAATGTTTTCCTGGCATTCGAAAATATTGCTTAATTTGTAAAAACCTTTTTCCCCTGGAGATTTAAAAATTGCTGTTTACGTAAGATATTTATGCTTCCATGGCAACTGATGCTTCATGCAATACCTCCAATCACAAACAGGTGCAGTAATTAGATTATCCCGTCTTCAAACATCAAATTATTGCCTGCATCTTTTCACGTTGGATTTCTTTTCCCAATCAGCAATCAACTTTATGTTTGTTTTTCTTTTGTCTTCATTTTTACGAATGATTCAAATGAAAGCCTTTTATTGCTAAATCTGAATTTGTTTTATCTGTCCAGGATTCCAAATATCTTTTCTCGGTTTGTTTATTTATTTATTAGTTTCATTAATCCTGTTTTCTTTGTTTTCTTTGATCTTGTATCCTTAAACTATTCTCCAGTCATCCTCAAAAAAGACATTTTTGCTTAAATTTTAAAACCAAATTTATGAGATTTATGTGCAAGCCGCTCTTTCCAGTTAATTAATTTAAGTTCTAAGTTAATAAGCAATGGCTGTCATGTTCTCATGCTAGCATTTCATCCAATCCTAAGCCATTATCTCTGCATCTGTCAGTGATAAAATACAAAGTCCCTTTTTGTTCGTTAGACCATGGTTGGACTTATTGGATTTTAACATTTTTGTGACTGACATGATTGGAACATTCCACACGAGTCTTTAAATCTGCCTTGTGCGATTCCGAATTTTCCTTGCATCTGTTTCTTTGACTGTAATTATTTCTCACTTTCTCTAAACATATCTTTTCGATTCAGTTTAATATTTTTCTGTCAGTTGACCACTTCTTACCCTGCTTAAGGAGGGTGCAAAAGGTGGGGTGCTAAAGGGAATGTCTTCTCTAAATCTTGATAGCTGCCTTTATCAAGCTTACCATCAATTCTGGTATTAACATCGGCAGGAGGTCTGTAGACCAGGGACCTGACTTGTCTTTCTTTGTTGCCGATGAAGAAAAATAGCGATGCGCAAAAGTTGCAGACCGAATAAGCAACTTTGTTTTCGAAAGCAATATTGAGAATGAAAACATTATTAAATTTGAATAAGGAGGTATAGTTCTTTATTACATTGCATATTGTGGATATTTTTTAATACGTTTATTGTTTGGTATTTTGAAAACAAAAAGAAAAGATTTAAAGTTACTTTAATGTGAACATTCGGAAATAAATTTTAACAAAAAAGACAGGAAACCGTCCTGACGTAAGTATCATAAAAACAAATTAGTTTGCCATTTTGTGACCGCAATGCTGACCGCATAAGCCGGTTGGTATTAAGATTGGGTGGATAATTTCAAGGCACTGAAATCTAAATTTCAAACGTGTTCAAGAAATTGGCTTCTTTCCATTGTTGATTGGAATGATGCAATTTGAATGAAAATTCAGATGAGGGAAAAGGTGACTTGAAATATGTTTGATTAATAGAAACATTTCAAACTTTCTCAAACATGATTTATTTAGCATCATGAAATAGCATTGTATTATTGAAAAAGACCCTGCATCTTTATTACATATCATAACAATAATTCTTAATATTTTTTACCTGCAGAGTCTGACCTAAAAAGATTTACAGCAACAATTTGAAAAGTGCATTGGTTTTGTTGTTGTGATGAGAGTGACCAGATTGTGTTATTGATTTAAATTCTGGCAGTGCATCAACAATTCAAGGTTTTGTAAGAAAAGATAAAAACTCTTGAGGTATTCCTTTGTTTATCTTTGTTTTCATCATTAAATGTCTGGTACATCCATATCAATTGTTCTCTAAACCTTTCATCATTAGATTTGATTTTTTATTGTAAATAGCAATTATTTTTATCTTTTGATCATAATATCTTATTTTTTTCATTCAATGATTTAATTAAGGTAAGATATAAAATTAAAAACAAGCAGTCAGGTTCAGACATAGCAACTATCAGATCAAAATTATCACAATTTTGCAGACAATTTTGACATCAAAATGATCATCACTTCCATTCAGTTTTGTTAATTATGGTGAGTCTTGCCTTTTGCCATTTTCATCATTGTCTGCTAGATGTATGCAAAAATTATTCTAAATCGTAATCAAACTATTAGCATCATCATTTCTAGCGACAATGCCATTATTATTATCGATGGTCTAGATTTAAAATCACAACCATAACCACCTTCCACCCATTCCGCAATTATCATGCCATCTATAACTATGATACCATCATCAATGTTTATGATCACCATGATCATCATCACAAATCACTCAGCAATCAGGATAACCACTTTCATCATCACAATCCCTTTTTTAAAATCCTTTGCATTAATCACATTTTCTAAAATATGCCTTTATTTCAATGAATGGAGCGTTTGCGAATTATAATCAATGTAAAAATGAGATTATGTGATAAAGAAGGAGCCGAAGTGCCCAAGGAAGAAAATAAGATTATTTTTAGCATATGATCAGAACTGGAGACATTTCTTTTGCAAGTTGGCAAATTTCTTCGCCTTGATTTTATTAATGATTTGTGCAAATGGAAGTGAAGGAAACCTCTTGATTTTTGTGATTAACCCTGCAAACAAATTGATGATACAAATCTCAAACAATGCAGGTGTTGTCTACGCTTTTTCGTAGTATAATTTCAAAAAGTCCCTAGAAAATGAACAATGCTGTTAAATTGATGATTTTACTTGAAACAAACAAATGCTTCGTTTTTCAAAGGAAAATTGGATTACATCAAATTCTATTTCTAATATTGGCGCACACAAAAAGAACTAAAGCAAACTTTATTCCACATGCAAATCCCCTTTGAAACGGTCTTAACATGACAGAATGTCATTTCGTACGGTTGTCTGACGGTGAAGACTTTCTCTGACACACATGATGCGACTACCTTTCAATTCGATTGATGACTAGCGTGCCAAACATCAGCTCGTGTGTTAGCGTTTAGGATCAATCTTTTGCTGGTATGAATAATGATAATAGATTGTTCTTCATTTTGTTTCTCAAATACATGTGGTTTAATTCTGCCGGGCTTATTTGCTATATGTACAAAACCCAATTTGAAATTCTTTGTTGCATCTTATCAAACTTTCTCCCGAGCCTGGCCTCTTTTTTTACGCAGCATGCATTTCTTTGAGTGGTCAATTTTCTTATTTATCAATGTTAGTCAGATTTTATCATACTATTATTGTTTAATATTGATATCCTTTGCACCTATTTCTTTTTGAATGAGCTGGATGGTTACTTGTGTACAAAAGGAACTTAGGCATTGTTACCGTCGATGCTGATTTGGTGTGCTCAAGACATGCTATTTCCAAATTGTTTACAGCACACCCTCCCCTCTTCCTTCTTCGGGGCAGCATTCCCTTCATCCGACTCTTGAGGTACCTTTTGATCCATCACGGAATTTGATGGGGTTATGCAAATTCAGCCTTGAATATTAAAGCATCATTTGAAACAACATATATCCTGCATTAACATTAGCATTAATTATCATTTTTCATTAATTTTGATGATCTACGATTGATTAGAACTTTTTACTTAAATATTTCACTTTATTTCATTACTTATTTAAAACGACATCATTCAAGTTTTACTTGTTATATTTTTCAAAAAGGCTTCAATGATCATTGATCAACGTGTGCTGTTTTTTTGATAAGATTTCAAGCGAATCTAAGAAATAAAGTTTAGAGAAACCTTTATGCAAAGAACTTTTATGAAATTGAATTATCTCTGAAGGGAAATAGTTCAAAAATATTTAATAAAAAGAACAATGTCCATTTCATAATAGCTGCAGTTTGTTTTAGCACGAGCTTCCCAAAATTCATGTTTCTAATTACATTCCCAATCTTCTACCTGTCATGTTTTTGTGAATTTCTTTGTTCATTTTGAAATGAAAAAGAATATCAAATACAACTTCGATAAATGATATTACTTTCCCTTCAATTTATAAGCAAAACAATCTTTTCAAATATCAAAAAGCGATCTCCTCTTTATTTCAATGTATTTATTTCAAGAACTTTGTTTTTATTTGATTATTTCATTTCTTTGCTGTACTCCTGGAGTTAACTTTTCAAACTCGTGACAAAAATTCAAATAAGAGGAGCTTTTTTCAATTAATTTCATTTTAAAATGTTATGACAATGTTCTATCAGATTTAATATTTATTTACATCCAGTGACGGCAGCAACGAGAACAATTTTACAAAAACCCTTGTAAAATTTATAACCTTGCTTGAATATGGTGAAATTCTTTCGTGATATTCATTTTTAAGGAAAATGATCCCTATTTCATAACAAAGCAAACTTAAGTGGTGATATTAGGGGGGGGGGGGCCAATAGATAGCGAATGCCGCCATTTAAACTTATAGTAATGCAGAAAAAGATAGACCTTGAATGTTGAATTGAATTGTGACGTATTTTGTGGCATCGAAATGCAAGTTGTGATTAGGAGATGCATTTGCTTGTTTACTGTAACCAATAGCAACGTAGGAACGGTATGTCTTGGTAAGCATTGTTAATGGTACGCCTTGGTTGCATGAAAGAGCATGCAGTGCTTTGATAAAGTCATAAAATTAGATTGTTTGTTTAGGAATGTGTTGATGTAAAAATGTCCATTCCATGCAACCACGCTGCTCTTTATTGAATTACTCACGTATCAACGAATCTTTTTTAAACTTTGGTCGTTCATCGTTAGACTTATTTTATTTCCTTATTACTACGTTTATTTCCTTATAAATACGTTTATTTCCTTATAAATACGTTTATTTCTTTATAAATACGTTTATTTCTTTATAAATACGTTTGTTCCCTTATAACTCATTTGTTTAGATGCAAATATCATAAAAGGAATACGTATAGACACGATGGTTATGCTAGTATATGTTTTAACCCCCACCCCCACCCCTTTCTCAAGATCTAGCAATTCCGTCAGGATATTTTTTGCAAAAAATACGCTTTGGAAGGGTATCTATTCTAGTACAACCAACCACAATCTTTAATGTTGGAGGAACGCAGCTATTGCAATGTATCAAAATATGATATTAATCGTGCAAATAAGGGAAATTGTTTTGGGTAAACCTCCCCCTACCCCATAAATTAAACGACTGTGCAGTCTATAACTTTACTAAATTACTTCCAGGCTGGACACTGGTGGCATTAAAAATGTTTATTGTTTACATGCCAATAATTTTCATTGATTTTATGAAAATGCCACAATTGTCAGCATAATAAACTTTTCTCAACCAACCAGCCTGGTTTGATTAAATGTTGGCGTACTTTCATTCATTGTTACTATCTTCATTATCCACCATGATTATTTTCATTCTTTTCCATCTCCTAAAATAGTCCGGCGGCCCACATACCCAGCTAAAGATATCATGGTCTTCTATTCTTCTTTCGAAATGTACGTGATGTGATGTGATATGCATTTCAACCCCTCTTGAGTTTTTAATTATTTCACCAAATGTTTAGCAGGTGCTCTTTTCAATGCATCAACTGTGCATCAAATGATTATGCGGTCCTTATTCTTATCTTTGTCTTATCAAAATAAAGCAATCAATATTCTTAACAGAAAATGCAATCAATGTATCTACTGCTTTTGAATCGGTTAAAAGGTCATCGAACCGGTTTCGTCTTGTTTTTATGAATGCAGTCGAGTCAGTCTTGCACATCAAGTGCATCTTTGTGACAATTTTTGACCAACATTGGTTCGACAAATTTGGTAATCCGCTATATTGCCGACATTTATGATGAACTAGAGTTTTTGCTAGCTGTAAGTACGATTAACTAACAAACCATATTCGAATCCGACCTTCGATGAGCTGTAAATATAAACAATGGTGTGTACAAAATATTGATTGATCAAGTGGAGTTACATGATCGATTAACAACACAGTGATAGGATTTCCTTAAACTAGCATATACTTAATCACGTCTTTTTAACGTTGTTGTTGAAAACCTGTTTTCGAAAATTTAGGATAGGGTTCAACTTTGAATATCATCTTTGGGTTTTAGAGAGCGGCTAGAATACCGCCAAGAATGATCATTTTCTAGTTATAGTCTTATAAAGTCTTATGATTGTCATTTGAAAGAAAATACAATGACCCCTATCCGTTAGGGTTCAGAAACAACGAAGCTGTCTACGAAAAACGATGAAAAGTGCTTTGTTATTGATTAATTACACGAACTAAGTTTGAATTTGTTGCAAAGTTTTTAATATCATCAAACAGTTGTCTGGATAAATTTGCTATGGTCAGTCATATTGCGAAATTCCTCCTCTGTTTTGGTTCACAATAGATGAGCAACAATGATGTTAATTTTTAAAAATAAAGCTTTCTTCATATGAATACATTTGCCCATCTGTCTGCAGATGTTAAAAAATGATTCGAGAAATGCCTCGAAAATGACAGTTTCGATTTCGTCATTTTGTGCTCATTATAAGCATGTGTGCAACAGAATGCTTCTGGAGATGCTAAATCTTGTTTTTGTGGGCCATATTGTTTCATTATTCATTCCTAAGTGATTGTTATTGGTGTGTTGTTAAATGTGCATCAATCAATGCTTCAACATTTATGGTATCTGAGAAGACGAGTAAACAGTGCTGAGATTAGCATAAAAACAACATTCCTCATATGATATTACAATGATTTATATGAAAAGCCAAGGTTTTTCTCGATGTCTAGTAGTTTTATTAAGGGTTGCTTGCCCTTCGATTTGCGCTGAACAAAGATGACGGTAAGCAGTTCTTTGCTGATATTTTGTAACAGCATGAATGTTTTGCATTTAGGAAGCTATTTTTCATTTTCAGATGATATCTTCTAAGAATATGAATTTACTTTCATTCCATATTGATGTTGAAACATTTGCGTGGTAATATCTTTATTTTGACTATCATATATTTTTTTATTGGTATTTAGAAACCTGCTCAATTTTTATAACTTTTCTTTTCAGATATTTCGATTTAGTCGTTCAATAAAAAAAAAACAATGGATTGTATCAACAAAAAGAATTTTTTCGTTATCTTCATTGTTGCAGCTGCATTTACATCTAATGTGCTTGGTAAGAAGTTCTTTCATTTTTTTTATTCTTTATAATGCATCGAAAAAATGCGTTTTCTTAATTTTTATACCATCTCTGATCCAGAGAAAACACTGGCTTTAGATAGCTAACTTTTTTCATTCGCAGCATTTGTAATAATTTGTGTTGGAGGTTGATTAGCTGAGCAATTATCTCCGAAAATCATTTTTGACTTGTCACCATTCAATGAAACAAGAAAAAAGTAAAAAACTAGTTACTTTGGGTAGTTAAAGCAAGGTTTCAGCCATAGTGTTAGCAGGAAGGGTTGCGAAGAAGAGGAAAAAGGAGGGTAGATATTGCAGCGTAGTGTAGTGATGGAATGCTTGTTTTATAAACAGATTTATATTGAAGTCACAGGCCGAGTCAAACGTTTGATGACGATGCTTTACAGCTTAGCATCCCGCATCAAAAAGGGTATGTTTAGCAATTGAGCACACGATGCTTCCCACTGGCTAGCTACTTATTATTATAGGGAGCGTCTTTAAAAGGTTGGGCCAAAAGGCACAGAAATGAGAATTGGTGCTGATATTCCCGTTCCCTGGGAAGGACCTCATGTTTTTCTTGATCTAATTTAATCTGGCAATGAAGATAGGCCTATAAAAGCCATTATCATGTCCGTACTAATACCCTTGTGAAGTAAGTATCCTGCTTTTCATTCGCTTACTTGTGAGAAATGTTTATTATTCTTATTCTTAGCTGGTATACGTAACACAGAACAACGGTTGATCGAAAGTCTGCTCACGAATTACAGCAAAGAAGCGAGGCCAACTCTTGATCAAAGAACACCAACAAATGTATCTTTTGGATTGGAACTTGTCCAGCTTATAAACGTGGTATGTGATAAATCACTCCAAAAAGAGTTCCAATCGTTTTTACCTCATTTAACGAAAGTGTTTCTCTGCTCAAATGTGTTTCTGGACATTGCAGCAGTTATTGAAATCAAATTGTATGACCTAAGAAAGTGATGTGTCTAAATAGTTAAAAAGAAAGCGAAAGGCTTAAAATCCGGTATTGTCTTGCCCTGAACTTCGCCTTTTGTCTTTGGCTGCTAAAGTGTTGTTGGTCCATTGGCTGTTTGAGTGACTGATTGACTGATTGTCTGATTGATAGAGTGATTGTTCGATTTTCTTGCTTGATCATTTCTCAGTTGCAAGTGTTCAATTGTTTCTTTCTGAGACATTCAAGGCCAGATTTGCTGATCTTTGCAATTCAGGTTAAAAAAGCATCTGCTTTTCAATCTGTTGTTTCTTATCAAAATATAAAGATTATTAATAGATTTTAAAGATCTTTAATTTTATTGCAGAATGATCGATATCAAATGATCACAGTCAAAGTTTGGGTTAGAAAGGTAATACAATAACTTTGAATTATCTAATCGATGATGTTAAGGCTAAAATGCTCATGTTTCGCTTATCATTCCATTGTTTTATATTTGGGAAGTGCTTGTTCAAATGATAATTTCAAAATGGATTACAATATTTTTGCTTTTGTTCAATTTTGAGATTTTTGAAAGAAAGTTTTATTTTTAAATCGATATTCTTTTGTAAGAAAATTTGCAAGCAGGTTGAAATAATCATGCAAACATTTCATCTACATAGAAAATATCTAGCAGCTTCTATTACAAGATTTATGAAGACTCCGTTTTAATTTCTTTTCATGTTTACTAAGTTAAGTTGTATTTTAAAATTAACTTCAATTTTAGAATTGGAAGAATGAACTTCTAAAATGGAATCCTGACGACTGGGACAACATTAAATCAGTGCAAGTTGATGCAAAACTGATGTGGACGCCAGATATTGTCCTTTATAACAAGTAAAACCTCTTTTCTTATAAATCAAACCCCATTTCTAAGGCGTGCATACTTTTATTGTCGAGATCGTGCATAATCATTGATCAACTTCGTTGGCATGGAAATGATCAGATCTCATCATACTAAAGCAACAACTCCTTGATAACTAGGATCTGTTCGGGATTACTTATTCTCTGTTCATAAATATGAAATTATCTATATTTCATATCATTATTTATCCTTTAGATCTTTATTTTCGACAGTCAAATGCTCTTTGTCTTGTAGTTATGTTATTTCGATTCTATCTTTAATTCAACAACGATTTTCACATTTTTATTTTTCTCCAGCGCTGATAATGAATTTTCTGGTGGCTTAGAAAAATACAAAACGCGAATTATATTATATTCAAGTGGAATGCATTACTGGCTCAGTCCATCAACATTTACCAGCACGTGCAAGATCGATATTACGTATTTCCCATTTGACAAACAAATTTGTGTTTTGAAATACGGATCTTGGGCTTACGATGCATCAGGGATAAACATGATAGCCGATAAAAACCCAGTTATAACAGCCCAATACATTAATAGTTCTGAATGGGAAGTTGTTGAAGGTTCAAAGTCACGAAATGCAGTCAAATATGCTTGCTGCCAATACCCATACGTTGATGTGACAATAAAACTGGTTCTTAAAAGAAAACCTTTGTATTATATCTTCAATGTTATCACACCATGCCTTGTTTTGGCTGTTACAATTCTATTTGGGTTTTTCCTGCCCCCTGAGTCTGGTGAACGAATCAGCCTTACGATTACCATTCTCCTTGCCGTCGCTGTCTTCCTCCAATTGGTGAGTGACAGTCTCCCTCGCAATTCCGACAGCATTCCAATTCTCGCAGTGTTTTACATGGTAATCATGACTGAAAGCGCCTTATCACTGATCACAACATGCACCGTTCTCGTCTTCCATTTTCGTGCAAGTTCACGTGGGGTAGAAAGGCCTCCACAATGGATGAGGGATTTCTTTCTAAAGAAAGTCGGGAGGTTGATCAAAGTGAAAGGCGTCAGGGTTTCCAGCTCAAAAGTTGATTTATCGCAAACAAAGGTGAGTGACATACACACGTATTGTAACGATGGATTCGCAGAGAGCTATGCAATTCCAGTTGAAAATGGCATTTATGAAAGTAGACCCGCAACCCATTCACCAAGCTTAAAACCGACACGAAATGGGGTGGCGAGTGGGAAACGCCAAAGACAAACTCCAATTCTGCATCTTCAAGATTTGGATATGAATGGCAGTGCAAATAAAAATGTTTTGGACGAAATTCTTAAAGAGGTTCAAATCGTTGCTGATAATTTTAGACATTCGCAATTAGTTGAAGAAAATCAAGATGAGTGGAAAGAAATTTCAATGATCGTTGATCGAATGTTTTTTTGGATTTTCCTTATCACACTCACAATTTCAGCAGTTGGAACATTGGTGCCAGTTTATCTGAAATATCATTAACATCTAATTTCATATGTATATACAATCATTATCATACATTAAAACAAATATACAATGACCAGCAATCATAATAGTTAACTAACATTTACTTTTAATTCTGCCGACCAAAAACTGAACAATTTTTGCTTCTAGCTTTCATATCTTTTAATTTCTTTGTTTCTTTGTGTTGTAAAACATACTTTTTCAATTATTTGATCAATGATCATGTGATTAATACCCAATAACTGTTGTTTGAAAAATTATGTTAAAAATTAGCAACTTAAACTGTGTAAGTTTATTTTTATCAAATACTTAATTCATTTGTTCCTCTTAAAACTCAGAACTTATATCATTTAAAATGTAAATTAAATACGGGCATGTTGATTGTGATAGCAAGTGTACCCTGTTATTTCAAATTTGTCTTTTTTGTAGTCAGCCTTGTGTTATCTCATCACGTGTAATTTGATTTGGAAAATAAATCTTTTCGTGGCAAGTTGCTGAAAATGCAGTCATTTAGACATTTAATTTTAAAATGTATGACACGTAAAATGCAAAAATAACCTAATTGTTAAATTTTCAGCCTCAGTAACAAACAATTCTAAGAAATGATTTAGCTTAATAGATCTTTATTTCGGCTGAAAAGTTATAATAATTCTTGTGTGGCAACAAAATTGTTAACAAGTCTCTGCGGCATATTGATATAAAATTTTACTCCCATTCAAAAAGACCACGCCATCTTGACCCTTAATCTAGAAATAACTACTTCGGTGGCCGAAGTTTGCGAAATTTTCTGAAAGTGGATTCAATCAAGCATAATCAAAGAAAATCCTTTGATAGTGATCCCTAGGGATTAGGATTTTTGCATTTGGTTGCTTTAAATGTGTTTCGTTCCTTTTTTAAATTCGATTTGTTGGTTTTTGAACTGATGTTTCGAACATTCAATCCAAGGTAAATACATAAAAAAATTTCCCTTCATGTTCAGTTAATTTTTCAGTTAGTTATCTAATTCTTTAATGCTTAAGTCAGTAAAACACTCACCAGTTTCCTCCAAATCCCGATGCATGATAATGCTGTACCACAAACAACCATATGAATCGACAAGCATCGATGCTTAAAGCGAGTGAAACTTTATCAACGAGAATATTTGTTCAATTTTCATTCAAGTTACACTTCTCGCTTCGAACAAGGAATAATTGTTTAGAGGCCCACTTTTCCACTTTCCTCTTATAATCAAGGTTTTTACTTTTTGATCAAAAAGTTCACAATCTCAAAAATTTAGAAATCTTTGCGTTTCTTCGTTGTTATTGAAAGTTTGATCATTGGGGACATAAAAGTGTCAATGTGGGGAATTCACAAGAACAAAAAGTGTGTACTCATGCGAATCGAAATGGTTCTCGTTTTGAAGGTGAGGCTGTTTATTGTTCTGATGTCGAAGGAAGGGAAGGAGTTTTAATGGCGGAAGAAGATTGAATAGCTGCAAAGATGAATTCATCATTTGCAATTGAAGATATCACAGAGAAAAAGAAAGATATTGAAGCAAAACTTGATGCTGAAAGGCAAAATTTGTCATGGCTAAAGGAAGCATTAGGCAGAAGCAGTCAACTTGCAGGAAACATGTGCAGTATTTTGGACTCCTTCGAAGATCATTTGTGCAAATTGGAAGATACAATTTTACCAATTCATAAAGAGACAATGGACTTGCAAAGACGGCAAGGTAACATCGATAAAACGTTGACGCTTCTAGATGAAGTGTTGAATTATCACAATGTATCAAGCAGTGTCAGGAAAATAATTGATGATGGGCCTACGGGATTCCTTGATGACTACCTGAAAAGTATGGATAGAGTGGAAGATGCTGTCAGATTTTTCAAGGTGAACAACCCAGAAAGCATTGAATTATCATTATTAAATTCATTGAATGATACTGGTAGAGAATTACTTAGCAAAGAATTCAGAACATTGCTTACGCGACACAGCAAGCCAGTGCCAACAGTGACAATTTATGACATGCTGAGTGCAATGGGTGACACAAACTCAAATGATGACACAAGTCAAACATCATATGATGACACCAACATTGACCATCTTCCAGAGCGCACTATGATTGAACTGAAAACAATTGCAAGTTGGTTGACGACCCATGGCACCAATTCTGATTTTATGAGTATATATTCACAGGTTCGCTCAACTGCTTTAAAATTGTCACTTCAAGGCATCAGAGATGGTGGGTCTGCTACTCAGAACCAATCATCACTGGCAGGCAGGGCAAAAGCCACACCCATTGCCATAAATCCCAAAAGACCAACAAGAATCCGAAGAGATGGACGCAAAGGGTCAGTTAAGACACAAGATGCTGCTTATAAGAAGCCAATGTTCCAGGCAAGTGAAATGAGTTTAATGGAAGAAGAAGAGAATTTAGAAGTGACCAGGTTTATAACCTGCACAGGAGCATTGTTAAAATTGATGCAAAGTGAAAGAGCATTGTTGCAGTCAATAATACCAGAGAAAAATCAAGTGCCAATATTAAGCCATCTTTTAAATGAAACGATTCAAATACATATAAGTGATGGTGAAGCTTTATGCAACATGGCTAAAAAGCTTTTCAACAAACTTGATCATTCTTCAATCCAAATAATCTTTCCTGTTTTAAAATATCTGAGGTCCCTTAGCCAAGAGTTTGATGCAGTCCTCAGGTCTGCAAATGTGGAAACCAGAAAGAAATTCTTCACTTTGTATACATTGTTTGAAACAACTGGCTACAAGGCCATGTATGAATTTATTGAGAAGCTAAAGGAGACTGAGAAGCACATCACAATGCCAAAAGATGGCACAGTGCATGAGGTAACAACCAATGTGATGGTATTTCTTGAAGATTTGGTGAAGTTTTCTGAAACAACAGGGGTAATTCTTGCCACAAAAGAAGACACAGGAGTGAAATCAAGCAAAGATCATGAAAAATATGTTGCAAATTATATTTCACAAGCATTGATTTGCCTCAGCAGAAGTCTTGCATTGAAAGCAAAAAGTTATGATACAATTGGTCTTCAATCAATTTTCATGTTGAATAATTATAATTACATTGTAAAAAGCCTGGAGAAGACAGGTTTGATGTCGATATTAAAGCAACACGGGTTTCCTGATATCGAGATTGAGTACAAAGAAACAATTCAAGAGGAGACGAAACAATATGAAAAAAGCTGGAGCAAAGTGATAAACCATTTGTTGGAAGTAAATGCACCATTAAGTCAAGACAAATTGGCTGAAGCCATGAGCAAAGGTCATTTGAAAGACAAATACAAACAAGGAATAAAAGACAAATTTAAGGGTTTTAACACAGATTTTGATGATTTAAAGCAGGTACATCGAATCTATGCCATGCCTGATCAAGAGTTAAGGAAAAGTTTGTACAAACGAGTTGCTGATTACATTGTTCCTCTCTATTCGACATTTTTGCTGAGATATCGTGATGTCAACTTCACAAAGAATCCAGAAAAATACATCAAATATTCCCTTGATGAGTTTAAGAAAAATCTGACCACAATGTATGAAGTTGGAGATATGAACAATTAATAACGCATGTAAATTTAATAAATTAGACAGAGACAATAATTTTCAACTATGATTATTTCTAACAGACATTAACAATGACTTTAAATTTCAATTGATTTTTGCATAATGTATGAAAATTGAAATTAAAAAAATCAGGTGTGGTTCAAAATCTTTGAAATGTGTCGCCTGTTTTGGGGCAGATGCACAAAACAGTTTTGCTGGCTGTGAGATTATCCCATGAAAATAAAAATCCTCATTCTTTTCTGGTGGGTCAAACAGAAGAAATCCTCATTCATCCAACAAACAAATGAGGTGCAGTTAAAAACAGAAAAACATGTCATTTTATCCTGTAATTATTTATCAAAAATGCAAATTAAAATGCATGCAAATTTAAATAACTAGGTTCATTTTGAATTTTTTGAAAATTGGTATTCAGATGTTATTAACATCCTTGGTTTTTGAAGATGTCTTCATTTGCATATTTGAATGATTCATCTGAAGACAGCCTTGATTGCATCTAATTTGTACCCATCTGCGACACCGATACCCTCGCAATACTCCAGCAATGACATTACAATGCCACTGCTAACTGTTTGGGTATGCAGCTTTGTATGTACCACGAAGATACCATGAATTGCCATATTTTTCACAAAATTCCTAAAAGAGATTGAAATTATATAATTATGGTAAAATACCCATTCTTTATGCTTGTAAAAACTTGTAAATTAGGATGATCGTCAAAGTTGCAAAATGCATGAAAATTTGGTGAAAATTGGTCGTCCTTCAATGCCCATTGTTTACGAGGCTTGATTTTTGTCCTTCAATGAGTTAATTACATTCCAAGTTCTATAGAATTTAAAGTCTACCTATAGATACAATGTGGGACAAAATAACCCTAACAGTACTTAACAAATCACTCATTGACGGGTTTACAATATTTTATGAAGACAAGAGGAGTTCTCAAGGCTCATTAAATGATTTATTTAGAAAAACTGGATCTTAGGAAGACTAGAAGGGGAACTGGCATAACAGAACGTACAAATTTATGGATGATTCAGACGTTGTCATGTCTTAAAAATAGCTGAAAATTAGAATTTGGAATGCCACTTACTCCAACAAACCTAGGAAACATATGATTTGAGAGAGTGCTTCCCAAATGAGCTTGAAATCTGTTGTTTAAATCACTTCGTTTAAATGAAAATACTTCACTGAACATATCCAGGGTGATTTTCCGATACTATTAAAAGGAAAATAACAGTTAAAGTCGAACAAAATGTAAAAAACTTAATAACTGAAGCAAACATTAAAAGTTTCTCGTGATAAAAAAGTTTTATATTGATAGATAAAAAAAACTTGTTTGGGATCTAAAGGCAGGATTATTTAAAAGTTTAGAGAAATATGTAGCCAAACGATTTCGACACTAATTACTAAATTAAATGATAGAGAACAGATTGAACCAGGCCAAAAATTTAGAATATTTTAGGACGAAAGAAAATATGTTGAAGAAACCTGACGTGAACTGTATGGGTTAATGTAAACATAACAGTATGATTAAGCAATAAGATTTACGTCATAGTGAATTGTTTACACTTCATTTAATCCTCAAAAGGTCGTTGATTGGTACATTTAGTCTAAAAATATCACTTCAGACAATTTTCCACATTTCATGCTGTTTGTTAATAATACTGTCTCGAGAAGTTTTGCAAATACTTTTCCAGTTATAAAAATTTAATATTAATCTAATCTTGTTATATAAGTATGGTTTTTTCTTACAAAATCCTCTAAAGCTCAAAGAACTCATTTTAAGTTATACTTTCAAGACAGATCAAGTAATGCAACATACTTTGTCCATAGAATCTCCAATTTTTTTAAATGCAAATATCTTTTTCTTTTCCGAGCTTATTACCACATTTTCTGGCCACTGAAATAAAATAAATTTATCATAAAAAGTTATAGAAAACATAAAGGTCAGACTCAAAGAAATCTACTCAAGAAAACGTGGTTATTCTATTACCTTTGAATCTTCTCGATTAACTTCCCTTTTCTACAGTTTTCAATGATCATTTTCAATCTTCAAACGTAAGCAAAAACATTTTACCTTGACATTTATTTGAAATGCACCAACTTTCAAAATTCTTTTTTCTAATACATCATCGGATACTCCACTGCAAAGAATATTACCAGGTTCTGCAAAGAAGCAACATATAAAAGCATATATAAAATAAACAGTTTAATATAAAAATAAGTAAAAAGGTTTCTGTTATTCAGATGGATTCAGCAAAAAACAAATTTGCAAGAATTCAAATTTAAAGCATATCATAAAATCTAAATTTGGCAAAAAAGCCGTCTTGAGAAGCTGCATTGTAATTTTTTCTCTTCTACTTGGTGCTCTATTCCGCATCTTATTTAAATTGGTTTCAAAATTGCATAAACAAGGACAGGAATTATCTTAAATCAGGAAATAATGACAGACATGGCTTTTGGTGTGTATTTCTAATATTTTTGGGTCATTATTAGAATCGTAATTTTCTGGCGTTGCGGAATATCGAGTGCCAGGCAATAACTGTTTCGATGATTTCCGCGTTGTAGCTTACTTTTGAAATTAAGTCAATGAAATAAAAGTGCAACATATATCCAGTCTCAAAAAGTAAAAAAATAGAAAAATATACCCTGCTGTCGAAGTTCCAAGATTTCTTTGAATTCCGCCAGACACAAACAACCTCCTTTTAATGTTGTTGTTATAAACTTATCCAATTCTTGCAAAAATATCTCTGATGGTGGTTTGTTAATTGATAAAGGAACTTTTCTCGAAGCAGCGGGTGGAATGAAAGGAGAATTGGAACTGGAATTGGAATCCCCATCACCACAAAGATTATCAAATCCAGAATTATCTAACTCTTCATTATCTGAATCTACAATCATTTCAGTCACATTCTCATTGTCCGTTACTTCACCATATTCTATAGGTTCTTGTTTAACATTTGGGGTGTCGCAAGGCTCTCGTTTTATTTCTATATTTGGCAACATTTCCTGATTCAAATTCCGTGATACCCCAGTATCGATATTCGGTACATTTGCAGTCGTTTTTAATAAGTTTCTATTGTTCTCAGTGACATTAGACTTTTTTGATGGGCTTTTATCATCTTCAGTTACGCTGTTACGTTTTAATTTTTCCGTGCTATCACGTGCTCTGGGTCGCGGTTTCGTGGCTCTGTGTCGCGTAAATAAATTTGCATCTAGGCCCGGAAGTGCTTCATCCATTTTTGCAGAAATTTCTTTCGTAAAATGAAGAGACTGTTTAAACCTGAAGAAGAACAAGAGAATAAATGTTGAAGGTGCAATAAGAAGAAAACAAAAACAAAGTTAAACTATTTATAGAACTAGTAGCAATGAACCATTAAATGCCTTTTTTCTGGGGATCATTTGTACCTAATATGAGCTTTTATTAACATGTTTCTGATATCACAACAACGGAGTCAGTATAAGGAAGATGATCGACTGCAGCGTTCAAAATGCTGTCCGTAAAAGGCAGACATTTCTTTAGTAGATAATGAAGACAAGTAAAAAAAATCATTAAATGTATGTAATAAAAATTGGCGCACCGAGCAACGATATCTTTCCAAACATCAATTTGGTATTTCACGACTTCTGGGTGCCTGTGAATTTAAATAGATACTGATCAAAAATATTTGGCAAATAGACGTATTTTATCAAAATTAGCTTTGATAACAAAATAATTACGGCTCTGACGTTTCAAGGAAATAAGTTCATCATTTTTCGTTAAATCAAATTCAAAATCAATTTTAAAATGCAGAAAAAAGATAAACTTAAAGATAATGGATTTAAAAAACTGATTTATTTAAAACCGAATAGATTTGAAATGAAACGAGTAATATATAAGAAAAAGAAATGAAATACAACAAACTTGTGAACAAAATCAGCGTCTGTAGGAAGTTTAAATTCCCAACTTTGTGGAGGTTTTTGACGTGCGACCTGAAATGCAAATGAATAACAGAATAAAAAAATTAAAACTATTAAAAATATTGCCTTCATCATAAATTTAAACAAAGAAAAATTAAAATTAAAATAAAAGCTTATCAATTAGAGAATGTTATCATTGATGTCACCTTTTCAAAAAATCTGGAAGAGACAAAATTTAAGCAAATTGATAAATAAAAAGATTTACTTGTTCAAGCATATCGCGCAACTCTTCACTTGGGATCTAAAATGAAATCAAAATCACGATTAGAATAACCATCTTCTCAATTAATTCTTCCATTTCATGATCATTTCATCTAAAACTGTTGGAAACAGTTTAAAGTTTGTGTGACAGAGGGGGAAGGTCCAAAGTTTCTCACAAAAAGAAACACTTTGCAAAGTTACATGGGGATATACCACCTAATGCGACTAGCCGATTAAATTTTTGGAAAAGCAAAAATAGAATCTGAAAAAGAGAATATTGAAAACGGTTGTAATATCATAATATAAATCTAAAAAATCTAAAAATTTTGCTTATTTTAGTTGAAGATTTCAATCGAAGAATTCACTGGAAGATTTTAGTTTTTACGTTATTACACAAATTTACATTGGTATAACATAACTGTTTATGGGCTCATTACAAAATAACAACAAATAGATGATAAACATTGATGATTTTTACCCTGACTGTAGAGACAAGATCCTTTCTTTCTATAATTCGCTTATGGTTAAAGAGCCAAAGCTGAAAAACATGAGAAGTTCTTATCATAAATGATAATTTGGAATTGTGGACTATGTCAAATAGCTAAAATTAATAACGGAATGGAATTCAAATGGACTGATTACAATTGGTTAACTCCTGTTGTTAAAAAACAAATGATAAAAATCAACGTTGCCAAGGAATGAAAAAACCATCGAAACATTTTAGAAATGGAGAGCTTTTCAAGACAGATGGGTTTCTTCGATGCATGATAACATCATAGACGTTGGATGTGGGGAACGCAGGGCTGTTTAGATCTGAGTTTAGTTTAATGTACAAAATACAAATAGACATTTGCAATTCTGTTGCAAAATGGAACTAATTTCATTAAATGATGAAAAATAAAAATTAAATAATTGGTAATTACCACATAGTCACGTGCTGGCCACAATGATTCTGCTTGCATTCCACTAATCTGACATTTTGTTTCTTTTGGATATAAAACATTGCTACAAATAAATAGAGGTCTTAATAAACAGGGCAAAACAATGTAAGTGCAAAACTGATGGGTTGTTGATGACAGAAATAGCAATGTATCATTTTAATTCTTTTTATTTCATAAGAATATGAATATTTGTAAGCCCAAAACTAACCTTTTGACAACCCAACATCCCTGAACCAAAACTGCGAATTCGTGCAGACCTTTTAGTACAGTTTTCTCATCAAACTGGGGACCTAGTATTGCCAGTAAATGATGAAATTGGAAAACTTTTGCTGGTGAAAAAGATGAGTATAAGAGAAAATATCATTTGAAAATCAATTAAATCTTCATAATGCAGAAGCATAATGAAAAGTGTTCAGCAACTTAAAAATAATATCATTATGTGTAAATACAACAGAATGTCTTCAAAATGAATTAGGAGATCTGGCATTACAAAAAACTTTATACCTAATATTTTGAATATTTAATATTTTCATTTATTTATATTCAAAATGAACCTACGGTGACCAGAATAAAACCAATGACAGCTAAATTTAAATGACCTTTCTTCTACGCTTTTGTTATTTTTCAATAAAGGTTCGACGATCCAACCGGTGCCCTTTGACCTCCCGCCTTTGGCCCGCCGATTTGATACCTGCCTGTTACTTTAATGATAATAGGAACTAAAATCTACCTGCATTTCTTAAAAATCAATTTATTTACCACCAGGAGAAGATAAATAAAGATTGTAATCCAAATATTATGCAAAATATAAGGAAAAATCGAATTCATAATTCATAACAGAAATGCTGAAAACTGACCATTGATCAAAAGGCATTTGATTTGATCTGCAATATGCATTTTTTTAAGTGATACCATTGACAAAACACCATTTCGTGGTTCTGATTCATGACTACAAAAGTAAAATATTTACATCGATATAACGAATAATTGATAGACTTGTATCAATAATGAGGATAATTATCAAAACAAAACACACACAAAGAAGGTGCATGAAAAAGTAGAAGATTTAACAAGGTATGCAAATATAAAATATTTTCACAAAACACAAGCTTATTTTTGAGAAATCTACACAAATAAAGGTTGCGATTTTATAATATAATAAATAATTGAAATTCTGGCCATTTGATAAAACTAGTTACCTTTCTTCATCTTCAGGCTTTGGATTAAGAACATTTAAGTACTCCCTGAGACAAGCAAAAAGTAATTTTTTTTAGTTTATGTTATATAATGAAGACAAAATGGAATATTTCACAAAAAATAGTAATATTGTAAAATTGTAAAGTTATTATCATCAGTGCTTTCTATTTAAAATATCAGCAACCATGTGACGGTTTGGTGGATGCTAATTGGACATAATAAGTAACCAATCAGACCATTCTTCGAATCATTTTTACAAACAAAATTCTTTGTAGCAGTCACCTTGATGTTGCAGTAAACTCCGGTGATTCAAAATCTGTTTGATGACAAAAAAGCAACATTTTTTCAGTAGCAGCTTCATGCGTCTACAAAATATGAGAACAAAATCAAAAAAATTAACCAAAAATTTAAAAAAAAAAAAGGAAAGCGATAAAATGCAACGTTTTAGCAACATATCGGATTCGGGGAATATAATTTTTAAATATCTTAAAAAGAAAATAGGCATTGGAACTATAACTAGAAAAATTTGGCATAAACAACAAATGAAAAAAACTGAAAGAAGGTAGAAAAAGCCACAAGTATTAAAAAAACAATGATATAACACAATGGAGACTCACATTTGGTTGATAATATCTGACATTTTTCCACGGTTCTTCAGCTAGTTTTTGCTCAAGATTATGATAACTTAGTTTCTTCTTTTTAGCACTTTCATCACTTTCTGACTTTGCAAAACGAGTCTAGAAATTAAAAATCAGCATAAGATTTGTTTGCCAAAAGACAGCAAACATTTTTCCAACGAAATACAATGTACGACGTTTAATGGGAGCGGTCAAACATAAAGCAATATCGAAAAACAAAAGTAAGATGAAAAATTAGAGTTACCATCACAACTTTGGCTTCTTCCTCTTCTTCGTTGTTGTCTTCTAAAATTTGAGCAGAAGATTTTGAGATTTGACAAATAGTTCCACAATTTTTTCAGGTATTTTTCATTGCAATAAAAAAGAGAAATGACAGACAGAATGATAGATATGGATATCAAATCCGATAATCCAAACCAAACAACCCGTTATACTGAGCATATCTTATATATATTCCCACTATTGTCTCATATACATAAATCACTCCATTAAATGCTGCAATGATTATGACCAATTATTTATATTTCAAACCCAATAGAAAATAGCGATGATGGCAAAGTCCCGTTTGCTTTTTGAGAAAGTTCTAAGAGAGATGACTCTCTGCTATCGAATCATAATTTTTTTCATTTTGCATTTTTCTTTGCAACAAGCGAGCATGCAAAATATAAAAAAAGCCATGGCAAAATATAAAAAGAAAAATATACAAAAGCCTTGGGTTTTCACATATTTTTTTTTTAACATTGATTTATACGACCTATAAAATATTTTATGATGAACACTGATCACTGTCTAAATAATGTTTGATGTCTTGACAACATAGCTGCTTCATCTGAACGCGCTGAAGAACACAGTTTGAGTTGCTGCACGACTAAACAGAACGATGATCACATGAGCTCGTGTTGCTACTCAACTCAAATCAGTTTCATTCTCATCTTTAAGATAAACCACAATGCCACGTTTGCTCGATAATCCTTCATTTTATAACAATCACGGTATCGAAAATTTCCAATCACGCTACGTATGAATCTTCCGAATTTCAATGCAAGAATTCAAACTTGATTTTATCAAATAAAGATCGTGGAAAATACAATTTAAAAGAATGTGTTAAGATATAATTTTCAAACGAGATCGTGGAGGGTAAGTGACACAAAAAAATTCGATGAATTTCGGAATCACGGAAATTTATCATACCATATAGAGTCCACTTATACAACCTTTATAATGGGCTATCGCTTGAGTGAAAGATCGTTAAAAACATGTGTGGTTTTATAATCTATGGTGAAACCATAATCTGTCATTTTTCGCTGATTATTCTTATTAGAAGCGACCTTAAAAACTTATAATTCCACGGAAACTGTTGCCATTCTATTGCTAACTTTTATGTTGCAATAAAATGGCTCAAAATTAACAAATTAATCGTTCCAAACAAAAGATTGTTAATTAATACTTAATCCTTTCATACCATGTGTGAGAAAAGAACAAAAGTATCAGAATATTCATCAGATCTTAACAGTTGAAAAAGACGCAAAATGGTTATAGAGGACGCAAAGCTTGAAGAATAGCATATATTTTATCTTTCATCTATTTTTGTTACCATCCTTTCATGCATAAGCTAAAATTCATTAATTAATAGAGAACAGATTATATATTTCTGGTTATTCTTGCTTCCAATGCATTCTTTATCTTAAATGCATTGCATAACATAATAGATTTGTATCAAATTAATGTCATTGAAATGGAAAGCCTGTTCCTTTCCTTGCCTCAAAGAGCGTCATATTAGAGACAGTTCCATGTTTGAAGGTATGTTTAAATTGAACAATGAAACACTGAAAGGAAATTGCATCAATTGCTTACCCATAGTTGCACTTGATGTTGTTTGTTTGTTACTATCTGCTTTGTTCAAGTATTCAAATGATGGTCTTAATTGAACAAAACCATGTATGGGAGTCAAATGAAGTCCACCTAGATAGTATAAAACCAAAATGTATTAAAAAGGTTGAATATTATTATAAATATTATAAATACATAGTGACTTTAAACTGTGAAGACTTAAACGATGAAATTACATGATTCTAGACTTCAACGGTGATAAAATTATGTAGTTTAGAATTAATTAATTTCATTGGTTTAAGTCCTCATAGTTTAAAGCCACCATCAATGTCAATTTACCATGAATGATCAAGTTGAATAAAATGAAAAAGATGTGTTTATTTCCTGTCATCCTTGTCTTCAAGATAACAGGCTTGTGATGTAAATAGATTTTGGTTTTTTTAATCTGATTCCATCCCTTTTTGCAACTGAAAGAAAAAAGACTTCTAAGGTGTTCCAGACAATTGACTTAGTTATGAAAGACAAGCGCATGCAAATACTAAATTTATTCCATATAAATTTGCTGAAGCAGCAGATTTTTAGCTATTAGCTGCTTTGAAAACCAAACCAACTTCAAATCATCATCAGCAAATTGATTAATCTTAACAGATGTAAGGCAGCTGATTATAAACCTTTTGGATTCATTTTTATAGCCAATTAATACCTTACAATGACCTTTTCAGCAAAATGTCTCCGAAATATTTAAGGAATAAATGCACATTGCATGAAAATAAGCTTATTCTACAAATTTCCTGACATGTTTTAAACAGACAGCATTTACACAAAGATTATTTTGCATCAGGTTGGAGACAATATAAAGCATAGTTTATCCTTTAAGATTTTCTAAATGCAATGCAATGGGCATCACTCATTTGCAAATTCTTAATCCCTAGCCAGACTGTTTTAGAGTTTGTGTTTTTTATCAACCAATTAAAACATTTTGAATCATAGTTAAAATCATCTTGTTTGAAAGAACAACAAAATAAAAGTATTGGCAATTGACTCAAAAAGTGTTACATATTAGGTATTCATCATCCATATGCCTTTTTTGCAATGGTGGATAACCAGAACAAGAACCCACTGGTTTGCAGTGTTTATCTAAATAGGTCTAGCAACATGAATGCATATTTTGTTTCAAAGAAATGGTATAATATTGTTTTATGATTAACTTTGAAAATACCGTTTTTGAAAACCGCTGCAACATATCTCCCTGTTGTATCTGATGCTTTTGTTGATACCAAAACTTGCTTGTCCATGTGTCCACTACAATACAGGCAAATGAGAAACAAAAAAGTTTCAATTTGAATTGAAATATTTACTAATTTATATAACAATAATAGTAATAAGTAAAAAATGCAACAAAGAAAACTGGAGAAGTGAAATTAATAGGGATAATTTGATTGCTGTTTTATCAAGTTGCATCCAACATGAGACGATATGTGATGACATGTGACCTACCTTTGATAATAAGATTCCTTTTCATTTGAAGATGATGATTCATCAACTGCGTATGCAATTTGTTCCCCCCTTGCACGACAATATGTTGAACTATTTGCATCCAATCCCAGCTCAAGTTCAACCTGAAAAAAAATCATTTCATTTACAATGAGATCATCCATGATTCATTTTAGTTAGATTATTCATTTTCAAAAATTATAACCATTAGAAAATTAACTAAGTAGACACATCAAATGACAATAAATCACCTTTTATAGCATTTAAAAGATGAAATAAGATATCACAAACTTGAATAAAGTTTTTACCCTTTGTTGTTGTGGTTTAATTCTTGCATTGACATGATCAGTTTCATCGTAATTCAAAAATGCAGGACGAACAGGATACTAGAAATAAAAAATAAAATTTTAATCAATTTAACCTGATGGGAGAGCAAGGGAAAGTAAAACACTTTTTTTGTCAAATTTTCTAGTATCATGTTTCCGTTCCTTAACCTGCATGTTCACAGATGATCTGGTGCGATAAAATTTTGTCTTCTGAAGTGGCCATGTTCTACGTTGATCTTACTGCCCACAAATACATGTGCAAGAGTTTCTTTACCAAATATTCCTTCATGTATCAAGTGTGCTGATTGGGTAGCTAACTATTAAAAATAAAATAAAGTTTATTATCAAGCCCAGCAACCAATTGCTTTTCAGCCTTTTGGTGGTTTTCTACAGTTGCAACTGAAATAGCGTAAATGAAATAATATCTGCAGGTCAATGACTTATTTCATCTAAATGTAGATCATTTTTTAATTTGTTGATCACCTGAAAAAGGTAAACTCTCTCAGCTAAAGCTTTGGCCATGAAAATATCAACCTGCAATAAAAATGAAAATTGCCTTGACAAAAAAAGTATCATCATTGCAAAACATAACGATTTATCTCTAAAACTTCGCAGTAAATGTAACATCAAAAACCTAAATCAATTGCAAAATAAGATACGTTCATCTCAAACAACAGATTACATTGAGTTATTCTGAGGCAAGGCTGTTCTATAATAGACTATATTTCAATGCAAATCGTTATAAATACGTTTTCATAATCTCAGTCATGTATCTGTAAGCCAATGGAAGCTTCGGCCATTAGGATAGGAGAAAATGAGGCATCTAACCTCTTTAACAACTGGGTCATCATCTTCAGATTCATCCGCCATCTTGCCAAGCTTGCTTGAATTAAAAACACTTTTTTGAGGCAAAATGATCAGCAAATTTCAACGTCTCTCCATAAGCAACTTCTATACCATTTCCTCTTCAATAAACATCAGAATCTAAGCCAAATGTAGAGATATTTGTAACATAAAATACCCTTGGAAAAGGCTTGTGGTTGTTGTTCTATCAAATATGGCGACCTAACATTGCCTCGTTTCTAGTGCAAGCCTCGTATTAGGGGTGAGACAGCGCATCATCAACAAATCATGCATCTTGTTGCAGTGGAAAGAGATGCAGGGGAGAGGAGGGCCATGCTTGCAAAACTTTGTCCTCCAAGTTGAATGGGAGGAAGAAAAATTCTTAAATGTTTTTATTTTAGGAGTACTTAGCTAATTTTGGATTGTAATTGGACTCCGTAGCTTAGAGTTACTATATTGCGAAGAAATCAAAATAAAGCAATAAAACTATTCCTTGTTTTTAAGTTATTCAGCGATGTAATTAATTGGAGATGAGAAAGCTTAAAAGTTTTCTGATCATAAAGCCACTGAAAATGAATTTAATCAAATAATCCTATCGCATTATTTTTATCTAAAAAAGATTTCAGTTTATTGACGTCAATAGCAGCCAAACCCCGTCTTAGTAAAAAAACCTTTGCAACCAAAAAGGAGTGATGTTTATCAACTTGTTGGTGATGAGAAACATCATCCTGAAAGACAAAACAAAAAGATTTAGAATTGTAATTTGTGTCTTGCACGAAAACTTTGACGACATTTCATTAAACACTATTCACTGATTGAAATTATCTATAGGCAATCAGAATGTCGGCATAAGAAATCAAAGTAATTTGTTTAAGCAATTCAAGATCCACATTCGATCTCTTTGAGTTTGCCGCAAAGTGAAAATGCCGTGACCTTGTGAACAGAAATTCGGCTTTCGATCGACATGATGTGTTGAACTCAAAAACTTCTACTTGTCTTGGAACAAATTATAGGAGAAAATGATCAGGTGTTTGCCAATTCAAAAAATTTTAAGTCGAGACTACAATCTGGGTCACATTCTCACACACAATATCATGCCAAGAAAATACTCAGATTAAAAAACTAAAATAATATTTGTTGTTTTCTGATAAGCTTCTTTATTTGCAGCCTTTAAAATTCCATGTTGCTTCTTGACAAATTTTTCCATTGTTTTTATTTTCTGAACTGAAAGTTGTCCATACTATAAACGCCGCATAGTAGATATTTCACATATTTTTTGATAAATTCTTCTTTTACTTGTGGTTTTTTGAAGGGAAATCTAGCGTACACAAAGCATCAAACAATTCCGGTTTTGATTGTTGCCATGTGAATATTTTTTGTTGTTTTGAAATTTAATCTGTCAGGTTTCTCAACCCCTGTGTTCCTTCTTTTCATTTCATCAATGTTTCATCGGTCACCTTAATCCACGTGCAAAAATATCTCAAAATTCCAAAGTGTTTTTTCATTATTTTCAACCAATTATGAGCCCCCCAAAGTGCTATGCCTGAGAATTTGCCACAGGCCATTCTTCGCTTTCCCATATTATGCATTTGATTGTCATTTTCAATCTCTTAAAATACATTCAACCAACAATGATTCAATTTTTTGAGCAGCTGTACAAGGGAAAGTCAGAAGAATTATAAGCATAACTTATTCAAGGTGACTTTCTGACCTCACAGAATCGTGGCCTACCAAAGTCCAATTCTCAATGCAATTTACTGAAAATTTAGTATTATTCCATTGTACAAAGTGGCATTTAGACTATTTGTAAATGTACCCCCAAAAGAATGTTTTAAGAATAACAATAAATTGATTCTCTAAATTTTGATTGTCCTAGGGTGTCATTATATGAATTTTTAGATTATTTTGTCGTACAGAGAATCAGATAAAATACATCTAAGACCCCGTGCACACGAGAGCGGATCCGTTTGGGTCCGTTCCCAAACTGGATCTGATCCAGGATATTGTTTGCGTACACACGGGAACGGGCCCAAAATATTTTGGGGTCTAAAATGCTTATGTTGGTAAATAAAAATCGTTAAACATATACACGAAGGTATTAGAGACTGTAGCTCCAAATGAATCAAATTGATTAAAGAGTTTGGTATAGAGTCAATTGAAATGAAGTGAATTTGCAAATATGAACTAGTATTTGTGTCATTCGGCATCAAGGAGGTGAATTTAATAATTATTGTAGGTTTGCTTTTTTTCAAAATTCGAAACCATTCATGTTGTAAGGACAGAAACAGGAATGAAGACCATCTATCTTAAAAATACTGTATTTTTCTGTTTAGGTATTAACTAGTTGTTATTGGTTAGTCCTTTTACTATAGGATCGACTTTCTTCCACTGCAAACTAACTTGTTATTAAATCTTATATCAAACAAATGCATGATTGTTTTAAATTTGCATTGAAAATGATCAGAAGACAAAAACTGTTATTATACATGAATCAAGGCTCATGAAGCTGGTTAATCTGGTACTCAATCCGATCTATTCGCAATGAGAATCATTTTGTTGCATGCATGAATAACCATCGCAATGTGTAAATCGCATAAATCGTGTTCTTTACAGTTTAATCCTTGCATAAATACAATTTTTGCGTCCTTCAATATTTAATTTTATTGAAATTGAAATACTGAGGGTGAAGGGAAAACTTCCATATTTTAATACCATTCATGTTTTAGGTTATTAGATTACTTTAGGGAGAATTGTTATGCGTTGAAAGTGTAACAAAAGTAATTTGCATTTTGCATTCATGTTTTGTCTCACTTACGAAACAAAAATATGAAAATTTAATGGTTTTTTCTTCGTTGAAAAACGATTAACACAGAAAAGCCTAAGAAGATTGCAAACCCACGAGTTGACAGAGCATAATTTCTTTGACAGAACTTCTAACAAAGGCAGCTTCAATAGATTGTTCATTTCAATTCCCTAAAGTCCAAACTTTGTCTTTAAGTTTAGTTTAATCCAAATGCTTGTATTAATAGGCTAGAGTAACTGCCATCTTCTTATATTCTGGAATATAGAGTGATATATGTGGAGATCAGTACATTGAAGTAACGCAAAGGAAAAAATGTGCATTATGGAGAAATAAAAATTAGATCAATGGAAGTAAATATATATTATGATGTTGAAAGAAACACCTTCTTTATTTTAAGGCTACCCGTAAAGGCTTCGACCGTTTATTGATTTATAAAGAATTCGATTTATGAATAGGTGTGGTTTGATGGTTGCAAAAAAAATAAAACATAGAAAAAGTTGTAATGGCATTTGGGAAGAAAAGTTTCAATGGTTTTTTAATATTTCAAAACAATGATTGAAGTTTTTTGGGATGAACTGTTAAATTTAAAAACACTTTAAAAAAAGTCAAAACTGAATATGCGTTCAAACAGCTATTAAAAAACTATTAAATATTAAACTGCTAATTTAAGTTTTTGTCTTTGTTCGAAGCTAATAATGAACGACTTTTAATTAAAATTATTATAAAAATACTCATTATGACTTTATTCTAAAATGAAGAGATTCCTAAAGGCAATTTAACCAAAGCAAAAACATATAAATTTTTATTAGATTTATTTCAAAAGGGAAGAGAGACAAAAAGGATCATGAGATAATGCGCGACAAAATAATTGAATGAAATAAATCAAAAATATGAATTTATAAACAGAAGCATCTTAAGAAGTACCGTGACGTTTTTGCATTTAAAATCCTACGCAAAATGGATGGTTTTTATTTCATTGCTGGTTTAATTACTGTGATGATGAACAAAATAAGTAAAGCAACATGCTGTAGAATGGACAAGGCAATGTGATGCTAATACCACTGAGAATCATAAATAAATCATTTGCTGTCTTGTTCACTATAATACCAAGAGCAATCAGACAATTTGAGTCATTTTACCAAATTCAATATTCTATTCATACGAAATATTGAACAACTGCCTATCTTTCTTATTTTTGAATCAAAAGGTCCTTGTCTTCATTTTTACGAGGGATGTTCTACTTGGCATTTATTATTGGATTTCACTTCTTCACCATCATCAATTGAAGATTTTGTGAAATCAAGTTTATTCAGGTTTGTGAAGGTTTTTTAATTCTGGATGCAACATTATTTTATGCAAACATCGTGCAATGCTTTGAAAAGAACTCTTGTAAATCTATTTCATGACACAAACCCCATGAGATCTATTTGGTTCGTATCTATATTATGTTGAGCTTCTTTAGACAGGTGCTCTTGTAAAACTTATTGAAAGTAAATTGTTTTTAAACAATTTTTCCTTATCTCTCATCCAGCTTACATGATTTTTGCTCTAGTCTATAAAGAATTTTCGCTTCCTTGTGTAGCTAACGAATTAATTCGAAAAGGTAGAGGCTAGAATGTTATGTTTTATTTCCTGATAACAACGTACATACTTTGAATCTGAATACAAAATCAAATTTATTTTCGCATTCAGTTAAAATTTTGTATCATGTGATGATCGCATTGAGCCCGACATTATCTCAAGAGCTTTATCTTGACAGCTTTTTAAACATGGAAGAGAAGGCTCTCACAGCTAAGAAAACAAATTGCAACATTTTTTGATATTTTGACGATTTATTTTGTCGATCATTGTTTTTAATTTCATTCATTTGGTGTGCAAGGGTGGTGTTGTACCCTCTAGCAATGAAGTCAGAAATCTGTGATCATTAGCAAAAAGGAGCAATAAAGAAAAATAACAAGGTATGAAAAATGATGGAATTAGTCATGATAATAATAATGATAAAATATGAGGTAAATTCTGCTTTTATATATAGGTAGCACCGAAACATTTCAGCATTATCAGATAAATTTGATATTACCTCATTTTGTATTACATTATTTGGTATTACATTATTTGGTATTACATTAATAGGTATTACATTAATTGATATAACATTTTTTCGATAATACCTTTTATATTGGGTTACTTGAATTTAAACGCTATTTGATAAAAATCATTAGAAGCTATCAGTAATTTCAAATTTATTGTAAATATCAATTCGTAGTTACACAAATTCGTAGAAACGTGTTTTAACATAACGTAATCACTTTCTTGTCCGACACTTCTCAGTGCATAAAATGGCAGATAATGACTGAAAAGACCTAGGGTATAAACAATCATTTGCTGATCCATGCGGTGCGCTTTAAAGCTGTCAAGATATAGGTGTAGTTGCAATTAATTCGTGGTTACATATTAGTACAAAAATCAGCATGAACAATGCCGAGGCCTTCATTCTTACAATGTTTCTTTTTTCCTCCCGAAACATATCAATGCCTTCGTTTATGGCCTTTCTTTTATGTAAAATGTCTCTCGATCCATGACCATTTGCGTTGCCATTTTTAATTTTTTGCCAACTATTCATCAGCTTTGTACATTCTGAATCGCCATAAATTACTGCGAAACCTAATCTTATATAAATGTGAATCAAAAAGCTGAGTCGGAAAGAAGAAAAAACAATTCTATGTTACAAGAGAGACAGTCATACTTTGATTATTCCGAAAAGCAGCTGGGATCAGAGATTTGTCATCAATGAATGCTAGAACACTAATGAAGCCGCCTGTCTTTTGCGAGTAGACTGCAGTGCGCAATGAGCCGCATGTTGAGCATGAGATCGCAGATGTTTTGCGGCATGAAACAGCCTATGTTGCCAGAAATGTAGCCTTTTTTGTGTTATGTTTTGTCCAAGCATTTATAAAGGCAAAGTTCTTGATAAAGGCAGTGTTCTGGCAGCTAGTCTTACCCATTAAGTCTTGTTCTACATATATGTGATATATGCTAGCCTTACTTTATTCAAAAGTATAGTAAAAATTTGTTGAAGTTTTGAAGAAGAAGGGCAATTTTTACCATCACTATTTAGAATTTAAAGTGATTTGATGTCACATTATAAACTTTGGAGATTTGATTAAAATAATTGAAAGAGACACATCTTGGTGTAGTAGCATTTGAAGAGAAGGCAGGTGGATGACCAAAGTACTGCAGAAATCAAAATATCGAACATCATTATGTTGAAAAAGTTAGAATTATAAATTGCCCTAGTTGAAGAAGTTATCAAAGTAAAGATGTTTATAATTAAAAATGAACTTAATCGTGTATTTTACGATTGGTTCAATTTTTTCTTAATTTTGAACGATAGACGAAGCAGTAACTTTCACGGCTACAGTGCGTGGTTTCTTAATTCTAATTAATTCGACATTTCGTAATTATATGAATATGAGTCTTACCATTAAAACAGACAAAAGTTGAAATCAAGTTGATTAAATATTCATGTCTCTTTAGATTCAGATTTCAAGTGGTGTTGAGGTGGATTTACCTTCAAACGAAGAAGATGACCTTTTTAGAAGATGTTTCGCGTCATGCGTGCGTGTCATCCAGTGTATTGATATCTCACTCGTTGAAGGTACGTTTATGTGTATAAAGAGCTTAATAACAGTCAGGGCTGTTGCTAAAAGTATATCTCATTTGAACATATTTTAAATTCAAAGAATCTATTTTTTCTTATTTACTGTTTAATATACGAAGTTTCAATCTATCCAGGATTGTCTATAAATTCATTTAACCTAAATATTTCAATCTCTTTCTATCTAATTTAAACTTTGCAATGTATCAGGTCAAGATTAAATTAAAAGTTCTTTATTACATTTCCAGTTTTAAATAAACCACTGATATTCCACATGTAATATGAAAATAAGAGGTTTTATCCATTCTGTTTTTGTAGCATGTTCATTTAATGTATTGTTTAATTCTTTCAAATTCGAATTTAAATTTGAATTAGTTTGAATTTTTACCAATTTTATGCGTAGGATAAGGTCCCGCAAAAAAGTGATAAATCAAATCATTTTTAAATCAAGGGTCTTTTTCTTAAATTTTAGTAATAAAGATACAATTGATTGAGCGATATCTTTTCTCCGTTTAAGCGGCTAATAAATCGAATAAACGAAAAAATTTTGCGACAAAGGCGACAGTTTCTGCTATGATACAAGCAGTGTCCCTTTGGCATTTTGATTAGGTTTCTTTTCTATCGAGCTTCGTTACAAGTCTCATGTCTGGCGCCCAAACTAGTCGATGCATAATTTGCAAATTATACTTCAATGTAAATAAGAAAAATATAGATCATTGTGCTTTCAACAAAAAAAGATGCATTTTGCATAAACCAAGATAACATGATTTATATTTCATTCTTTTCTAATTTAAACATCCAAGAAGCAAAGCTGTATTGTAATAAGCATGTGAATAATAAATTAAGTATTGAATTGACGGAATCCAGTTTATTCGATCAATATTAAACCTATTGATTACAACTGGCTTATATTCTGGTGCTTCATACAAATTTGGTCGTCACTCGAATAGATTAAAGTAATCTTATTTAATTTCAAAACACATTATTTGATGTTTGAGGATACATGCAATCAAACCACTCACTATTCTTTTCAACATCCGTCAACTAACACCTTCACTTTTCTCAAAAGAAATCTCGTATTTTCTGTTTATGTACAGTACATCGGCCTTTAGTCTTCAGTATGCGTAACATAATCCTAAACAGCAAACTAAATTTTTCATCAAATACTATCCCGGCCTACAAATCTCTCTCCAATTAAATCGGTTTTAAATCGTTTGTTCATGATTTATTGCATTGATTCATTGATTCATCGATTCATTGGTTTATTCATTCATTTGTACATTTGTTCACTCATTGATTCATTGATTGATTCACTCATTATTAATTCATTTATTGATTCACTTATTCATACATTCATACATTCATTTTTTTGTTTTATTCATTCGTTTCTTCGTTCATTCATTCAGCCTTTAATTCAATTATTTATTTGTCCATTCATTCAGTAATTCATTAATTTATTCATTATTTCATTCGTTCATTTTTAGTGAATCTATTTACTCCTTCAGTAATTCATTATATGGCTTATCCTTCTTTTACTTATATCTTTCTTTCTTTCCTTTCTTCCTCGTCTCTTTCTTTCCTTCTGACAATCGTACAATTCTTTCCTTTTCCTCATGTTTAGTAAATTCTCCAATTTCTGCGGAATTGGAAAACCTTTTTTCCTTCATTATTTATTACTTAATCGATTGAGGCATCCATTTCTTGTTTACTTGCGTTTTCTCTCTTACTCAATTAAGTTATCGATGCATTCAGTTTTCCTATCTTACTCTTTTTCTTCCTTCTTTCATTCATCTATTCAATCAATCGTTCATGCCTCCATTAGTGCTCCTTTACTTGTTTTTTCTAGTGCTATGAATATTCACTATACGTATCTAGGATAGCCAATTCATGTCAATCTGACACAAAGATACCAGAATGCTTTTTCTCGGATTATCAAAAAACCTTCAATCAACCAAAATCCATGCTTCATGAAGTTGTGGTTTCCGTCCAGTATGAGCTGGATTTCAAAACTTATAATTTTATTAATCTTTATTCATAACAAAGAGAGTTGGTCTCGCATTGTTTTCTTTGGCAATGGCAAACAGACTTAAAATTGTTTCACTGAAGGAAAGATACACCCATTCTTTCAAAGACAATCTACGAAAAGCGAATCAGATAGCCTAAAATCTGTCGGCAGCAGAGAACGAGATGTGAATGCTCATAAAACGCTTTCTTTCAACTTCGTAGTGACGTGTGCATATTAGTTTTCAATGAAAGACAAAGTTGTTAACGTTTTGCTATATCTTCTGATGTTTAAGTCGATGCGAAACGTCAACATTGCAAATCAGAGAGTTCTTTGCAAGGGCTCAGTTACCAAAATCTGGATCTATATTTGTTTTCACTAGCTTATGCTATTAGTTTAGATGTATATACATGTTAAGAGTGTTGAGAGAAGAAGAAAGATTAAAATACAATCGTTATCTCTGCACGTGCATATATCATGTGTATATCAATGGTCTCAGGTTGCACTCTGTTGCTAGCAAACGTTTGAAAGACCCTAGTGTGCTATAAAAATCTATTTTTAGTCACCATACTGTTTGCTCTTTTTGCATCTGACCTTGTGAAACAAAATTCTAATTGTCTATCGAAAAAGGAAATTCACAAAGTTCAATAGATGTTAAATTTAATTCAAAACCATTGAGAAATTTCTGACAACTTTAATTGTACTGTTCTTTTCAAGAATATTTTGTTGATATTATATTTTAGATTAATAAGATATGAAAGGTTTTGCCTTTACGCCGGAAGGACAGTTGCCGAGTGAAGAAAAAAATTTGAAACTGTAGGATCAAGAGCATCTAAAATTCAAGTTTGAGATCAAAATTTCTTTTCCAAGCAAAATAAATATTTGATTTTGATGATTCCAATTGCACAAGGTAGACAATAAAACTTTTTTTATTTGCAAGATTAGTGGTTCTTAAAGCACGTATCATCCATGCGGCGTCCGTCACCTTTCTTGTTAGCAAAACAAATCCGATGATTTTTTAGGGGAAAAGAAATTGAACGATTACAACAGATATTCGAAACAAGAAGAAATGTCATGTGCAATTGATAATGAAATTTAAGTCAAGGTTCAAAGCCATTGTATGTTGAAATAAATTTGAAAGCTAGAAATCTATTACCAAAGATATACTTAACTAGAAAAACGAAGTTGAAATAATTTTTTTTCTAGATTATCTGCCTGTTAATCTAATAAATAAATAAATTTATTTTATTGCTGAATGGTCCGAAAAATTATTGATAAAATTAAAAAACGTGTTTCTATTCCTCTGTCTAGCCAAGATGTATTTTATTTTAATTGCAAGTAGCCAACAATTTTACCATTTCAATTAATTATGGTCAAAATCATAACAAAATCTTTTGAGACTGGGTCATCACTATGAAAGATCTTAAATAGTTTTGCCTTGGTAACAAGTAAAATTGTTGCTTGGAATGCAATTGTTAAAGATTTTAGTTGTAATAGGGCTACCAAGTATCAGGTGTAAGAAGATTCGCAGTTTGACCTCATTTTTGACAAAGTCTCGTTGGGTATGAATCAATGGTTTTACTTGAATGTAAGTATGCATGCCTTGGATCAAAACTTGCTACTTTGTTCACAATTGCATTGCTGCTGTGAGGTGATTAATGATTATAGCGATCATAAATTATGAATTGATAGATTCAGCATTAAATGGTTGCAATGTATTGCACAAATATAGAATAAGTTTAAGCAGATGACTTCAGATAAAGCTGCTTTGAACTGAAACAACTTTTGGAATAAAAAGGCAATAGATTAAGATCCCATGCATTAAATACAGATTAACTGAAAAGATAAAATGCACTACCGTCGTGGGTCATCTATTACCCTCCAAAAACTTAAAATACTCCGGTAAAGTGTGAACTGTTTTCGTCAACTTTAGGACGTGTCTTTGAGGGTTTACGGGGCGATACCCTCTAACCCTTCTAACATTCTTTCTCTGCATAATTATTTAATATGTCTTTGATTTTAAAGAAACACAAACGTTATGAAAAGTATGTTTATTATAATGATTGTTGATCATAGAATTATAGTCATAGTTACCATAATTTTGGTTTACTTAAAAACTGAGAAGATAAATACATGGAATGATGTGAGTGAAATTGGCAAGCAACCGGATTTCTATAATCGGAAACATCACATTTGAAGTTTTAATCAACCCCTTTGTGACGCGTTTTAAAGAAAACATAATCATGATTATATTTATTTAAATTGCATTGGCATGTGATCGATTGAATTTGAAGTTTTCAACCTGTTCATATTCCAATTCATCAGTTTTTATTTTATCATTCATTTGGCTTGATCACCTGATTCAAAAAGAACCTTTTTCGATTCATCAAACAATACCTGTCAATCAAACCCTTGCCTAACAATAACCTTCATCAATCTCAATTGTTTTCGACTTCTTATAAAACCATACGCTGACCTAGAAATAGAAAAGGAAAAAAACATTTGTTAAAAAGCACAGCATGAATGCAAGGGATCTAATCAGATTGGTTTTGCGGTTCGATCTTACGGATGGTCGCTTAGATGCTTAGATATTTGCAATTGTTAACTATTACTGATTAAAACCTTCTTTTATTGAAGATGGAAAACCAACAAAGAGCAAAGAAGATTTGATGATTTATGAATAAAGAACTAAATGTCATCTTTATGGTGATGAACCAAATCTTCAACATCAATACCTTGGTCAATTAGATATTGAGAAAATTAGCTTTATTCCATTTGACCTTTCAAGTATAAGATAGCTGGAATTTTGAAACTGTTTAACAATGTTTTACAAGAACATTTTAAAAGGAATACGGAGATCAAGCATAGCAAGCGAAGATTATGCGTATGAAACATTGCCAGAAGATCGATTAACAGTGGATGAAATACTTGAACTTGCAGGATTTGGAAAATTTCAATTTAAACTGCTGTTTATCGTTGGAATTCGTGTATTTGCGCATGGCAGTAGTTTTGCATTGATGACTGTTGTCAGCACTCTGGTTCAATGTGAATGGACATTGAGCAATTTTGAAAAGGCTCTTGTTAGTGCAGTATTTTTTGCTGGGTTTGCAGTTGGTAGTTTTGTTGGTGGAATTCTTGCAGATAAATATGGCAGACTTAAAACTATGCTTCTTGCATATTCTTTCAGTGCATATTACTCGACACTTAGCTCTCTCTCACCCTCTTTCTTTTGGATGTTATTATTACGCTTCATGTTTGGTATTTTTGTTGGTGGTGTCTCGCTCGGTTATTTGTTCCTAATTGAGTTTATGCCAAAAAGGTATCGAAGATGCGTCACATGCATGGATCTGTTCTTTGGTTTTGGCATCGTCTGCATCGCTCTGCAAGGTGCTACCTTCTTGCATAATATTCAATGGAGGTATTTCATCATTATTGCTGAGGCATTGCCACTTACTGTTGCCACCATTTGTGCATTGATAGTACCAGAGTCACCGAGGTATTTGATTTCAGTAGGAAGATTGCTTGAAGCTGAGAAAATTTTCAACCATATTTTAAAGGAGAATAAATCACAATGCCAACGTGTGAAATTGAAGAACACAAACATTGCAAGATCGAGTGAAGAGAATGGCAAATTGTCTCTTGTTTTCTCAAATAAATATCTCATCCACACAATTTGTTTTGCATTCATTTGGTTTGCTGTCTCAATGGGGCAGGTTGGCACCTTGTACTTAACCACGGAGTACTACCATATCCCTAATGGTATGTGCAAGACCAGTGATAATAACCTAGAAAAGCTGGAAGATCCAATCGCATGCCTCTACTGTAAAACGCTATCATTGGATGATTATAGAAACCTGTTGGTAACAGGTTTAGGCGGCATTCCGGCTTTTATAATCTCGTACATTGCCATGGAAAAAATAGGAAGGAAGCTAACAGTACGAGGATTGCTGCTATTGATTCTTGTCATGTCAAGCATCTTAGTATTTTGCCTACCAAACTGGGCATTGATAATAAGCTTTCTTGTAGCTTATACAAGTGGATACACTTGTCACTTAGTTCTACAAGTGTATGTATCCGAGGTATACCCCACGTATTTAAGAGGTGTCGCAAATGGCTTTATCAAAGTGTTCAGCAGGTCTGGACACATCGTGGGTGCATTTTATGCGCAATATTTCATGAAGATGAGCTTCGTAATTTCATTATCAACATTCTGTGTATTGACACTAGTAGCTTGTCTCTTAACATTTGCAATAACACAAGAAACAAGCGGTAAAGAATTGGAAGACACGGATGACGCATCGTCAAGTAACGATGGTTGTAAGATGAGATTGATGACAGATGATGATGATGATGATGATGATGATGATGATGATGATGATGATGATGATGATGATGATGATGATGATGATGATGATGATGATGAGATTTAACGGTTGACCAATGATAGATACTCAGTAAAGGGGACGCCTATTATAACCAGAAATTAACACAGCTGATTCTTTATATGCTAAAAGTAAGATGTAACCTAATTAATTGTTATCAAATATAAACTTTTTGCCATAAATATAAAGACACGTTTTATGTTAAGAATATAATGATATCCCACAATAATGACAGCAGTAAGAAGTCAGAGCCGTTCAAATTATTCAAACTGTTGTCCTTTTTAAAGTTTTCCGTTCTGAACTATATATGATTATCTTACACAAATGACCAAAAGAAGATTAAAAGGAAATCTTGCTTCAGCCTTTGGTGTTCCAAATTTTGCAATGGAAATAAATATTTTAAGTTGAAAAGGAATGGTGAACATCATGAATTATCAGAAGATGCGCGAAATTTCAAATGTTACTTTTGATGATTAAGCTGTGGCAAATAATTTGATAGCATTTTGTCCAAAACTAACCCTCAATTCGATAGGAATTATCCCATTTTCATGGGAATACAATTAGGCGTAGAACACTCTAAATTAGATAATACGAGATAATTGTTTTTAGATCCTGGTAATTATATCAATTTAAGTTAAAGTAACAATGCTATTGATTTTCACTAAATGATTAAAACTGTGTTTTTACTTAATAGTTTCCACCTAAATTCATCTAGAAGAAAAGCGAATAAGTGTTTGTTAGAGTACATTCTGTTGCTTATCATAATATATTGAAAACTAGTAATATAAGTAATTAACAATTGTATTAACAATGTAGTTTACAACATACCCATTTTTGAGGCTCAAATTTCACCTCTATTTGTTCATCTATTTTGGTTTATTTAGCGTTTAACATTTCTAAATAGCTTTTTAAAAATTCCATTCGTCAATTTTAGCACTACTTCCATCATGTGACACTATTTTGAAATACAAAATTGAATTTGACATCAACATGGAAACTGAAAAAAGAATCATAAGTGGAAAATTACCTCTCATCGTATTTGATCAATAAAATGTCACATTAGCTTTGAACCTAAGCTAGATATTTGTATTCAATAAATATTTTTCAAGATTTGAAAGGGGCTAACTTTTCCAAACTTTCTTGACACAGAAAACTTCATTCTTGAAGCCGATCTCTTGGGGATAAAAATGGGTATCTGTTTTACAATGTGTAAAGTTATATTTAAAACGAGTTAAAAAGCAAATAAAATAATAGATTAATGATTGGTAAATATTAATTGCTGTCGAATAAAAATTTTACGATTCCTTTTCATGTTCACGTGATTTATCTGATGTCCTTGTCTTTAAAGAGCTTGAAATGATTATATCATCACAGCCTACTTCTGTGAAGGAACATTAGAGGCAGCGTATTTGTATTGGGTCCATTGGGGACACATTCTGGTGTTTACAAATGACAACAACCTGTGTTGTAAAGGGTACATGTCAACCATAATGGTGGGTCACTAGGCTTAATATTACTAAAAAAGGACAGTTTTTTAACACACGCTTCTGACATGAGTAATAAGGGAATGAAATTACCCATATTTACGAAAAGAAGTCTCAACAATGTCAAACTTGAGTGGTTTTTGGAAAATGCAAGTTCATGTGATGAATTGGAATGAAATGAATTCAGGAATTAGAAGATTTTACAAGATTACTGAAATTCAAGCGAAATGGTTTTTGGTAGAAATTCAATGACTTCTGAAAGCCCATTGAGGAATAAATTACTTGAGGCAATGAAATTGTTGGTCTTGATAAATTACCCATTCCTGCGGTTGCGCTATAAATAGCAATTTGAAAGGACTGCATATTGCGAACCGATGTCTTCTGGCGATAAATCTTTTCTACTTGATACAAAATCTCAAATTAGATCCAGTTACCGATCCCTTTGCACGAATTCTCTACAGATTAAGATTTACCTATTTCTAATTCTCTTTATAATTTTATGCCGTCCATTGGCAAGCAAAGACACTCGTTTTTATCGATTATTCAAGAATTCACAAAACTTCATTTTTTCACCGCGAAGATTACTTTCAATCAATTTAGAACAAATAATCGCATCCTACCCATGAAGATCAGGATTTGTCTAATTCTTCTAACTTATTGGAAAAGCAAAATTGAGAAACTATAGGATAATCGCATTTGGGCCAAGCTTTACTCGCCCCATGCTTTTCAACAAGTTAAAAGTTTTCGATGTAGTTTCTATGGAATGTGACATAATTCGAAGGACCTTCCAGCAAAATGCATATGACTAAATAAATAGAGTATAATTGCCCTATTAGGTTGAAAATGTTATAATATGCATCTAGGATTGTTATGCTATGCATCTTGGGCATCATCAAAATTGTTCTATCGTATTGAAACTTACATCCAGCGGCGGAAATTGTGTGGTCCAAATTCACCTTTTCTTGGAAGCTGAAACGCTTGTTACAATTTTTTTCCTCCCTTGTTTTGATGAGACATAACGTCTTAAATGTGTAAAAAACGGCGGAAGTTGGATAGTGCTTTTTGGGTCAAATAACAAACAGAATAGGAGTTGTAATTCAACAGTTTTTGTCTTTAAATGTTATTTGCTTTGTGCGTTGAACGTTTCATCAATCCTTTGTTAGATATTTCCACCTCAGGAATCATATCAAGAAATAACTGAAATTCTTTCGACAGTTCAAACCGTTATCTTGGAAGTTATGACGGCCAGAATAGGCAGCAATGTGTGGCCCAAGAAGGTTAAAGCTGATGCGAAAACAAATAAAAGGAAGAAATAGTAATTTCGAGACAAACAATAAGAATTAAACAATAAGAATTAAACTAGCATGAAGCGAAATATTGACAAAGTTCGGATATTTTCAAAGAAAATCTGCCAGTCCCATATTACCGAAAAATTCAAAAACGAAGATGGTGGACTGTAAAACGAAACAAAAGATGTAAAATTAGGAAGCTTCCAAAGGTGTCCAATGATTTCATAATTGATTGTTATTTTAAAGAATGATTAGGCATCTCAGGTTTCTTATCTCAAGATGACATCAACAACTGAACAAATAAAATTATAATTATTGTCAAAGTCTAGACACTATCGTTAGCAATTCAACAAAAATACGAACACCTGTTTAAGCACTTTTAAAATTTCATTTGCTTATCACATGGTTTTGAAATCATTTTTTTATGCTGTTGTCTTGTATTTAGTAATGGCAACTCGTGCCATCAACAAATGTCAATTATCTATTACCTGTTTTTAACAAATCAAGCAACGGTCTAGAGGTAGAGAGTTTCAATTAAAACATGCAATCAATCCTCTGCCATAAGAACGATCTTAATGCCTTTTAACTCATGGTCACCTTTCCTTTATCAAATTTGATAATAATTCTTTCCTTTATCAAATTTGATTAATCTCCAAAATTTCGAAATGACCACAAGGTTATCAATATTCTCATTACATTAATTTCTTAAGTTTTAAACCCTTTGAACAGAAATAAGCGAAAAAGAAATCATCTAAACATATTTCAATTGCTCCTAATAACTCCTAATATCGATTAATTCTTTCTAAAAGAATTAACCAACATTGCTATCATGAAATCTAAATCATTAGTCACTGTCTTCCATGAAATAAAAAGACACTACAAACATTGGCACATATCCATTCCTTTGGATTGCACTGGCATCTGTCGTTTGCTTAAAACTGTACCCATTATATCTAGGGTGAAGAACTTTTGCGCCTGCTTAACACTTGTTTGGTTGACAAATGATTTTGAAAATGATCACTACATTTCATCGCGCAGCAAATAAGCAGACAAACAAACAAGTCTAAATGAATACAAGTTATTTTAATTTAATCTCTAATTAACAGTTTGGTCGGAGGCAATCTAACTCAGTTAGTGATGCAGACCTGAATTATTTTCAAAAAACGTCAATTTACTCCCAAAAGATAAGCATTTTTCCTTCAATTATGCACAAAAAGATGTCAAGGACCAACTTAAAAACAAGTTTGAATAAAATCACCCTAAACAAAAAATTATGGTTTTTGAACTAAGTTCACAGACGATTTGATCGATCAGCAGGTGACGTCACTATAGGACTGCAGATGGTCGATTTAAAAACATAAAAAAGTGTTAATATGGAACAACAATGGCAATAGGAGATGCAAGAATAAATGCAAGATTTGTCGACCACAAAATTTTAATAGCCGCCACACCCAGTTAAGGTTGGCAAAATGCTGTCCTCTGTTGATTTAATATTAACAATGCTACCAAATCTTAAAAAAGTCGAAGGTTAAAGTAGAGACATCTGTTTCAGATAATCTCAGGAAAAAATCTTTTCTTTTAACTTTAAATCGGTGTTTGCGTATGTTTGAATACAACTTTAAAAGAATTCGACTCATCTATTGATTGAAATAGCGGTTAAGAAAATCAATTACATAATGCAGCTGCATATTCACATGTTGAATCAAGTTTTGTCAAGATCGTTAGTTCAAAACAGCAGTTCGTATGAATGTGTTTCCTTTACATTTTCCCTTGCTTAAACATCGAAATTCAAAATTTAACAAACAAAATATTTGGCATATGGTTGACATTGCTTAAAACAGATTAGCTGACGTCAAACATTCCAATATAAATTAGAACCTAAAATAGAAGAATGAGCTAAAAGTGCTGTATTAGAATTCTTAAAGCTTTTCTGCGCATCTATATTGGTAGTAATGCCATATCACCTAGAAAGAAGGCAAGAAGCAATAGGACCTCAGATACGTATATGAAGCAATGGATGAAAGACATAAGGGAATAAACAATATGATAAAATGCATTATCAAACGTTTTACATTTTACTTCACACTTTAGTTCGGTTTTTCTTCTTTTCTGAATGATGCTTTTTTTCTAGAAGGCGTTTCTCGTTTTGTTTTTCAACGCTGAAAAAACCCAACAAGGATGACAGTCAAAATCGAAAATAACCAAAATTAAAAGAACGAAATAAAAGCGCAATCGATAATATGATTGCAATAGGATTGCATCTAAAAATACGCTTTAAAAAAATTCATTTCTTGCCGTTGATTCGCACCGCCTTTCAAACTTGAATAAAATGCGTGAATAAAAATCTTATTCTGATGTTTTGCGATATTTTGTTGCCTTTAAAAAATGCATTTCTCTCTTTATTTCTTTAAAACACTGAGTTTAAGCTAACGATGGGAATGAGAAGTATCGAACAAGTTAAAAGAATAATTGATATTTCAGAGGAAATAAAACAAATAGCTTACTATTCAAGAATTTTGTTAACTTTTTCTTGTGATGGCTCATCTGATACAAAACTTGCTGCATTTATCATTTCTCTTAATTTCTGTATTGCATCTTTTAAATTTCTTGATTGTGAACGAAATTTGTCAGATGTGACAATAAGTTCTCCTCTTTTGGTCATTCGATTGTTTTGCTAGGGACAAAAATTACATGAGATTTTTCAATTACTGTCCCCATTAATTTATTCTATCTACTATTAATTTTTCTTGTAAAATAGTTTTACAGAATTACAACTAAAGAATACCTGTTCAACCAAAGTCTCTTTGATTTCTGGCTTCATCCAATCTACTGCTGCAATTTTTAGTCTAACTTCTGCCTTGGTTGTTACTACAAAAGCAAAAATCATGAAAGGGCAGAAATTGAACCATAAGGTTAGACAGAACACTTTCCATCTTGAGGTTTTGAGACATTTCATGTAATTTCAACCTTTCAACAAATTTAAATTAACTGTTAGATTTAATTACAATGAGAAGTGCTGAACAAAAAATATATATTTATTTACTATCTGCCATGTGGCAGGATTCTTTAGTTTTCCAAGATGTAGGCTGTAGAAGAACATGACAAAATATCTCATGGCATCCTTTGAGATTATGAGTAAATTATGCAATCAATTTCACACTCTCACATTTATTGACATTTTGGCCTCCAGGTCCAGAACTTCTGGAAAATTTCACTTCTATTGAATCTTTGAAAAAAAAAACAGAAAATGCCAAAGTGAAAGATTTCTTTTAGGTACACTTGGATGTCTTTATAAATCCTGCAATCAGAATATTCTACTATATGAATAAATAAAATACATTTTAAAGGACATTCATTAACTTGAATTATTTATCTTAGAAAATGACAAGGCTAAGAATAACTTTCCACTGGTGTGTAACAGCAATTTAAATGCATGGTATAGTCATTATTCAATTATCCAGATACATTGATAGAAGGGGTGGCTTTCAGTGCCTCTCTTTAGGAAATGCTAATAAATAGTATTTGCAGTTCCATTAAGAAAAGCCGAGGCAGAACTAATCGTGAATAAATGAAATGGAAAAGGATTAAAGATTAATTGAAGATTTACCACCCTATGAATGTCAAACATATAAATGAGATAGATGTAGAAATAAATAAATATATAAATATATAAATACATTAAAATAGAAATATAGAATTTCACATTGTTATGCACAATGTAGATGATTGTACCTTCTAGGGAACTATAATACCTTCGCAGCACTGTGCAACGCCACAGGTTTGAAATCTAGAGAAAAAAATCATTAAAAGGCTGCTATTAAGGTTGGGACGTCATTTAAAGGTTTTGGGGCTTAAAAATCTCTCAGCTATAACATAGATCGCTTTTTGTGAGGCAAAAAAAGCGATTGCAAGATGTGAACTCTACTTCAAATTGGGTATAGTTCTAATCTTTATGGGACAAAAAGTGATTCCTACATGATGAAAGTGCGATTAACCTCCAAATGAATAATGTACCTTCCACTCTTGAAAAGATCTCCTGAAAGCATCATGCATGTAGAATTCTACATAACGATTTTTGTATTTAAAAACTTTTCTAAGAAAGAACATGATTCTGTTGTTTACAACTGTTGGAAGTGCCTCGATTGCAATATTTCAAGGGAGGCTCAATCAACAGAAACTCCCACGTGATAAATTGTATCGAAAACAAGCAGAAGGTGGAGGGAAGTGTCGATGTGAAGTTTTTGTTATTACGATGGATTATGGTTATGGACAAAATAAAAATTGCAAATTATACGAGTCAACTAAAAGTTCAAAATGGAGGACGTGGGATCGAGATTTTGCAGAAGCAGAAGAAGTGAATACCCTGAATGAATTGAGCAATGAATTGTTAAATGTAGGCATTGGAAATGGGCCTAATAAAAGTGACAGTACATCAAAGTATATATTCAAAGGCAGGGGGAGAATTAAAATTTGTCTAGCAGAATGCACTTTACCAAGCATTGAGCAGCTTTCAAAGCACCTTGGTCTACCAATATCATCGCAAGCAAGCACAGGAAAGTTTTGTAAGCTCATTGGTAAAGGGAGAGGAAGAGGAAGACGGCCCGAAGGTAAAGTGATGCTTGGAAGAGGCATTCAAAAAGATGAGCTTAAAAAAGCACCAAATGAGATTGGTATTGGAGATGGAAATGTAAATGTATTATTTTTGTATTTAGTTTAGTTTGTCCACCTAGACTGCAGAGTGGATCTTGGGTGCACCCCATTCTGCAGAGCGTGGCAACTACACGCACAAGACAATTTGCAGCAGATCCAAGTGCGCCCCAATTAGGCCTTGCACATGTGCATTGTATGAGTATTGGCTTATTCTAGGTTCACCTGCAGTGTCATTGTACCTAAAGCTACCTCCTGCACCCCCGAATTTTACCAAATCTCGTTGAGTTCCACCATACTCTGCACACTGAGACACACCCAAGAACAGATTTCTGGTGCACCCCCCACTTTTATTGCTTGGAAGTCATCATTTAGCAGAAACAAATATGCACTTACATGCTCAAGCTCTCCCCCTGCACCCCAAGCCCCTACAAAATCAGCTCTTTACAAATTACAAACAAGCATACACAGTCCCATGGACACACTCTAGTGCTGTCCCTGCAAAAAGCCATCACAAAGTCCCCCCCACAAATGGCAAACAGCATTTGACTTTTGTTAACACCCACCCATGAACCAGCAACACACCCCCTAACCAATTTCCTGGGGTTCTCAATGATATTTTGTTGACATTTAATAATTGTGAAAATGTTGAAATTAACATACCATATTTGAAAATGCTGCTTTCTAGATGGAATTAAAGATGAAAAACTGGCCAAATCTTGTTGAAAGGTGCTGTAGTTTTTCAATAAACGAATTAACTTTGCATCAAAACTTTAATCTTATCCACTCTAGAACATCCTAATGTGAATTGGTTGTAATTTCTTATGCATTGTAATTTCCAAATTCTTTGATTATTTGCATTTTATTAATTTCTATTAAAGATATTTTTGTTCTTTTCAATTGAGTGTAGTGCCTACTTAACAGATTTTGGTTGTAACTGATAACTTTCTTATCTATATTACATTTCTCTTTGCATTTTATGTTTTAATCCCAAATTATGACAAATTTTAATTGTAAGCGATTTTTTTCAGCATGGGGTCAACCAAAAGCGAAATCATTTCAGACAAAAGCCCTCAAAATGTATGCATTTTTGGCTTTCTACTTGTTTCAATGCTCCTTTCATATTTTTCTGTATTCTTCTGTTATATTTCTTCATAATATTTTAAGGGTAATTTCAAAGTTCTGTAAATGTCAGAAAAAAGATTTCTGAGAAAATATACAAAGATGTAGTATTTTGGTAAAATAATGATAGGAAAGTTAAAAATTTTGTTCACTGATCTTTTATACCTATCAAATAAAGATATTCATAAACAAAAGAAAAAGCAAAATTTTTGTGGTGGTTGAAAGATTATTTTATATAACATATTCATCATTTATAGTCTTTTATGAAATTATTCTCTAGAACAAAAATGAAATCAAAGAGGATTGTAACATGGAAATTGATGAAAGATTATTGACATTAAAGGATGACCTCACATTGTCTTATCTCGAAGTGAGTTTATGTTATTCTACTTTAAGTATTCTATTGGCATGCATGGACATCAATTGTGCCTTGAATTGTAAAATATTTCATTTTGTAGGTGAGCCTGAGCCTAATTCCATACTAGAATACATAGGCATGGGTTAAATCTAATGCTAGAAATGCCTAGTATATTTGAGATCAAATTTGATATAGATGCCAAAAATTAATTGATACATACAGTATCTGAATTAAAGGATAATTTCTCTCCTTAGTGCTAATTTTATCTCCCTTTTTTCCTTATGGTTTCCTCTTTCTCTTCACTCTTCATTTTGTCTTTTCTTCCCCCTCCCTTCTTCCTTCCCTCCTTCCCTCCTGTCCTCCCTCTCTTTTTCTCTCCTCCTCTCTCTTCTTCCTTCCCTCCCTCCTTATCTCCCTCTCTCCATTCCTCCTTTATATATGGCTTTTTTTAGATTGGAGTTTTTCATGAATCAAAAAGACCTTGCAGTCCTCTTTTTATCAAAAATCTTTTAACTTTTAGACTTTGGAAGAACCGGATAAATGGATTATCATAGACGGAGTTCCCTCATCATATGAAGCAAGAAAGGTCATTACGAAGCACTAAATATCTTTTTTCATTTCTATAATTCACTTCTATAATCATATAATTTTGATAGACACCATGCTTGTTTACTCCTCGTAACTGAGTGGTTTAAAAATATATTGTTTTGCATTGAAAACCTAAACAAACTGATAAGTTTTCTTCTTTGTATTAGCATTAATGATAGATTTGTAAAGTAAAGTCTGTTTCTTTGAAGTGCCAATAATGCTGTATTCAATTGTTGTTTCAGGAATTGGTCAACACAGTTATTGAATTTGGGAAAATTCAGTCTCTTTCGTTTCATCCAACAGATAAAGCTCTAATTAGGTACTTGGACTGATTTTCAGTTATATTATCAAAAATCTGATTTTTCGATTGAATAACTCATTATACAATAATCAAACCAAATTCCAACCTTTTTGCGTTTTCACGGTAATGTTTCTATAACCTGACTTGTAGATTGGCAGAAGAGTTACAATGCGAGTGGATCATAAGTTGTCTACATGATACCCAATTGTCAACAGGTATAGTTCATTGATACTTTTATCGATTGTTTGATTATTTGTTTGATTGGTTGTTTGATTGCTTGATTGATTGATTAATCGATTTGCCGATTGGTTGATTATTCTAACGGCAATTTAACGTATCCCTTGGTTAGTAATCAACTATCTAACTTATTTTATGATCCTTTAATTCGATTATGTCCTGATTGACTTTTTTGACTGATTCCTTTATTAAAATATTGGGATGTATTAGATTTTAAAATATTTACTCTAGCAGCCCCCTTCAGTTTTTGTATTCCCTTCGATTCTGAAACTAATTTGTTCGTTTCTAGAACATCAACACAAAATTTTTGTCTTGAGGCTGAATGACGTCATAAGTGGTGAGACGCAGTTAACAACAGACTGACAATTTTATGGCATTTTTAGCATTTCTATTTCATAAATTGATTTTGTTATTCTTCATTAGCAAGATCATAGAGAGTCTTAATTGGCACGTCGAAGGAACGGGCCTTTACTTAAAAAATCTGCCATTAATGGCATGCGTTGCATTTATTATGAAATTTATTTATGAATTGTTGACATGTCCAACCTTTCGACCTTTTTGGTAATCATTTCTTGCGCCTGATAAATAAAAGCCAATATTTTTTATTGAAATAATTAATTAATTTTCTGTTACAACAAAATCTCCATATGGTGTGAACATATGTTTCTTTTTTATCAATTATACAACTTAAAAGTCCAAAGTCCATTTTCTGAGAAAGGGCATGACATGTAAAAGTAGTTCCTTGTTGAATGTGCGAAATCAGGGAATAAAAAAGCGAAATGGGATCTTCGTAGCATCCCGTTGGCAACCTTTGATCGGCCTACGTGCACTTTGTTTGACGCATTTTCGACCATGCAGAAGTGAAACTTGAGGTAAAAGAAGTACATCCGATTACTCATGGTTCCTGACTGGCACGTAGCACGTGCATTAAGGGGGGTGCGTTGATATACTAGAAATAACAATGGGTTTACCAGTAGCGTATATTTTATGGATGGAGGGTTTGAAAAAAGGAAGAAGTATTCGCACGGAGGCTTCAGTTTCGTATAGGGGCATCGAGAGTGGTAATTTCAGAGCTGCCTTCTCAACCATATTTCAAAATGTCACCAGCTAACATTGTTTTCGAACCCCCCCCCCCCCCTCCTCTTGCAACAGTGATTACAAAAAGTATTGACGTTATTTACGTATGACGTATGGTATTAACTTTTGACGCAGTGACAAAAATAGTTTCTGAAATTTGTTTGAAAAAGTCGTTTATTATCTGAACTCTGTACCACGGCGTGATATTTTTTATTTGAATTGTAATATTTGTGAAGACGTCTACTTTCTCTCTGTTATATGCTTTTACTAATGGTTTGCAAAGGTTGGCTTTGGTGTGGCCCCTGATCATTATCAGTATGATCATATTTTGAATATTTGAATCATGTTTGACTACATTCCACAAAGAAAAACAATGGAAATCAACGAGGCATGGTTGTAATCAAACTTCCGGTTGTGATCAATTTCCCATGACAAACAATCAAAAGGATTTTGTTCTCCGTTTGTCCTCATTCAAAGTTAGTTTATTGCGAGTTTAAAGGTGTGTGAAAGTCACAATTTAGATAAAGGTTAGTGTGTTTTATACTTGTGAGCATAAATAATTGATTAATCGTATTCCAGTTTGGTAATTGTTCTCTTTGTTTTTGGCCTGTCTGCTTCTCGGTTTCTGCGAATTTGCGCTTTGAATTTGAGTGGGAGGAAGGCCTACCTTTTATATGCTTTATTGCCAATTGTAATTTGTCTATTTAGGTACTGTTTTGAAAAGATCCTGATAAGAAAGAAATTTCCTTTCAATTCATGAATTACGATTTCTTTCGCAGTTATTATCTTATCACCATAAAATTTTCTAATGTGGTCCTTTTCGGGCGGAAAAAGTTTACAATCACAACATACACTTCACCGCCATCACCATCTTCAAATATTGAATAAAAAAGTTATGACAGGATTTTATTGATGGATTTAGTCCAAAATAATAATTGAACATTTACTTCAGTTTAGTTCATTTTAAACTTTTTATTTGCATTTCGACTTCATGTAAATAATAGTAATTAAATGTTAATTTACACCTGTCGTTAAATCAAGCAAATTCTAGATTAGCCCTTTTGCAGGTTTCTCATCTTTACTTTGAATTATTAATCATTAATTTAAAGCATCATTATCTTCAGTTTAGTATTTCATCTCTCATTACAGGTTCATCTCACAGCAGTACCTTATCAAAAGTGTTGTAAAATGGCTTCAAATATTTTGCAAACTCCTTTGTTGAAATTGAATACATTAAGATTGCTGATACTCATGCTAGCAGTAGAAATCAGGCCCCAAGATGTTAATAAGATAACAGCAGCATGTCAAGTGCATCAAAATGTCATTGTTGAGGTTGATCCTTTGCAGCACCGTTATTACCCTTTCATGGTCAAGCTCCCAAGGTGTGCTGGAGGTGTACATTTGGCAAACCCAAGTGTAAAAAGATGTGTTCCTTCAACATACAACAGTGTTCCTTATTCAATGTATATGTTGCCTTCTTATGAAACAGCAACTGTTAATCTTGTTCATCACACTGGCTGTAAAGGAGAATGTGTGAAAACTTCAAGTTCTTGTAACATTTTTGAAAATTGGAATGAAAATCAATGTCTATGTAAGTGCAAGTATTCTGCTGCGCCATCACCATCTCCATGTAAACTGCCATTGATCTGGCAACAGTCAGCCTGCAATTGTGTTTGCCCCTCGGGTTTACCAATGAAATGCCCCGACACAAAGGAATGGGACAAAGAAACATGTTCATGTACATGCAAAAAGAGATACCTTAACAGATGTGCAAAAAAGAGAAAAGTTGTAAATGAAGAAAACTGCAAATGCATGCAGCCACCTTCACAGAATGTAACCGCATCTGCAAGAGGTAGTGATGCACAATGCAATGGGGTTGAGAATAAAATTGTGGTTATGATTGTTGTCATTGAGTTCCTTGGGATGCTTTTCATTTTCTTTTTGATTTACCGATGTTGCTTGAAAGAGGTGGAAGATAAAAGTGTAGACACCTGGAAGAAAAGAGTTAAATATGAGGTGAATACAACTTTGCAAAGAATGACAGTCAGAAGGAATAAAGATGCATCACAACAAGTGCAAGACCAAGAAATGCAACCGGAAAATGCACATGAGACCTTCCTACAAAATGAAAATGTTAAAAAGCATAATGGAGACAAACCAGAATCATATGATTTGCGGGATCAGAAAAATGATGGAATTGATAGATACAACAATGTAAGGGAAGAAGGATTACCAGAAAACCAGGAACAACCAGTTGGATTTTATCATGGTCCTCATGATAAGTTTGGCTCAGATGCAAATATTCCCATGGGTTCAGAGGGACAAGTGACGCCAGTTTGATATTTGACTGATTTTTAATCATGTGAAGACAAAAAAGGATTCGTAGCAAGATGATATTATGGTCATTTGAATACTCTACTGCAGTGTTGGCTCATATTTCTTTTGACTTGTGTGAAAAAACCCATTTGTTATGGTTTAAGTAGCCAAGACCTTTCAAGAAACCAATTCGACTTTTGAAGCCACCAAATTGAATTGCAAATATTACAACCAATACCACCTGCTGATGTACAATATTTAGAACAATTCATCCCCTTTATGGGAAGCTTTTAAAAGGATGAGGGTATATAAGTCAATAAAGTCATTATTGTTATTTTTTAACCTTCCATTTGCTTTATATACATTCATGTAATAATTTTATGTGATAATTTTTGTTTAGTAAAATAGCCCAGTTTCATTAATCAAAAACAGGTTGATTACAGAAGTTGCAATATCCAGTGATTTTCAAGCAACAAGGAATACAATTAGTCACTTATTTCATCATCCTTTATTCCTTTTCTGTGCCAAGATGTGAAATCAGCCAGGATATTGAGGAACATCAAACTGTTTCCTACTTTAGATAAAATTCCTTTCACTTACACCAAGATCTAAGTTCATTCAGGTCACTATAATCCTTAACCAAAAATATTCTTTCTAAATTTGTGTAATTATATTTCTGTATATAAACACTTTCATTTTATTTAAGCTATTATGAATAAAATCATGCACTTTACTTTGTTGAGTTCAGAAATGTTGTTTTAATTATTTTCGTTGTTGATCCAAATTGATGCAAAAAATTAACACTCAATACTAAACATGAAGTTTTGTCCTCATTTAAAAATATTTCTTCTAAACAACAGCCTACATTTAACCATTTGCAGTCAAAGGTTTGCCTTGTTTCAGGATAGCGAAAAAGAAAAACTCTGGTATAGTGAAAACAAAAAAAGAATATGTTAAAATAAGATATAACATTAAATCATGCTAATATTAATAGTGTCAAGCTTTTCCAATAGGTGATTTATGATGTTTGCATTGATGGTCTGTATGATTTGGCTGTCAAATCCACTCCTGCACCAGAATATCCAGTTCCTCCTCTTTTTAATGGGATTATGTCATCTTTTTTCAAATTTTTGCCAGTTAATGGGCAAATCCAATCTTTTTTGATAATTTTCTCAACACAGTCCATTGTTACAACATCTCCAGAAGGTTTAAGAACAGCACAAGGGACAGAATTCCCAAGCAGATCATGTGTGACGGGACAAATGTACCTAGCTGCCTTTGAAACACCTGACTTTGAATCATCATTTATTGATGTAAATTTGACGGGATACAATTCTTTCAACTTTAATGGTTTACCACTTAATGGACAGTAAACCTTACTGTCAGGTTTCTTGATCTCACTTTTCTTTGCCTCAGGTGTTAGCGATGGTATCCAAAAGCTTGGGAGAGTTTTTGATTTTTCATCTATGACAAAACCAAAATAAATAATGCAACAAATTATAAAGTTTTTAAAGTAAAAGGATCGTTGACAAATAGATGTTTTCCATAAGAAACTGATAGCAGAAAGCCATAATTGTTTTCTTCTGGGGCCCTCTCAAATGACATTTTTTTTTGATATTTATGTCATCACATTTTTACTGTAGAGGTTCTGGAGGTGTGATACCACCCCAAGAAAATATCGTGTTTCAAAAACAAGGCATTAAGGACCATAATGGATTATTTCATCTGCAAATTTTTACCAAATTGTCGACAAATAAAGGATTGTCCACCCATTTTGTCAGCAAATTCATCATAGTTCCCCCTGAAACAGAAAACCTAGTTACAGCCCAGTGTCTGATATGGTGTGGGCAAGTGTAAATATAAGTATTCATACTTGATGGTTGTTGGGTTGACATTCCTGGCTGTGAATCATTCTTTGTCCCATCTGCAGTAGCAACAAATGCTGTACTTTTCTTGGTTGCTATTCTACTTTCTGAACTCAAAAACTGCTCAACCTTTTCCTTCTGAGAAGAATCCAGAAGCTCTTTTGCTTCTTCATCAAGCTTCTTTTTCTGAAATCAAATAAAAACTATGCATTGAAAACTACACAAAAAATTGAACAACCTGGGGTGATAAAAGAGGACTAATAACCAAAGTAAAAATTAAAACAAACAAGACAATGAAAGCAATTTTAATTCCTTTACCTGTTTCTGATATTCACGCAGCTTTCTAGAATATTCTTGTTTTTGATGTAAAATATATTCTAAAATTGCTTCTTTGTCATACAAATATCCTTCTTGTGTTATGACCGGTTCGCGACATGGTTGCAGAGATAGGCCACAACAATCAAAGTTATTTACTGAATCTTTGCTTAATCTTTCAGACTGAGAGCCATACCCTGATGCCTTAGTGTCTTTCTTTTTTTCATGATAAGAATAAACAGCACTTGCTGTACAGTTTCTCCCGTGTCTCGTCATTACTTTTCTCTTAATACTTCACTGTGAACTTTTCTTTCCTTTCCTTTCAAAAAATGCGATGTAAAGTGTCCTCCTTTTCAATAAGAGGTTCTTCTTCACCAACACAAACAACATGGCGTCAATCTCTGCAAGACGAGCTCTCTCATTTTTGAACCGAGGCAATGCAACGAAGCATGCCCGCATGTTTTCTTTAGGTAAAATGCACATTTTACTATGTTGCAGAGTCTTTATTGCCTATAAATTGCTTTAAATTCTTACAAATTTGAAGAATACCATTGGGTAAGGTGGTGATTCACATCTTTTTGCATCCACGTGTGGCGCGGTACCAACGTAAATTCTTTGGAAAATGTGCAGTTAACGCATCTGTTAGGTATTGGTTAATGCATTGCAATCTTGAGGTCCGAGCACCATAATTTTTGATGTTGCATTTCAATTTTTAGGGGGCATGACCAAAAATTAGACGGGGGTTGAGGGGAAATGCATTGTAATAGTGTATCATCCACCCAGTTGATAGAGTAGCATCAACGAATTCAATTCGATTTGGAAAATGATTGCAATTCCACTGGAAAGAAAAGTCATATTTATGTTTCATTCCATTGCATAATTTGCAAACTTAAATGTTGTCATGCAATGCTTTTAGTGCATGTGCCTACTTTTTGTCTGATCTGCAGGACCTAGAAGACTGGAAGAATTCAAATATATTAAGGTGGAGAAAACTGGAGAGGATGAAAAAGTTGGGTTGATTCGACTAAACCGTCCAAAAGCATTGAATGCTCTTTGTGATGAACTGATGAAGGATGTTGCCACAGCATTGGATCAACTGGAAAATGATAAAAGTATTGCTGCTATTGTATTAACTGGAAGTGAAAGAGCATTTGCTGCTGGAGCTGATATCAAAGAAATGCAGGATCTTAACTGCTCAAAAGTGATGAGTGGTGACTTTTTGACCCATTGGAATAGATTGGCACAGTGTAAAAAACCAACAATTGCTGCTGTGAATGGGTTTGCTGTAAGTGTTTTAAATCCTTAGCTTGTTATTCTTAGGTTTTTTAATTTCTATTTTTAATTTCAACTATACAATGATTTGCGATTGAGCAGTTGTATCTGTGTTTATAACATTTTCTATTTTTCTCCTATGAAAAGCTTGGTGGTGGAAATGAAGTTGCAATGATGTGTGATATCATTTATGCAGGAGAAAATGCTAAATTTGGACAACCGGAAATTCTTATTGGAACAATCCCAGGTGATTTAACTATAGACCTCCTTTTGAATCTGATATTCATGTTGGATTAATTTCTTTTATTTAAATGTTCTAGTATGGTGCATTTGATACTTTATAGGTGCTGGTGGTACACAGCGTCTTGCAAAGGCTGTTGGGAAGTCAAAATGCATGGAAATGGTGTTAACAGGAGACAAAATATCTGCTACTGAAGCCCTTCAGTTTGGTTAGTTTTTTCATTTACAGAAATTTTGATAGATAAGTTCTGATACAATATTACACTAAATGCCTTAGAGCACTTAATAAATTTAAATGCAAAGATTTAAAGAATGATGCTAAATTGATTGCTTAGTTGTTTTTGCCTGATTGTTAATAAAGGGCTATGTCTCACAAATACATTCCTTTCATGGTAACTGTAGACAAGTAGTAAGAGGCAAGTATGCATTTGTCCCAATTAGTTTCCTTATTGCACAAATTCTTCCTCTTGCAGGTCTTGTGAGCAAAATTTTTCCTGTAAAAGAAGTTGTCAATGAGGCTGTAAAATTAGGTGATAAAATTGGCAAAAACTCAAAATTGATAACACAACTTTGCAAAGAAGCAGTCAATACTGGTTTGTATTTTTTTTCAGCTTTCATTTTTGATTGAATTTGGTTTGATATTTTGATACAACTCATTTATTTAGATATTATTGCCTTTCATATCACATATGCCAGTAATCATGTCCTGTTGCTTGTCTAGTTTATTTGTTGAATCTAGTTAATTTCTATATTATATAATTTTTGAATTGATTCTCAAGGTTATGAGATGAGTTTAAGCGAAGGAATTCATTTCGAAAAGAGAATTTTCCATTCTACATTTGCAATGGTATGTTTTACTTAATATCTGTTAAATTATCTGAAGAAAAATAACCTTAGATGGCAAATGGCCAAAAGTTGACTTACTTTTCACAATACCAGAGAGCAATCTGAGTTAGTTGTAGTGAAAAGTGATATTTCTAATAAAATCTTTGTTTTGGTAAAATGTAATTTCATGATCATATATTTGTATTATAAATATGCATAGCAATATGAGTCATTTAAAAGTAAGTTTAAATCTTGTAATATATGTTTATTACCTTGGCAATCATCCACATTTAGTTAGTTTTCTAAAATTATGGAGTTAATTTAATTAAAATCTTTATTTTTATTATTAAATCAGCATGATCGAAGGGAAGGAATGACGGCATTTTTGGAGAAGAGACCACCTCAATTCAATGATAGCTGAATTTCTTTACAAAAAGTTTGATGAATTTTGCTGGCAATTTGTGATAGATTTATGAATTATATAGAAAAAGATGTACTGTAATTTTCTTAGGCCTTATCTTTATCCATAGTCTCAATCTTTTCATTGTATTCCTTAAATTTGGTGTGAGAAAACCCCATAAACATTTTTCTTATTTGATGTCATATTTAGACAACATATTTTTCCATGGCCTAATTACTCTGCATTATTAAAAACAGTGATGAACATATTTAATTGTCAAATAGTTTTGTAAAAGCATAAACCTCTAATGTGTCGAGAGATGCAAAGCAAGAACGAGAGCATAGTTTGAATCGATGTTGAGTAATTTAACCATAACATTACATCCAAAAATTATTAAAAAGAAAAAACTTTAAGCTTTGATTATTAAATAATTGAATGAGAGAATAATTGCAAAGATTTCTAATTTCTAAGTTAAACTAGTATATTCAAACTTTAAATGTTAGTTATGGATAGTCAATTACAAAAGAAAAGAAGTGTTTAAAATTCAATGAAAAAATATGTTATTGCTTTCACAAAAAAATCAACATCATGGATACCTAAAAAGTTAACTTAAGAAAAATTTTTAACAGAACCGTTGATTGGCCTCATGAAAATATCTCACTATGAGTAAACCTATTTATTACAAGTTTCATGCAATTTGTGAAGATTTTATTCAAAAATACCCTTCTGCAAAAATATTTTGTTTGAAATATAAATCATGACAAATTTAGAAGATCTTTCTAGAAATCAAAGAAATTCACATTCATTTTTGAATTTCCAGCAAACAAACATCAGTGTTAAACTAGTCTATCAATATATTGTGCCAAAAACTGGCCACAAATTTGTTTACCAAAATTTGAAAATAAGTAATGATAAAAACTTGTTCAAAAGGATATGATAATTTCCAAAATAATTTAAAGAAGAATCTAGTATTAATTATCCTTTTCGATTCACTAAATAGTTAGCATTGAAACACTGAATGTATTTTTGAGACAATTTAAAATTAGAGGGTATTAGAAAAATGCCTGTTCTAATACAATTTAATGAAACATTGGTTTTAGTTCTATGGGAAATGCAATGGCTGATGTCATTATCTTCGATGTAAGGAAAAATAACCCATTTTCTATCTACCTCGTATTTTATTTTGTATTATGTTTTAATTACTATCTTCATACTATTCTATTTTCATCTTTCATCATCTTATATTACTGTTATCTGCCATCCTGTATGCTCAAAACTTGCTGCAAATGAAAGGTCATCGTCACTGCAACCAGTTAGCCAATCAAATGTGACAGCTTTTTCTTCATTTGAAATCGTCACCCTCATCTTTTCTGTACTGATTCTGCTTGTTTGAAATGATAAAACCGAGCCTCGTTTTAAAACTGGCAACATCATCACCATAGCAGAACCATTTACATAAATGGCACCCTTTGTATTAACTATAATTGAATCTGGTGAAAATATAAGTAATTCACCAGAGACTTTGTCAAATCGCTTTGTAATTAGCCCAATACCATCTTTGCTACTTCTTTCTCCAGCTTCATCTATCTGTGAAAAAATTTTTTTACACAATCAAAAATCTAAATTAAACATTTTGGAACTTGAAGTGTATTTGTGAAATTTAAAACTGTAAATTTGATAGGTTGTCAATTTTAGAGAACTTCTATAAAAATTCCTTCCTGAGCAGCTTAGATCTGTTCCAATCAACATAACTTTTTGTAATGAAAATTTAATGACACAAACAGTTGGAATTCAGTGACTTTGAAACTAAATATTAAATAAAAAAAGCATTTTAAAGTTGTAGTCAGTAAGAAAAGATACATACCTTAAAACTAATAGAAAACCCCAATCTATAAGTGGAACTTTTTGACCTCAAAACTTTACAACTTTCAGGGAAGACTTTTGTTGCTGTTCTGTTTTTATTTCCAATCTCATACGCAGTCAAACCAGCCTCATTTGCACAATCTTCCTGATTCCATTCTGTTATTCATATGAAAGATGCATAATTCTTATTTTATTATAAGCACACAGAAAAATGATAAAATTGATAAAATGATAAAATACACCATTTGCAATTTTGAGCTCAAAAAGAAAAGTAAAATAACAACTATTTAGTGAATATAGGTTTGAAAAGAAATTATCGATTTCAAAAATAAATACCATGAGGTGGAAATGTGGTCCATCCCTTTTTGGTTAGACTCCAAGGGCCATATTCTCCTTCATTGTAACTTTTACACACTCGAAAGAAAAAGCTTGTGTTGATTTCTACTTCTGTCATTAGAAATTGTGTTTCTTCACCTGTGTATAGGGCATTAAAGACCAGAGAAGATTCATCAAAATCATTGTGAAGTTGTTTTCTCCCAGTTGGGCATAATGCATACTGCAATGTGTAATCTGTTACTATGCTGTTATCAGTGTCAACTGATTCTGTATCTGCTTCATGCTGCAATAAAATTAAATAATTCGAAAAGAATCTGATGTATTTAGTGAACGACAGTGGATGCATTCACAGGAATGTGGCTAAACTGTGTGTTTTTCAGTTTGATTATTGTTTCTGAAAGTAATGTCATAATTCTAAACGCTAAGAATTGGCAGCTAGAATTTTAATTTAATACCTCATCCCATTTAATGAGAATTCCACCAGGCATTTCAACACATTCAGTTATCTGCAATCCTCCAATGATGTTGACATTTAAACAGTTTCTGACATTTTCAATGGCTGAGTGTATTTTAGTATCATCAAAATTGACAGCAATAGACAAAGATGAACATGGCATTTCTGGATTACTGAAATAACAAATTGCGTAAATGATAATTACTAAAATATGCATGTCAATCTACAATGCAGGTTTATCAAGACAATGTTAAAAAAAGATAGGATAATTTGCATCGTTTCTATCCATAACAAAAACCAATAAATACCTTTTTGACAATCGCTCCAAAGCGCATTGGATCTCATTACTCAATGCATTGAAATTTGATTTTTCATCTATCTCATTTTGTCCATTTTCAAATGTGGGATGTTCCTCTACCTTGTCACCTTAAAAATCAATTGAATCAAAAGCAAATCAAATAACATCAAAAACAAATTTCAATGAAATTAACAAGGAACAAAGCCAATCTCCAAGAAGAGACAGCGATGGTGAAAACTATTTTATCATACTACAAATATTCTGCCTTGTGTATTTAAGGCTTTTTCAGAGCTAAGAATAGGGAATGACTTTACAATTACCATTCTCTTATTACGAAGGTTTCATTTAGGAAAGTGCTCAGAAAGGTGATTTAAAAGTTGCAGAAGAAAAGATTTAATTTGTGGCTGTTTTGAAAAGTGAACTCTTTTTTTACTTTTTTGCATTAGCTCTTCTAATTTTTTCAAATCAATTTGGAGTTGGTCATGTAAATTTTCTAAATGCTCCAAATCTTCTTTTTTTGCTTTTTTGATGACATCTGACAGTGCATGATGATGGTTATCAAGTGACTTTAACATTTCCATTTTCATTTTCTCATAATAGAGGTCAAGTGATAGTTGTCCACTCGAACAACGCTCCTTCACAGCTTCCATTGACTTGTTCACTTCTAATATTTTGTTTCTACAATGAAGCAACAATTTAATTGATTAAGAGGTTGACTGTTCTCTCTCTCTTGTTTTACATGACAAGATCACTTGAGGTCCACAAAATGTCATCTGAGTCATCTTAAGTTCATGTTCTAATGAAGGAAAGGAATAGGGGGCAAATCATCAAAATGGCCGTTACACAAACAATGGTGGTTACGAAAGATGGTAAATGGAGGTTGTCTAGGTGGGATGAATAATGAATAGATGGTTTAACTTACTGTTGCACATACAATGTAACATTTTGAATACCTTAAAAATGATGCTCTGTTTCCACATCTTTCTATAAGATCTTGTAATTCTGTCATCTTTAATTATTCTTAATATTTGTTTCTCTCCTAAAACATCCAAACATCACAAAGGTTCAAATATAAGCATTAGATACTGCATAGAATTTAATATAAGAGATTGTTATTTGGCTCAATCATGTTGCATTTAGGCACTGCAATGGAATGCTTTATTTTCTTGAGAAATTTTCACTTTAGATTTTCTGCAACTGGAGAGCAATTTCGATTTCTGTTCAGATTTGTGCGGCAATGACCAAGGCTGAACGCCAGACCAAGGAAGTCCTTTTTTCATACTACTGGAATGCAAGTTTTTATTGGAAGCTTTTTTTTCAGTTTAACGTGATAGTTGGAGCTCTTAAGCATAAGGAAATGGTCCGCATTTTCATGCATTCATTGCGCTATGTTTTATAGCTAGAAATGTCTGTACGTATTTACAGTTATTGGTTTTTCCCAGATGTACCTTGATAAAAGTTAAATGTTGATATTTAGAGAGCGGAATAAACGCTTTACTTTTCCATAAATCAATAGCGGTGAACCGGAAAACATCATTATAAACCTATTACTGTATCATATGCTATTATCTAAAGCATAAAAAATATGCAAAATCTTACCAAATAACTTTGTTTTTATAAATTGTAATCTAGGAAATAAGTCCTTCCTTTGTCAGCCATGATCAAGCCAACCTCGCTGTTGGCTGCACAGCCTCCGTTTCAAGTTATTGCAGCACTTGGGGATGTTGCGAAGATGTGCAACTCGGGAATTCCCCCCATTTATGCTCTTAAGAAAATGGGCGTTGTGTCATTTAATGATGGAAATTAATAACATTTCAATAACCATATGTTTAATGTCATGTATTCAGCAGACAGGGCCACTGCCATTCTTAGGGGTAGGTTGCACAAGTACAAGTATTGAGATGAGTGAAGGGTTATGAAAACAGATGCTGAGTTGAGATTTCATACAATAGAACACAAGAAAAGATTATTTGCTTCTAGTAAAAACCAACATATAGCTTTCACCCCAGATTACCTTACCAGCTTGCTCTGCATCTGTGGGTGTGGTTATCATGCAATCCATAACCAGGACAATATTCAGCTATTAATCAGGCTCAATTTTGAAATCGGACAATCAAGCTAACATCATGATTAAAGAGAAAATGCAACCAGAGGCATAAACACATTACAATAGATAAAAAATCCAAAAACAAGACTTTGGCATTCATATTTGAACATCTACAATGTTTAATGAAATATAAACTGTCATTGCTGGATAAAAATGAAACTTCTATTCTAATACATAATGTATTGATATTACCTTATTTTGCAATACACAACAGTTTAGCCGTCAAATGAATGCTTTCATTTTATATCCAAACATATTTAAACATTTGCTCTTTACACTCCGAATACAAATTACTTTATGACATTTTTTGGTTCAAGTGATGTCACATAAATTATGGGACCTGCTCATAATATGTTTGAGATATATTCAAAATGACAGCTACCTTGCTGTTTCACAAATATGCAGATCAGAAAGTCTACAGGAAACAAAATAAAATATAATGGGGAAAACTATTTTGCAGATTAAGAAGAAAGTGGTTATTATTAGTATGATACAAATATATAGACCTGTCCATGTAAAAGTCAATAATCAACACTTTTGCTGATTTGCCTTTATTCAACATGTTTGGCAAAGCAGAACCAACTTTGTTATGTTTTTCAGTTACAAAATTTGACAACCTTTCTTTTTCTTAACAACTTTCTTGGGGCAAAGAACAGCTCTGATTGCTTCATCAAAAACTTGCTTCAATCCTTTTTGAGTTAATGCAGAACATTCTAGATATTTCACAGCTCCAATTTCTTTTGCCATTTGAAGACCTGTGGCTTGTGTAATTGGTTGTAGTTTTTTCTCCTTTAATTTTTCAATTGTTTCTTTATCATCCCGCAAATCTAACTTGGTTCCCACAAGAATTATTGGTGTTTGTGGACAATGATGACTCACTTCAGGGTACCACTGAAACACAAAAAATTAAAAACTGTATAATTACTTCTTTCAACCGATAAACTTGGACTTAAATGCCACATGCCAGAAACAAGGAACAAAAAAATAAGGTCATGAGATGATGTCTTTATGATCCATGAGGAAGGACACCATAATGCAACTTCATACATGAAGAACTATTTGTAATAAAGAAACAGTCTAAATGATGTGTTGACTTACTTTTGCTCTGACATTTTCATATGAAGCAGGACTTGTCAATGAAAAACAAATGAGGAAGACATCCTGTTGAAGAAACAAAAAAAGATCATTTCATTTCCAGTTATGTTCTTGAATTGATGATTAATTTGAAAAGAAAAATGAAATAGAAGTGAAACTAGATGATTACCGTTTGTGGATATGACAATGGCCTCAGTCGATCATAATCTTCTTGACCTGTGTTAAAAAAACAATATGTGAAAATTAATAGACACAACTGGCAAATCTGCTAATTTTAGTGGTGACATATTTTCACAAAATGTTAAATTTGCTCCCTCTTTGCTTAGCTATGGTAACAAACATGACTAGCGAAATTGAAATTGAGTTTTGAATGATAATTACCAGCTGTATCCCAAAGGCCCAAGTTAATTGGTTTTCCATCCACCATTACATTGGCCGAATAATTGTCAAATCTGAAAACAAAGATAAAATTAAAGTCATTTAGAGAGAGGTAGAAAGATCATCATTGGCACCAAGACTTCTACAGATGTGGTCAGGCTTTGATCCTATAGCACAGCACATAGTAATAATAGTAGTGATAGTAAGACTTTAAGTTCAGAAATTAAACATTTCTTTGTTGTTTGGGTTAGTATGTAAATGGGGTTGGTAGAAACATTTTGCAAAATATGAGTAGAAACTTGTTAAATGTAAGAGTAATGCAACTGCTGGGCAAGATAAACAAGAATGAAAGATGGGACCTGAAGAATGAAACATATTAACAAATTGTCGGCCTGAAGTATAAGGATTGGCTGGGGTAAAAAAATTACATTCTTCACAATTCCTTGTTCAATTAAAATATTTAGGTCAGAGCTGTTTGCAGGAATGCAAAAAATCAAAATATAGTTTAAACACTTACACAGTGGGAATGTATTCACCAGGGAAAGCATTTGTGGTGTAACTGATGAGTAAACATGTTTTACCAACAGCACTGAAAAATGATGAAAAATAATGCTTAGTTGTATCAAATAAATAATGCTTAGTTGTATCAAAAGTTTGTGGAAATATTTATTGTGAAAGATTGATAATGTTAAATAATCTGCAACCTGCAACTTTTGTAAAACTAACTGTTACCAGCATCACACCTATGAACAATGATTTTCTTTCAATTCTGGTAGTAATTTGCTTTCCTACTTTGTGCACAGCTTAAAAATGGTTTTAATGATCTAGAAACTGTATACGAAAACTATTTCGAATGCATACTATGAAGCGTGTGTTCATTAATTCACTGCAAAAGCACTTTTAAGAAATGTTAAAAATGAGTCATTAAAAATCAGTTATACGGAAGTCAGAAATTTAGGCCTATCTTACCCATCACCAACAACGACACATTTAATTGCCTGCATCTTGGTCTTTTAGCAGTTTATTGAATTGATTTTGATGAAATGATTATCTTCCTGTTTTCTATCCCAATATAAATAAGAAAGAGCGAGAACTGAACGAGATTCTTGACTCTAAAAGTCGCCTCTCTTCTTCGGTTACTGAGCAGCGTTGTACTTGGATGAGAAAGGAATGAACGAGGCTTATAAGGACCAAATTGACTCCACCCGTTTTATATAGATGCCCCCTGCGAAGGTCTAAATCTATCCATAATGGCGCATTTAAATACAACTTGATGCATTGCATCATTTTCATTTCCAATCTGCATACGTTTTGAATGCGTTGCAAAAATTATGCAAGAAAGCCGTCTAATGAAATTTCAACAGAAGAAGCAACAATAAGTATCAATTTCGATTTAATACGGGGCTCAGCTCTCGTAGCCTCTACCCATGGGAATACTACGTATAAACTATCCTTTCCTTTGATAAAACTTTTAAACAAATTTCTTTTTCATGCGATAAAAAAATGTTGATTTCATTTTCAAATTTGAATTCCTTTTTCAGTAAGGGATGAAACAGTTGATTGCCACTATATGTATGTAGCCTATGTGATCCTTAGAAGTGTTCAAATAATTCATCAGATACAATGCGTGGTAAGTTCTTGCTAGACATTTGAAATGATGTTAAATTGATAGATAAGCCTATTTCCAAGTTTCCCATTGCAAACCTGTTTGTGCTAAGCTTAGGCTGGTGCCCAGCTGTTATTAAAGATTGAAATGAAATGAAAATAAAATGAAATGAATTAAATGAAATATGTTTGAGAACACTTAGGAATTTCACATTCAGAAGTTTGATAGCGAGCTAATGGAATTTTAAGGGCAAATGTTTTGATGGGTATCTGAAAACATGCCGAAGTAGATTGAGAAATAAAATCTTGTAGCATTATTTTGTATGGAGGAAGTTGAAAAGTGGAAATGAAATAGGCAATTTTTTTTATTTTCTGCAAAATTTTATGAACATACTTTTATTACAAAAACCATGAGACTTTCAAATATGATTCACTGACGATTTCATAATACTCTTGTAGATACTTGATAATTGAAAACAAATTTATCTAGATACAATTGCAAAACTACAAAACGAGTTGCTTATGACGCCAAGATGAACCGGAACGGTTTTGGAGCTCAGCGACCGACTACAGATTGAAGATAGTTAGAAAGTGTACTGTACATTTGCTAAATAAATAAAAAATTCATCCAACATTTGCAAGAAAGGTAAACTTCCACGCCTAATCTTCCTAAAAATATTCTGTTCTTTTTTATAGGAAATGGTTGGGCCATACGTCAGTCAGTTTGGAAAGAATGTACTGCGCGCTGAAGATGTTCGGCACGCGAGCAAATGCCGGGCGCACAACTGCCAGTCAAGCGCTCAAACATTGAAAAATATATTTTCATAGCACGTATGTCGCGCAAATCTGAGGAGGAAAAATATCTTCCGCGCACAAAAAACGAACTTCCGGTCTGGTGCGTCGGGAGGGGATTTTCCTTGAGGCGCCTCCACAACCCTCCGCAAACACAAGTTTCGTCATCACTCCATGAAGCATACATGAAGTAAATTTTGGTTCCTGGGAGGATTCTCTTCAATGGCGGGAAAAAATAGTGACTACGACTAAGGAACATTTTTACCGGCAAAATGCAGAGAAGTATCGTGTAAGTTTGGGTTTTTTGAAATCATGTAACTCATGCCATACATCATTGAATTACGTTTCAGTTTTATACTTTTTATACATTCGGTGAAAGTACTTTCTGTTTGGTAATGTATATTTATATGTAACCTGGCCTATTACAAGAAACAGTTGTCATACGAATTACAGGCACTCTGCCTAAGTAGTAAAAATGCATCTGAAATGCCATCAAATCCAAGTTGCTTGCTTATTCAGGGTGCAAATCTCAAACGTTGAATGCATATAAGATAATGTAGCCTACAAAACTTAGTCACAGTCCAGTCTGCAGAGCTTGGCAGCACGCACAAGACCATTTGCAGCAGATCCAAGTGCACCCCAAAAATTAGGCATTATATGAGTATAGCCTTACTATAGGTTCACCTGCAGTGTTATTCTACCTGTGATCTTCCATCTTAAACTCAACACAACACGAGGAATCATGATAGGGGAACTGTGTGGTGCACCAAAGTGAATTAGGTGTGCATGCCGTGCACCCCTAAATTTTTCCTTGCAAGTGCGAGATCTTGTTGAAAAAAGAACAGTATTTTTGAAAATATAATTTATGGATCATTAATTTTTGGTTTTTTATCTTGATAATCTTTTTTAACAGATCATTCTTTACTGCTGTGAAATCAAAACCTAAAGATGAAGGGGAAGGAGAAAAGACAGAGAAGCAAAATGGCTCCTTAAGGTCAATTCTTAGATAAGATGATTGAAACTTGATCTAAAATTTACTTTTTATATTTCTGGCCTAGAAAGGGTTGGATTGTTTATCCTCTAATTTTAATTGAAGATACCCTTTAAGGTACAATATGTTATGATTAAACTGGAAATGCCTATTATAATAATCATCAAATCTTCAATTTTATTTTAATTTAATATTAGTTCTCTACTAAGCTGTCTGCAAAGTCCAATTTTAACTAGCAACTCATGAACATAATCAACATCAGGGGGTATCTTTTGGGGTAATGTGACGGGGATGTGCCATTTTGAGAAGAAAATTGGGGCCATAATTCCATGTCACTATTTGAAAAATGAGACTCATAATTTTTTGTCACTTACCAGAAAAGTGCAGAGTCACAAAATAAAAAGGCACATTGAATGAAGATATTTCTTGTCTTAAATCATTTAATTAAAATTCTATCTGCGTTGCCACTTTTGTGAAATTATTTTCCCATAATTTTGTATTTTCCAAAAATAGGAACCCCCTACAAAACGGCACTTCCTTGCTACCATTTTCTTGTTATGTTACCCCCTCCCCAAAAAAAACAACTCCTGCCTTTCAGCAAACCTTAACAATATGCCTTTTTTTGTGTCTTTTGAACATATTCCTAGTATTAGAGCATTGTGACATCGCACACTGCCCCACCCAACCCCACCCCTAACAGATGATTGCACAATAGTTCATTATTCAATCATCCTCTCTGTTATTCTCAGTTACCTTAAATGTCAAATGCAAATTAAATGTGGTCGTTAAAACTCATTTGTCTAGAATTTGTCCATTTTTCCATGTAGATCTTCCAGATGAGCGAGATTTATGATTAATGAAAATCAAAATTACATTGAAGATGATATTTTGGATAATTTCAAGGAGAGTAGGCTGTAAATTTGCATTTTCAAATAACAGTACCAGTCTACTGCAAATGTGTGCTGAATCCATAGTGGGCCATAGGAATATCTACCCTACAAAGTTTTGTCTTACACATTTCATGTTGCCATACATCTCACCCAAGATTTCTTCTACTTTTTTCACTAAAAGGTGATTTGTTTAGGGTTGTCTTTTTTTGATTTGTGAATAATACTATAATGTAAAACATTTTTATTAACTACCGAAATTATTCAATAAATGGAAGAAAAGCATAAGAAAATATAACACAGGTATAGATTCCTGGCAGTTTTTGGTTGCTGCTTTGATAAAAAATGCCAGGTTGCTCCTAAGATTCAGAAAGAAGTCATTAACAGTTGGCTATTTGCTTTTCCTCTGTGTATATAGTGATATTGTTGATGCCTTATATAATGCTAAATTTTAATGTTATTTTGAAAACAGAACTAGCAAGGATAAAAATGATGAAAAAGATTCACCAGTGAAGAGGGAAAGAAAACTGAAAAGGCAAATTGAGGATAGCAGCGATGAGGATGAAAATGAAATTAACATTGAAAAGAGTCATTCACCTGCTAAAAATGGTGAAAGTAAAGAAAGTGTTTCAGAGACAGATAGTAAAAAAGATAAGATGCCAAAAACACCACCTAAAAGAGTAACTGGTGAGATGTTTTAAAATGATTTTCAACTTGGGGTACTTGAATCTTTCTTCTAATATTTTCTAAACTTGGAGCTCTCTTAATCCAATGTTTGTGAATCATCAAATTTTTATTGCTAAATTGATAAATAATTTTTAAATGATAGAAAGGTTTTCTAATTATTGCTTAATTACATAAACTGTTGCAGCAAAAAGAACAAAAAGACCAAAAATTGAAGAAGTACAATCATCCAGTTTTAAAGAAGAAATGCTTCAATCTGAGGTATTTGAAATGTCACAGATTAAGTCATCATTTCATTGATATCTCATTTTTTTGTCATTTTTATTCTTATTAATGGTTTTTGGTGTTTATTTTTTAATTTTTTAATTCCTTGATGCACAATCTAAACAGAGTTAGATGCTTGCCAAAAGACTTTTTCAATTCTAAATTAGAAATAAAGTATTAAATTTGTTCTTTTTAGGCCATGTCCGTTGATGTTAAAGAAGATAAAGAAACTGAAGTGAAAGAGGAAGATAGAAAAATAAAAGACGAAAGAAGTGAACCAAAAGAAGAATTAAGTAAGGAAAAAGACTCAAGCAAGGTTTCAAATGCACAAAAGCCAAAAACAAACCAAAAATTATCAGCTGGATTCTTTGGTAAGTAATTTAATTTGCATTTTAGGATGTCATCTTTCCATCTTTATTTATTAATAAAGAGATTTCTAGAATTAACAAATTATTTATTAGTTTAAAAAGTCCTATGGTGCTCTTTGAAGAGTTTTTTAAGAGATCAGTATGCTGATATAAGACCTTATTAACTCTAAATTAATTAAATGTCATATCACATTGATTGTAATCTTTATCATCACATGCATTATGCAGAAGTTTAGTGGGAATTGTGTTCAATGGTGTGATATTGCAAAAGACATACTAGCTTATGCGTGTAGGATGCAAGGATGCTTAAACAACAATTTCATGAAAATTCTAATTTGATATCAATATGAGAAGAACGTCAAAAAAGATGCAGAAGATAAATGGCATAGATTATCATAGCTATAAGCAATATATTATCAACACTTTATTAATTAATTATTTACGAGTTTATTCATCATTGACATCGTCAATTTAAAAAGTTTCAATTTATATATTTATTAAAACAGTAGCTATATAGTTCTAACGTCAATTCATCATTCCTTTTCATAGCTAAAACGCGAAATTTGATTGATAAATTTTTGATGTATCTCAACTTAACCCCTCACGTTCATCAAATGAAGATCTTGCGTTCAGATCAAATGTCGTTAATAAGATTCGTTCTAAGTTTCTTTCGAAGCAATGACCATGAGTTCATTTGTGGTAGTTGTACGCTTATTGACCTTGACGCCCGACTAAATCTCGGATCCAATAACCGATTAAATTTGCTAAAATCGGGCAGATTTCCAATGTAACTTTTTGATGGTCGAGTTATTCCCGTTCCTGTTGGCGATGTTATTGATAAGGTCCTCAGTTGTCTACTCATTGAAGCATAAGGTACAAATTGATTTTTTGATGCTGGTCTGTAATTTTGTGTCAGTTGGTCTTCATACATATTCATTATTGTTGGTAGCATCCTTTTTATTGATTTTTGTCGTGGCAATGTTCTCCTCATTTCAGACTCTTGTCTTTCACATCCGTGTCTTTTCCATTCTTTTTTTTGCATTCGACCCGGCGCCGTGTTTGGCACTCGCGTTATTAATTTATGAGCTCTATCCTCATTTCGTTTTTCTTTATTTTCTCGTATTTTCAAAGCAACATTTCGAAACGATTCGTTTGTGATTAACAGTCTAAGAATATTTGAAGGTTCGGGATCATCTTCATCAGACAATGTTTTCATAATTTCTTTTATTAGTTTCTGTGGCCTCATTTTCAACCAAGTAACTTCAAATTCTTCGTTATGTAAAACGTTATATGTAAGATTGTCAATTTTTACTTTTCCATCGTCCAGCAAACATTTTGCAGTCTCAAAATTCCCATTTCGAAATGCTTCCATCAACGGCGTGAAACCATTGTTATTTTTCAACGAAAGTATCCATTGCATTTTAAACTCGTGCAAATAATTAACTAATTCAGATACAAGTTTACTGTGTCCTTTCTTTACAGCATAAATAATGCCTGTGTTTCCTTCATAATCTTGATTGTCAATTTGCATTGTATTCAGGTCACATGTTGCAATTATATATTTTATTTCATTTATTCTTCCATAATAACAAGCCCACATGAATACGTTTCTTTTTTTATTATCAATTAAACTGATATCTGCATTATTTTTCATCAACATTTTTACTATATTCATTCTAATTTGTGAATTCTTTAATACCATTGCTTTCATTATTCCGGTTTCGCCATTGCCATCCGCTTCATTTACATCCTTTCCAACTTTCAGCAGCAATCCGGTTTGTCTTATTCGTCCATCTTGAATTGATTTTAATAAAAGATTTTCCATGTTATTTCATCAAATAATCAGGTTTTACTTACAGTAATTTTAATATTTTCTTCAATTTCTTGCAGATTGCGTATTTAACTTCTTGTTGGTTCTGTTTTTCTCTCTTTCTAACACCAATTTTATTAACAATTTGTCATGACTAATCTTTTATTTACCAAATGTACACAGTTTCATTATTTCTGTGAAATCCTTTACGAAATTGTCTTTAAATAGTTTTACTTCACTTTAGTTTGCGTTTTGTTGATCAACTAAATGATTCTTAATTCCCACTTTCAATTGGATCTCTTCTTCGTTACCAATTTATTAATTTTCTTCCTTTGACATTCTTTACATCAATTCTTTCTTTCAAGCACAACTTTACAATGATTTAAGACCTAACATTGTTCAACAATTAAGTTGGTTTTTCCACGTTGAACTTCAATCCCGTAATTCATGACAACTTGATCTTGACACCAACTTTCGTTATGATGCGGGGGCATTCAGTATCCAAACAGACGATCCGCAAGTCACAATTTAAACCCACATACAACCATTGAGTGTTAAATGTTACATTCCAAACTATCAAATGGAATTATCTGTGATATCCAACAAATATTATGTGTCCGGTCAAATATATTCAATTTCGTTATTTTCGTAGATTCATTTGTTTGCACTAATCCAACCTCAACTACTTTCTTCTCCCTCTACTCATGCACAATGCTATTTCTCCATTTGCTGTCGTCAGTGCGCGCCTTGTGTCATGAGTTTGAATTCTGGTTGTTATGTTTTCAGTTTTCGCTACCTTGGGTCTTTACCATAATCCACATACTCGCCGTCAACTTCAAAAGATATTTGTCTAATGTTTTCTCCCATTCTTTCGCATCCTTAAATCGTAAACTTATTTGGATAAACGTAAATCCTCGGGAGATCTTGAAACATACATCGCTGTAATTGCAGTGATTTCTCTTACGCAAATATTCCATTGTTGGTTAATCACTTGGTTAAACTTGATCGATATTGAAAATGAATTCTCATGATCTCTTGTAATATTTTAATTTATTCAACCGAATGCTTCAAATGTAACCCGCTTTGTCTTATTCGCCCCTCTTTTCTCATTTCAACAATTCAATTTCTTTTGCGTCTCATTTTTAGACTCTATCATTCTTGGTTGTATTTGTTGTGCTCCACCATGTTGCTATTTTGGCTTCCTTTTGTGTTTAAGGATGGTAAATCAATCATGTTAATGCTTCTGTTTGTTTTTATGCCGTGCTAATTGAGAACAGTGTCAAAAGCGCAATGATCCCAGAGATGTAAAAATGGGGTGGCAACGTTGAAGATTTGAGTTTTTTGGGACGCGTCTAGCAATTAAAGTTAAATCCCTTTTCACAATAGGAGTAATTCTTTATTCTTCACGTTTTTGGTTTTGGGTGTGGCATTTGATCTGTTACGATCAGTTCCTGTGTGAACTCTAGGTGCAATTGCATTCGTTTTGTAAATTGTATTGATTTTTAAAATTGATTCCTTGGTTGTTTTTAGGTTCAAAAAAAGGAAATGCAAGTAAATCTCCAACTGAAAAGACGACCTCTGCGAAGGATGAAAGAGACCCTTCGAATTATTCACCAAATAGAGTGAATTATGATCCTATTAAAGATGCTTGTTGGATTCAAGACCAACTGTAATTATCATTAACAGTTTTTGTTAATTTTGCCTTTCCTTTTCACTTCTTTTCCAATCTCTATACTTTTGACATTTTTACTAATTTTTAACTTTAAAACTTTTAATCCTTACCAAATCTTCCTTTCCCTTTTCCATTATCAAAGGTCCATTATTTCAATGCAAATTTATCATTTTTATTCATTTCTATAGTTAGATTTTTCAATTCTTATTCTACCACTGTTTTCATTTTTAACAATCAAATTTGCTTTTCAGAGTTCCTTATCAAGCATTATCGAGAACATTTCAAATAATTGAAGATACCTCAGCGAGGTCTGTTTATTTTTGTTTCTGATTCCAACATCCATCAATTCAATTTGTGATGTTTCTCTTTTTTCGACCAATAATAATTTGATAGAGTTTCCTTCCTTGTTTTATTTCATTTTCTGGATCTCCTTTTTTCTGTTATTCAACCTACTTGACTGTTTTTGTTCTTGCCTGTTTTACTTGTCCATATCCATTTATCATCATTCACCCCACACCCACTTTCCCTCCCATTTGTCTTTCTATGAAATACCAAATAGGTCTTCGTTGTTCGATACCTTCACCATTTTCATTCTTAGTGTCATTTTCGCCTTTTGATTTGCAATTTGTTGTTTTTATATTTTCACCAGATTAAAGATTATGTCAATTCTCTGCAATTTCTTTCGTTCTGTCATTCTGCTCACTCCAAATGACCTCCTTCCCTGCGTATATCTTTGCTTAAACAAGGTACGTCCAATTTGATATTATTTTCATATTTACATTTTTTGCTCATTTCATCCAACAACCCTGACATTACAATGAGCCATTTTAGTCTCTGAAACAATTCCACTTGCAACAGCGGTCTTTAATTTTTGATGTTTTTAATTTTAAATGATGATCACTTGCCATTTTCCAATCGTTTTTCTTTCTTTTTAAGGTTGCCCCAGCTTATGAAGGAATCGAACTTGGTATTGGTGAAACAATTTTAATGAAAGCAGTTGCAGCTTCAACAGGTAGGTTTACCTTTAAAATACATTTGACTTATACTGGAAAGTAAATTTAAATTGTTTTACCTTTAGTGTCTTCTATCACATTTCCACAATTTTGTTCATCTTAAAGAGAAGCGCTCGTCATCAAAATTACCTAACTAACTTAATTGCTAGGAATAGAAAAACCATTTCCAATAAGATTGATTTAAATTTTCTTCAAACAGGAAAAAATTTGCAACAGTTAAAATCATTAGTAGCAGATAAAGGCGACTTGGGTCTTGTTGCTGAGGTAATTACAAAACTTTTTTGTTTTGCCTTTATCAATTTTCGCATTGATATTTGTTATCTTTATCTTCATTTCCTCATCACATCAGTTCATTCAGCTTTTGATAATTTCATTATCTTTTTTTTATTATTTTTCTACTCTTATTGCAATCCCAATTTTGCTTTTAGCAATGTCGCACGAATCAAAGGATGATGTTTGCTCCTCCCAAACTCTCAATTCAGTCAGTTTTCTCAAAATTGAAAGAAATTGCAAAAATGACTGGTAACGCTGTACGTATTTCTAATGAAATTGTTGTGTTCAAATATTGTGTACTTACTAGTTTAATTTTTAATTAATTTTGTGGAGCTTTGTATTTGCGTGAGGCTCGAATAAATGCTCAGCTTTATTTTTACTCCATTTTGTATATTTGATTGAGTTCAGGACCCTAATGATGACAGCATGCTTGACATACTCATAGGCTATTCCTGTCTATAAATTCGTGTATTATTATTGTCACCATTATTATTATTATAATTATTATTATTAAATGAACATAAACGTATCTAATTGCTTGTAATTTGTTAAAAATATGAGATAACTATTAAATATCTTTCTTATTTAATTTATTGATCAATTTTTAGTCCATGGGTAAAAAACAAGACAAAATTCAATCAATGTTTGTTGCATGCAAAAATTCAGAGGCAAGATATTTGATAAGGTATTGAAAAGACCTTGTTAAAATTTACATGATGTAATTAACAAATATGAAGATTTAATGATGAGCTAATCATCTATTTGGACATTGTGTTTTGTTTATTTGTTAGAAAATTTTTGTTGATGTTATTTGCCTTGTTATGTTTTTATTATTTGTGTTTTTATAATTGGAAATGTTTTTATTTCTTAATTTCACAGATCATTAAGTGGCAAGTTAAGGATTGGATTGGCAGAACAATCGGTTTTAACGGCATTAGGACATGCATTAGCACTTACCGACGATAAACAAGGTACATACATTTATCGAACAGTTTTTGACATTCATCTTATTTTAAAATATTAGAGATGAAAAAGTGAAATTGATTCTAACAGACGTGATTCTAAAAATCAATAACAATAACAAATGTAGTAAAATGATCTTATTGCTTGTTTTAAAATATGTTACAGTTATATTATTTAAATGAAATTGGTTCAATGATTATTTCTTTAAAAATATTTAATGTAGTTTGATATTTAAATTGGTTTGCTTTCTCTGAGCAGGAAGCCGATCATCTGAAGCAACGAAAGATGCAAAAGATGCCGCAGCACTTGCAATCAAAACTGCTTATTGGTAGTTTTAATGAAATCATTATTATATTTTCATCACTATTATATTTTCATCATTATTATATTTTATGATATGTTATTATCTACGTGCTGTTACGAATTATAAAAAATGAGTGGAATTCATTGATATTTACTTGTTCAATCAGATTGCACCTTAATAAGTAACGTTTCTTTATTGGTCAATCAGTCATTGCAAACTGCAACTTTTGTCTATACCAACCAACAACAAACCAAAACCATCCAGATTGAAATTATGGCTTTAATATTCATTTATATTTTACATTACATTTAAATTTGATATATCATTTACATCTGGTTTTAGTGAACTTCCAAACTACGACATATTGATACCAACATTGTTGAAAGAAGGATGGCAAGATATTTCTAAATTCTGTCACATAACACCAGGTATTATTGCTTATTTTCGTTTGTCATCCAGCATTTTTTGGATAGACTTTTTACGCTTCGTATGAATGATATTTTCTATGAATATTTTGCCTTTGCATCCGTTTCATGTACACCTAGCAATGGTTAAAACATGTACGTCTCTCGAATAATTTCCAAACATTTTGCATGTAATTCTTAAGGGTAATGTCCAAAGAATTTGACTTTTCCATCGGATGTGTCATTAAATTCATCTCAGTTAAGCGGACTATTTTGATCATCCATTTCAAGCCATTGCGTAGTGGCTTCCCATAACTTTTAACTTACCCCCCATTCGTTTTGTTTCCCTTGTAGGAATCCCCTTGAAACCAATGCTTGCTCACCCATCCAAAGGAATTTCAGATGTTTTTAAAAGGTTTGATACATCTGCATTTTGTTGTGAATTCAAATATGATGGTGAAAGAGCACAGGTAAGATTCAAGTCACACAATTTTTGTTTATCAAATTGAATAATCACATGAAAATGTTTATTTAAAACTTTGGAATAAGCTAAAGTAATAAAAGATTGTCATTTTCCATTTCAGATTCATGTACATGAAAATGGGAATGTTAACATATTTAGTAGAAACCAAGAAAATAATACAAGTAAATACCCTGATATCATCTCAAGAATTCCTAAGGTGGTGAAACGTTTCATTTTTCTTGTCCTATTAAATCATTTTTTTTAACAATTTTCAGTTACATTCTTACTCAAACCTCTTTTAATAAATTTTAATGAAATCTAATGGTTTTTTCTATCAAATAGTTATTATGTCATTTACATCGATAATTAGTTCATTAATTATTACCGCTTTTGTTTATCCTTTTTTTTGTCTTTCCTGAATTATGAAGGACCTTTAATCAAATTATATTTTTTAAATGCCGTCAAGTAGCCTTGTATTATTTGCATACAATTTTAATCATTAAAATCGAAAACGTTGCTCTTGCAAAATCTTTGCAGCATTAAATTACATTTGATTCGATTAAAACATTCAATTGACTCCCATTTTTAATCAGTTCCAATCATTCTGCTTATTTTCGAAAATGCAGTTAGAAGAAACGCTAAATTCATTTGGCTCAAGCTCCAATTTAATTTTTATTGATTTGCTTTGTTGTAATTTAATTATATAATCATGTTATTTTCAGGTTCAAAAGGAAAACATCAAATCATGCATCATTGATACAGAATCTGTCGCCTGGGATAAAGATAAAAAACAAATTCTGCCGTTTCAAGTTCTTAGCACAAGAAAGAGAAAGGTGTTTTTTTAATTATGCCTCAAATATTGGAACTATGTGTCAGCAATATCATTTTTTAATTTGATTTTTATTATATATATTATTGTTTTTGAAAATAAATTCTCTCTACAATCGTAAAAGTATTTTAAAAAGTTTTCATCAATATTTACCATTCATCAATCCCCAACTTAAGTTTTCTGACAATTTTCTTCCAGGATGCTGATGCATCTGAAATTAAAGTTCAAGTTTGTGTTTATGCATTTGATCTTTTATTTCTTAATGGAGAAGTAAGTTATTTCATTCATCGCATTGTTTAATTTCTTATTTCGTGTTGATTTTAGCGTTTTATCATTTTAATGTTTGTTGAAGTATCTGTTTAGTTGTTGCTCGAATTTTAATTTATTTTCAATTAATCATTTTGCATTTCTGCTCAGTCCACAAAGTTACTACATTTAGCATTGCCATTATTATTATCATTTTTGTGACTGCTTCAATTTTTTTATACTGGCACGAATTGAGGTCACACCCATGTTTGTTAAACAAAGTTCGATTTTTTTAAAATTGTATTGTTTCAGTTTTTATTGGCTTATTATCACCTTGACATATGTTTCAGCGTCTGCATAAAGATGGAATCTTCCCTGCCTTAATACAATATTCAATTATTTCTCATTTATTTGATTTCAATTCGATTTCAATTGATTGATATTTTTAATTTGTTTTATTTCAGTCACTTGTACGAGAACCATTTCGAAAGAGAAGAGAACTTTTACAAGAATCATTTAATGAAATTGATGGGGTAAAGATCAGTTAATGAGATACCTAGGATAACGATGAAGTTTTTAATCAAATCAAATAAAGCTAAACTAGTTTTATGGTTTAACTTTATCCTTTTTATCTCAAGTTAGAATATATCTCACTTTAGTTATTTTCCCATTAATCATAATAAATTATCATAGATTAAAAATTTTCTATATAATCGTAATTGCAATACATATTAGACATAATTTTATATTTTTAGGAATTCATGTTTGCAAAGTCAATGGTATCATCAGATGCTGATGACATCACTGAATTTCTAGATGATTCCATTAAAAGTAAGAATTTTCTTATTTTTATTTTATGTTGCTTTGTTCAGTGTCTTGCACCTTGCAGATTAAATATTCTCAGAGACTTTATAGAAAGTGAGCTCAATTTTTTTTTAATTTGATAGGCAACTGTGAAGGTCTGATGGTCAAAACATTAGATGCTGATGCTACCTATGAAATTGCTAAAAGATCTCACAACTGGCTCAAGGTCTGAATATTTAGCAATTATTCAATAATGTTTTCATCCATTCCACATGTATTTGATCAAATTTTCTACATCAAGGGGCTTCCTCTCTATTTATATTCAATTAACTATTTAATTTAACGCGTTTTTAATTGAATATTTTGTTTTCACTCGCTCCTGCATATTTGCCTTCAAAAAAAGATTTAGTTTTGTTATGATTAACTTTTCAATTTTTATCAGCTGAAAAAAGATTATTTGGAAGGAGTTGGTGATACTCTTGATTTGGTTGTAATTGGAGCTTACCATGGCACTGGAAAAAGGACGGGAAAATACGGTGGATTTCTTTTGGCTTGTTATGATGAGGAAAATGAAGAATTTCAATCCATATGCAAGGTAATCGTGAAACAAAGCGAAAAATTTCTCTCTTGACAATCATGTTCGTTTAAAATCTTCTAAAATAGAGATAAATAAATCAGAAAAAAACCAATACTGTTGGTTTTATTTTAAACATTTCCCTCCATTAAATTGCAGAAAATTTTTTTTTAGAAATAAATGGAATGTTACTAGATGATTGATGGAAGGCCATTTTAGAATGCAATTAGTTGTCTTTGAAGCCATTTCCAATGAGCCTTCAATTTGAATTCGTATCATGTTTTGAATGATATTTTTCCAACACTTTTAGATGGGCACCGGATTCAGTGACGAAGATCTCGCAAAGCATCATCAGTTTTTTCAAGATCACGTGATTGAAAAGCCTCGTTCTTATTACAGATACGGCGACTCAGTAAAACCTGATCACTGGTTCGAGGCTGTTCAGGTGAATTACCACTGATCTCGTGAATTTCCAATAAAAAGAATTTGAAAGCAGATCACTAACTCGTTAAATGTCATCAAACAAACAGATATTTCATAAAATTTGAATTGGTTTCCGTTGTCAGGCATTCCACCTTAAAAAGCATGACATCTGGATGCACCCCCATACATGCTTCCATATTCACCAAAATTTACTGTAAATATTATAACAAATTAGAGATAGTTGTGAATTATTTCACATTTTCATAAATTTATTCAGGCAAGACTTTTTTCATTATAAATTTTGACAAAAATGAAAAGTTTTATAATTACTTAATTATTTTGTTGCTTTTAATGATTGCTTTATTTTGAATCAAGATCTTATAAAATTTTTGTCGGTTGTTTTCAGGTTTGGGAAGTGCGTGCTGCTGACCTATCAATTTCACCAACCCATAAAGCCGCCATTTCAATTGTGAGTTTTTCTCTTATTGGGTTATAAATTAATTTTATTTCAGATTTGGTTTACTGTTATCTAGATTCTAGATGAATCTTCATTTTAAGATTCTTGCAAAGTCTGTTTGTCAAATGCAATTTATTTGTTAAATACTAGAATGAGCGGCAAAACATGATCAATATTTTAATTCATCATCTACAAGCTCAAGCTAAGGATGCTAAAGAAAATCCGAAATTCTCCCAAATTCTTTTATTTATTTTAATACAAGTTAAGCTTCAAGATCAAAGGTTGAGTAATTCTCTTAGTTCTGCTTAGAAGTAAACAAGACAGCATTAACTTTAACTTTTCCTTTTACTTACAGTGATTAAACATTTGACATAAGAATTCTTTTAACATTTGAGTCTCATTTCCAGTTATAAAGAGATCTCATGTAATTCGAACCAAGTTTTCAATTTTATTATGTGTTATATTTGTTGAACAACACATGTTTTTGCAATCTTCTAGCCGTCACGACAACTATCATTTCAAGCCGATTTCAGGAGATGATTTACTTATCGTAAATTTTTCTGTACAGCCCCCCCCCCCTCATTAGCTTTGATTAATGATCTCTTGGGTCTTCTTTTTATGTTCAAATTTGTTATTCTTTTTGTTTTAGATGTACAGAAGCGAGAAATCATTTCTCCTCTTTTCTCTCCCTTTCCTTTCCTTACCTTTATATTTCTGTTCTATGACGTCACAGGCCAATTATTTGATAATTTCTTTTCCCCTTTTCATCAGGTTGACCCGGAGAAGGGAATTTCCCTTCGGTTTCCAAGATTTTTGCGAATCCGAGATGACAAGAAGCCTGAAGAATCAACCTCTGCACAGCAGGTACTTTGTTAATCTTAACTTTGAATTTTTAAATTTTTGTTGAATATTTTTATTGATCTAACCAGTATACTTTGCTAATGGTAGGTGCAACATTTCATTTAATCATCAAATTTTTACAACTTCTCTAGCGATGTTCTTTAATTAGTTCTATAATAAACTTTAAATTCATAATTTACTATTAGGTTGCAGAGATGTACAAGAATCAAGAAACAATTAAGAACAATACAGAGTCAAAACCAGTCGCAACGGAAGAGGACTTCTATTAGAGCAAATGGACTATGCGCGAGAATTTCGTATTTCGTAAGAGGTACTTTTTAGAAACATATTGCAACATTCTAATTTCATTACGCTTCTTTTCTTTTCAAAGTTTATTTCATTACTTCGTTTGCTGTTTTAAGTTCAACTGAATTATAATTTTCATATGAATCCATCATTACACATCCATCAACAAAAGTGCCATAAGGCTTTGCACGGAATTAGGTCATTCAAACTGTTCTCTTAGATCCAGACCTATGAAAGAGGAGAGTGTTTATTGATAGCAGTTGCTTAGTAACTGTGGTTGCTATAACAGCCGTCTTAAATTCAATTGTTTCGAAGTGAATCAACCAGAATTAAGCACACGGATTATAGAAATGTGGTCTGCGGCATTGAATCTTATTTCAAACAGGAGCAATTTTATTATTTTAGAATAGAAGGTCATAAAAGATTGGATAATATTTAGAATGACACCTGTGATATTGACACTGGGCAGAAATCTTTAAAGCATATTTGAAAGGAACAATGGGAGTTTTTGAAATGGCCTTAGTAAAACGTTTTTTTGTTTTTATTCAATTTAAAACTAAGACAGGTGTAGAAACATCAAAAAGTAAATTTGTTTTAACAGTTGTTTGGTGCATTTGCTCATGCAATGAACTGAATTCACAAGGAAACCAGCACCATTTTAATTTTCCATTTTCCTGACTCCCAAACTCTTGCCATGGAATATGTCATAGGCCATTTTTATTTAGAATAGTTAACTTTATAATTGACTTGACAACTTGATATCCTTTTTTTTCAAAAACTCTGGTCATTTTCGTAGTTTTATAATTATAGAGGCTCAATCAAAAATTGTAAAATTTGACGAAAAAAAATGAAGTTTATGGAGACTAAGCCTTAATTTCATCCAAAATTTTCATTTCCTATCGAAATATTCCCTCAGTTTTCCGTTTGGTCAACCATCTTACCATTAAAGCGATAGAAATAAAGCACTCGCTTGTCACCAAGTTAGCCTGAAACTGGGGAGGGGGGGGGGGGGGGGGTAGATGACTGCCCCTTGTCGCAAGGAATCACCTTTGATACTCTAACTGTTTTGCCTTTACACGTGGGCTCACCCCCGTTCCCTTTTTTGCTTAGTATCATGTAGTTGAATCATGATCAATTCAATGGTATTTCCCAGTTTTTAGCCAAAGCCCCCCTGAAGCCCCCTTTGATAAACATGCGTGGTGGCTGTTAAAATTATGATTATGAAATGTATTGAATAATTATTATTGATGTGAAGAACAATTGTTAACGCGTGTTTAGCGGGTTAGGCTATGTTGTTACCTGATAGCAGGTGGGCAGCATTGGTACGATGCACTTGATTGAACGTTAGTTGAACTGACGATACAAAACCATACAGTGCATAAGCAACGTGCAACAAGCATGGAATGGGAACAAAGGGTATTTTAATACCCACATGTTTTACTAGCCACCTATTCTTCTGTTTTGTTTAATCTCACGAATCTGATTGGCCGGATCCAGGAGGAAACATCCGTCGCGTGGTCGACACAAAAGCCGGCCTTATGATTGGTTTTATATTAACAAAAGGAAAGCTGAAACAATCAGATCTTTTTAAATAAAAACTTGCTGGCTGAGTTGAGCAAAATAATCTTACATGGATACCGTCTGAAAAGGAAGAGGCATCGAAACAGACTGTTGCTAAAGCGAAGGTGAAAGAAAGCCATTTTCCAAAACAATCGTCAAACATGGAGGTCGAATTGCGAATTGCAGTGGAGTTTTTGTTGTCATTTGTCGTAAAAAAGTTCAAGGTTGAAAACACGGAAGGGTTTGTTGAAAATCTTATAAATTTGCTGACAAAGAAATTTGAAGGTCATTGGTACCCTGAACATCCAAATAAAGGCAGTGGGTATCGTTGTATTTCATTATGTGATCAATTAGATGGAGTATTGATAAAGGCAGCCAAAGAAAGTGGTCTCGATGTTTCATTACTCGAAAAAAGTTTACCAAAAAGATTGGATGTGTGGATAGACCCAAGGGAAGTCTCATACAGAATTGGTAATTATCATTTTTATCATTCTTAAAATCAGTTTTATAACTACAAAATTTTGAGTTTTATTTTGAAATTTTTATCGAAGAGAATTTTTTGAAGCCTGTTTTGGTTTACGCATTTTTCCCATTTACATAAAAATTATCGTTATGATGTTTCAAAAAACGAATATTCCATAAATGATATAAATACGGGATAATTTGATGAAACTTGTAGCAAAAACGGAAATGGTTCAATTACTCAAACCTTTCTAAACAGCCACGTTAACATGGATTGCGTTTCCTTCTTTGATTACGTCATTGTCGTTTCCCGTTACTAAACAACTCTTTTGTTATCGAATACACGCCTTTCTTCGTTTGTCGGGAAAGGGGAAGTCTCAAAATCAGCGAAAGTGAAAGCCACATGACATTGAAATTCAAAGGAAACAAATAAATGCAATGAAATAGCAAACCCAATTAATTGCAGTTTTTTGAATGATCAAGTTTCATTATATGTTCAATGTCATCATCTCGTCTCCCTCCTACGTTTTATTATGGCCCATTGTAAATAGTAAATCATTAAAAACCCATTCTACCGTCCTTTTACAATCATCCCATAATCTGCCTAAAAATCTCTTGTTTTTTTGCTACCATTTTGCCTCGCCCCTTACTTTTTCGCCCTGCCAAATAGGGCCTCTATCCTCAGAGTTGTTTAACAAATATCTCAAACTTGCATTTTATTACATCACTTGGTCTCCGATCCCATATTGCAATTAGATGAATATTGTCTCGGGTTTATCTATGTGGTAAGAATAGGCAATGAAGATAGTTACAAGCAGTGACCAAGCGTTTATAGTTCGGCCATTTTTATATAAATTTGGTCACTGAGTTGCCCTCATACTTTGTGACCTGCATCTTGTCTCGAAAGATGCGCGCACATTTCTGAAGACAAAAGACGATAGCAGCTATTATCTAACTTGAATTAGCAAGTGCTTGCATTTGCATTTATGTATTTCATATTATGATCATTTAAATTGCCTTTTCTCAAAGCATTGAATTAAGTTATGAATTATTATTTATTTTTTTCCACAATTCTTCAATTTCCATATCAACAAGTGTTTCGCATAAATGCATAAATTTTAATTTAGCGGTTAGCTTTCCATTCAGTATTCATAGTTAGAACATGAAAAATGTTTATCAACGATTTGAAAAACAATTTGACGAAATCTTAATAGAAAACGGGGTTATATCATGTTTAAGGCATCTATCTATGTAGTTTTTTAATTCTTTACTCATGGAGCCCTCATAACCTTCTACCGTTTGACTGGTAACTGACTCTGCATAAAAACCCTTATATCTCTTTATCTCTATGCAAATGATGCTAATATATTCGCATGCTAATTTTACAAATATTTATTTCCACAGGTCAATATGGTTCTGTGACTCAAATTTACAAAAAAGGAGATTCATCTGTTAACCTTGCTTCAGAGTACGCAATGGCTGTCCTTACGAAGGAGCAATTGCAGGACCCAGATTTAGAGGGCCAGGTTAAAGAAAGCCGGCAAAAGGAGACAAAAAAGGATGGGAAAGAGGCCAGCCTCAAAATAAAACCAAATCAAAATACGAAAGGTAAAGATTCAAACAGACTTTCACCAACAGCAAAATCATTCGTTTCAAGGAGATCGCCACCCCTTCTGCCTCCAATACAACACAATCTCCCATCAGGCATTGCGTATCAACCTAAACCAATCGGAAATGTTGATTATATGCGAAAAGCTTTTTGGCATCCAGTTCCTGTACACCCCGTTCGCATTCAAGCGCATAATTACATGGTAGCTCAAGAAATAGCTAGATTTGAGGCCCACATGAAAGCACAGAGAATAGCTTTACATACACACTATTATAAATCACCATTTCAATATGTGAGACAAATGCCGGGCCATTATCAACTTGGTTCAGTTAAAACTGTTAACACAAATAGCAACAATTTGCGAGTTCAGGTTGTTGCTTAATTATATTGAGAAGAAAGTGAGTTTGAAGTCATTTTACAGTGTAAATAAAAAGAAAACTTCTATGAGGTTATGATGTTTTGTATCATTGCACATTTAAATTGATAAATATAATGTCATAGTTAAGAGTTGTTTAATTTGTTTCACGCAAATAATTGGAATTTCCATGTATAACTGGATTAACATTTTTGATGATGCTACAATGCCAAATGACGAAACTTTGAAAAAGATGAGTATTTATAGAAAAGGAAAGTATAACCATGAAAAAGTGCATGTGTTGTGTCAATTTTTGTTGAATTTGTTTGAAAAAAAAGAAAAAAATGGTCATCTGTACGATGTAGGAACAAGTAGAGTCAGAAATATGTCATGGTAGGCCCAAAAAAAAATAAAAAAAATGGGCAATAGAAATGCAAGTATCTATGTAGAAGTTTTTGTAAATTAAAAAGGGATTGCGTCAACATTAAATGACGTCACTTTTAGGGTTATAATTAAAAAGTTGATCAACGATTTATGCTTGTAAAATGACCTTCGTTTGAAAATTGTGTTTCCATAAGAGCAGTTTTGGCTCCTTTCGTGATTAAATGAAAAAAGGTTTAATTTGACTTCTATGCTGTTCAATATTCAACACAAATGATTAGAACATCATGTTGACGCCAAAATCAGCTAAAAAACTGTCGCTCCTAAAGTGATTTTATCTTTTAATAAATTTATAATTTTATTTTGGTCTTGTTGCATTGTATATTATTGTAAATTTTAGTTGCAATTATTGCTTAGCCTTTGTCGACTTTTGTTCACCAGAGAACAACATTTAATTGAATATTTCTTACTGATTGAAAAAACTCATTTATATACATATTTTAATTATTTTAGATTGTTCTTTGTTTACGTTATCTTAATTTTATGATTTATAATTACGAGTAAATAATTCAGTTTATGTTGGGCTCAAGAAATTTTGAATTGTAGTTGGTTTGTATTTCATAATGAAAAGTTTAGAATTTTGAAAGTTAGGCTAAATGTGCATGGAAGCAACTGATTTCGAGGCTGTGTAGACATACGTGTGATGCTGGTTCAAAAGAGTCTGAACTCTGCATTGATGTTAGAAAATGTGCAGAAACTGACATGAGTTAGAGATGAGGCGAAATATATTGAAATGAAACAAATTGTTTCTGATACGATAATCATAGATGTGCCTATTATGTATCTTTGCTTCTGCTTGTGTATTTGTAAATTTACTAAACTGAAATTATTGAAAATGTGATGATATCGATGTTAATGTTGCATAAATATATTATATAACTTTTGCTCATATGTAAATACAACTGACGAATTTGATTAATCTTGTGAACTTGATATTTTGAAACACACCTTATTTGATGTCGTTATTAAGTATGAAACGTTTTACGAAACACTTTGTTTATTTTGCTTCTCTCTTTAAATGGGAATCATCGTACGAAAACAATTTTTAAAAAGGAAGGAGGATGAAAGAACACACTAAGAACAGGGTAGCATCTGGATGTCATTACAGAAAAATTATACGGGTTGATAAAAAAAACGCAAGTCAGGAAAAGTATTTACGTCTTCAGATTTAATGAAAAAACTGTGAAGAAGAAAGACAAGAAATCTTCAAAGCATACATTTCATATATTCATTGAACATTCAAAATAGCAAAAGAAAAAAAACCTGAACATAAAAATTAATCTTATTAAAAAGCATAATAAAATTAGCATGGAATAATTTCAAATAAACCACTCAAACAAATTCTTTTGCCTTTGTCTTCATATTAAGAAAATATACGTCTCTTTATGTTAATAAATATGACCATTGTTAACGGCATTGACAACTTATCACGATGTTTATCAAAAAAGGCAGTCCATGATTAACTTTCGTAAATATCCCATCATAGATGTCTCATTTCACAGCAACACATTATCAAACAGGAACCCTTAACGTTTTTGACAACTTGGCATCTGTGCAATAATCATATGACAATACAACCAGTTATTAGGAGCATATGGCATTCATCTCAGTTTCCTGCATTTGTAGCTGAAAGCAGAGTAAGAAACAAAGTTGAACATTTCAAGTTTATAGAAAGAGCAATGTAAAAAGTAAAGGACAAACTAAAGGCAGCGTCACAAGAGAGAGAGAGACAGAGAGACAGAGAGACAGAGAGAGAGAGAGATAGAGAGAGAGAGTGGGAAAGCAAAAGGAGAATCGGCAAAAGATGGTAAATAAATGTTGAAAAACCACGAGAATGCAAAGAAACTTAAGCATACCCTTTTTAGTGTAGCGATAAATAACAATTCCAAGTATAAGAGCAGCAGCCATGCTTAAACCAAAAGTGACAGCAACTGATGTAAATGAATTATCATTACCTAACTGATTATTGTATCTAGAAAAGAAACAACAAAGAAATGTAAAATAAAGAAAAAATCTGTTTAAGGCAGTTGGAAAAAATTCTTGATAAAAGAGCTAAAGGTCATACTAAAATACTAACATTATAAAAAGACTAAAAGATCATTTAAAATATAAATTAATAAATTCAAGAAATGGGAATGAACTGGTCGATAAGTTAACTTACGGGTACAATGCAAGAGAACCAAGTTTTTCAAAAACTTTAAAATCAAATCCTGTATGATCCAGGGCTGAAAATGACTAAAAAAAGAAGATAAACAAATATGCAAGAATAACTGAAGAATACTAACAAAAGAAAATGTAGAATAAAACCGAATAAACTTATGATCAGTAGAAGTAAAAAGATTGCTTACTTGTAGAGGAAAGGGTGAATTTGTTTTGCAATAATCAGCAACAGGTATAGTATAATTCTAAAATATTCAAACCAAAAATATCAATTTGTTGCAGAGATCAATTTTAGTCAGTCAAATTGACATTTACTTTGCAAATAATTAACTGAAAGCTCAAACGAGGGGAAAACAATGAAAGATTTGCATGACTGTGTGTATGTTTAGCAAATGATTCCAAGGTTAACACGGTAACACAACAATGGACAGAATCATCATCATTTATGTATTAATTTAGAATGGTCATCCGTTCTCATAATGGTCCTTCTAACTTCCATAAAGTTCGCATCATTCGCAATATGGTTAAAAGCAGACAAAGCTAGAATTTTAAATAAGAAAATAGAAAAGAAAAAAAGAACCTGCTTGATTGGTGATATGTCATTCTTCATCGCAACAAACAAACAAGGCATATCTCTTTCTAAACGCTGCAAAAAGAAAATAAAAAAATAAATAGCAAAAAAAGATACCCGAGATAATGATATTAAACAATCATTAAAATAACTATATACAATTTAAAGCAGTAAATAGAACAAAATCTTCTCTTGATCAAATTTTTTGTGAAAATAAGAAGGTTTATAAAAGAATACATTGGATTAGAATACGGTTTGCTATAATATTATGAGGGAAAACACTTGCCAAATAAATGCAATAAAAAAATGATCTAAAGATAAACGATATAAGAATAAACTCTGATGAGAGTTACTTGATGAAGTCTTGCAATCTTTGCAAATGAATCCGGTTTTGAAACATCAAATAGAAAACAAGCAACATCCATTTGCTCATTGTTCAACTTTTCTACTGACTTCTTCCAATTTATTTCACGTAACTAAAGGCGGCATAAAAAATAATAAATAATGAACCGCTACTTCGTTTCAATTAACACAATGTATGTCAATAAATGATACTGTTATAAAAAGATATCTTCACAAGGCAGTATTTACATCAAAAGGCTGAATAAGATTAAAACTTGATCGACGCTTGGAAATGCAGAATCATAAGAAAGGAAAACAAAATACCATTGACATGTATTTAGATTAAAATGATGCTCACAATCATATGAATATCCTTTCCGATATTAATTGTGTTTGCAGTGAATGAAGCAGAATAGAGGTCAGAATCAGATTCTTTATCCTATATGAAATAAACAAATGTCAAAAATTAAAATATAAACATTACATTTAAGTATAACCATCAATAATATAGGGAGTACATTGCTCAGTTAATCATAAAAATCAATTAGATTCCACCATAAGTTCACATCAAATATTTTAACACCTGTTTTTTTCAAATGAAAAAGAATTCGATTTATAAGAAGGGTATCAGATATGAAAATTGAAAAGAAAATACATTTGGGGAGATCCTAATTGTGAAAATTGTAGAACTTGGTTTACCTTAATTGCACGATTAACAAATGCTTGCAGAAACGATGTCTAAAAATAAACATATTTAAAAACACAATAATGTACAGTGACTATTCATTTATGAAACATTGACAGATGAAGAGATAAATAAAATGAAAAATAGAATGAAAAACAAATAATTAAATAGAAGACCAAACAAAAGAAAGAAGTGAATAACTATTAAAATTAGAGTAAGAAATACGCATACCTTTCCAACACCAGGGGGTCCAAAAACACAGCAGCTAAATACATTTCTATTAGTTCTTCTTTTAACTAAATCAATTGATTTGCTTCTTGTAACTGAAAAAGGATCAACGCCAATTTATCAAAAATGGGGTTATTGATGAAAGGTGGTGAGTCTGAACATATAAATGAAAGGTAAAAGATAATTTTTATGTTCCATGCTAATTAAAAAATATGCTAAATGGAAGAGCAAGATCATAATAAAAATCATTGATGATACCCCTAAGAGCAGTTAGTTGGTTTTCTTCTTCTCCTTGAATGTATCCTAAATATGCAAGATTTGCAAGTAGCCACTCGTGATTTGTGTAGGCGGCCAATCTAAAATGATTTAATCAAAAATCAATCAATCAATCAATCAATCAATCAATCAATCAATCAATCAATCAATCAATCAATCAAATCACCTTTTAATGGGATCATTGCACAAGTATTTATCATGAACGAGGAATGAGATTAGTGTGTGGGCTAATGATTAACATTAAAAATGGTAGATGATTATATTTACACCCATAATGAGATGAAACCATCCAGTGTGATCCAACCATCAGAATTCGTTGAAACTGTCTTCAAATTATTTTCACTCCAAGGTGCAACGGGACACAAACTAAACAAATCCTTAAAAAAACAAAGTCATGTTTGATGCTAATTAAAAAAACACAAAGATATTAAAAGCAAATGTTATGTTCACAGTAACGTAAACAATTTTAGAAATGCATTGATATTTGGATTACAACAAAACTAAGAACAAATTAAAACAGACATTGACTGAAGTTATGAACAATTGTTATCTAGAAATCTGTAACGATATTATCACAATCACAAAGGATATATTTTGAGGGATTGGAAAAAAATTTTCACCTTCTGTAGAATCTAATAGAAAAGGCTCTGAGGTCTTGCAGTCTCAGTAAATGAACAAATTCATAAAAAGAAAAAAAGTTCAAAGAAAAAATTATGTAATCACCTCTGTTTCTGCTGGTGATAAAGCATCATCTTCATCCTGCAAAGAAGTATAATCTATCAGAGAAACGGTCAGAGAGAGTCAATAAAATGCTGTTATTCAACTGACCAAATTTGCACAAGAGTTGTTTTAAACACAGAGGCATTGTTCATATGAAATCAACAAATTAGAAATGTATCATCAAATCTTGATTTTGTATTTTGATAAAATGTTGGAAAAAAAATGATGCAAATGATGAATAGAAAATCATTTGATACCTGATCAAATTTACAAAAAACATCACGAATAAATTCCATTCCTTGGACAGATAATTCGACTGTTGAATCTGGGCCAATTTCAATTCTGAAAATCAAACATTAAATTTAAAACAATGTGAAAATTATTATGAATTTTGATATGAATTTTAATCTTAACTATACTGCTGCATTTCGAATAAAGTTCTAATTTCAGTCTTGTTACCTTGGGAAAGTATAATCACATCGTAATTCAAGATCATTTCCATATCCAAATTTCCTTAACGCTGTCCATGTAATTTCTTGTCTTCCTTTCATTATGAAGAGTTTTTGTAGAAATAAAAATCCTTTTAACAAAGAGAACATTTTTGTTACAAAACCGTTTGACTATATACAAATCTTCAAATTATGAAAAAGGAACATTTGTTGAAAAAGACAGAAATGTGAAAGAAGCCAGTTTGATAATTAAAAGTTGCATATGGTGATAAAAAGTTATTTGTACTACAGTAGAGCCCTGTTAATTTAGACCCTCAGGGGGAACAGCCAACTCGTCTGACTTAATTAATGTCCAAAATATCCAAGATCGAGATATGGGTTGTCAAATCCTGCGGGGACAGGAAGTCCATGACTAATTAAATGTCCGAGGGTCCGGACTAACAGGATTCTACTGTGATAATACTGTGCAGCAGTAAAAAGGAAAAACTGATAAACATACCATTAAAAGTTAATGCATTTTGATCTAATCCATCATCTATATTCTTTCTCACTATATTTTTAACTTCCAACAGTCCAGCTGAGGGTAATGGACTTTTGAAACAAAACCTCTGAAATAAATTGAGATGAGAAATAAATTGTGCATTTTCAAAATATTTCCATTCAACAAGAAAACTACAACCACACAAAAAGAACATAGAAAGTTAACAAATACACACTGTAAAGTTGGAGGCCAACACAACTGACAAGATAATTTACTTCAAGATGATTCATGCATTTAAGAAACCAAAAATTTTTAACATTTGCAGCTGTCAAAGATGATGAAATATGTGATATTATGGTTCAAATGTAAAACTAAAGAAAAATTATCGAGAATAACTGCTAAAAAAGGAACAAAATAGAAATAATATGATTTTACCTGAAACTCGTTTAGTTCTCGATCATTCAATAGTTTATCATTGTCATAATCACATATCTACACAAAAAAACAAAATTGAAGAAACATAATCACCTTAAAAAATCCATGTATAAAATCAATAACATCATATATAAAACACAATATAAATAAAGTACGATATGATATTTAATTTGTATGATAAGCTAAACTACGGCTAGTTTAGTACAGCTCTGCTTCTATGGCATCGAGCACTATTTGTAGCAGATTGGTAAAGAGTAATCTTCGTTCTATGATAAGCTATATGTAAACCAGCCAATAAAAAATCACTCTCAAGGGAATGATTAATTCACTATGTGTTGTTGATATCACAATGTCAATATTACCAAAATGTAATTACAGTGTTTGCAAATTACACATTGTTGGATGAAAATCAATACAAATAGAACCAAATATGATTAAAAACATAAAAAATAAATGCAGATATACACAGATGACATAAAGAGAATTGCCACTAGATGCAAATTATAACAACTTCATGTTCTATTTTACCTTGAATATTCTTTGCAATGCAGCAATGCATTTTGGTCGTAACTGAAAATATGAAATTGTAAACATCGATACTTGATAAACCACAATTTTACAATGTCAAATCTTTTCAATGATTTTTCATTTTCACTTTAACATCAGCAATGTATTGCAGGTGAGATAGCAAGGGATCTTAACACGAACTGGAATGACATAGAAACCCTCTTCTTTGTTAAAATATTCCAGTTAAATATATTTTTTGTTCCCCCAGCACAAAGTAATTCAGAATTCAACATGATAAATTTGAAAATAAAAATTGATGAATTAACATTGATGAATTATTTTTGCTTATAAATGAGAAATGTTTGCCCTTTACCTCCTTTTCTTCATTTGAATAAATTGGTGCAGTTGGATGTAGCACTGCTTTTTGTGCATAATAAAACAATTCAGATATATTCTTAAGGTCTCTTGCTGAGCACTAAAAGGAAAATAAAACATTCAACTGCTCAAAATGTTGAAAAAAAATTTGAGTAAACAAATGATGGAAGGCTATTGTGTTTAATTTATATTTAACATTAAATAGAATTGCTGATAGGTGTTATAGTTTTCTGAAAATCTGAGGCACCTCGATACAAGTTTCAACTTCTGGAAATTGATCCATGATATTGACAATATCCTACAACAAAGGGAAATCAAACCAAAAAAAAATTATTATGCAATAGTTCAATTGATAAATTCTAAGATTCAAGAAAATTTCAAGATCCTGGTTTTTGATAAAAAAGAGATAATTCATTTGAAATGAAAATATAGAAGAAAGTTGATTGAAACAAAAATGACAAGCAAAGTGTTCCAATTTGAACTCATTTTATGTACTTAAGAGAAATGAGTTCAGATTCAAGGATAAGCATTGAACGCTTTGTAGATCTTTTAAATTATGTGAGTTTCCTAATATTTTTAAGATCAGGATGATGATAATTGTAATCTGTAGAGAAACAGAATACTAAATTCAAATTGGCGCATTGAGGTTGCAATTCCAGCATTGGGATACATTTCTCCATGCTCTTTAAATTACTTTTTAAAAATAATTCAATTGCAATTACCTCCATTCTCGAGCTGTTTACATCAACTGCATCAGCCTACAGAAAAAAGTAATTACATAATATTCAATAATTGTAGTTAAATATTGTCAAGAAATAAATTTTGAAAGACCATAATTGTATTAAACATTATATATCTAAGGATGAAAACATAAGCTATCATGACCATGAACAAATTATGAATAAGTTATAAATTATATTAAAATTGATAATAATTGTAACAATAGGTTTTCAATTTTTATCATAGGGTTTAGTTTTTCTGTTTTGGCCAAACTTCCTTGTGCTGTTGTTAAGGTAGAGATTACCTGGTAACAAAGGTCAAAGTATCACATTAAGACGTTTTATACTAAATGCCATTTTTTATGTGACAATGAAACATGTATCTATTACCTTATTTCCCACAAGAACAATTGGTTTTTGCATCCCTTCAGAGGTATTTTCTTGGATTGTAGGCAACCAATAATCTGTGATCTGAATTTAATTATACTGTCACATGACTGAGATGTAGCAAAATAACATAGACAAAATTAAGCAAGAATTAAATAAGATTATCCTTGGGTAATTTATGGGTATGATAGCCAATGTTTTAATTCTGCAAAAAAGAAATGAATAATAACTCCAATCATATCCTTGGATTAGGCAATATGGTAGGGCTTTAAACGGGGTGCGGGCGATTGTGACAGAGCGCTCAGGCCATCAAAACCATTGTTTTCCTTTTGTGGAGAGCCACAAAAAACACCCAAAGATGATTAAGTGATTAAACATTGTCTGTTAAATAAAATGAATGATGGCATAAAACAATAAAGATTCAAAAATGCATTCATTTGCACTCATTTGTTCTTCAATGCATCTTTAACAAATGCTTGACTTATGTTACTGATGACTTATATCACAAAGACTTATATCAACAGAAACAAAGTGGTCTTCAAAGGTTGTTCAACTTGAGTCTACAAAAGAGATTTCTTCCGCATGACTTGAATTAAGACATTTGATGTATATTGTGATTTTGCATCATCACAAGGATTAGAAATTGCTTCTCTTTTTAAAATAGAAAAGGGTTGCAGTTGACAGTATTCTTCGCCATTTTCACTTACAATTCTTGAATGCATTGTTTGCTTAATCTGTTTTCTTGACTTTCTTGCTAGCTTTCCTTAATTGATTTGCTTGCTTAAAATATTGAATAAGACAGAACTTGGCTATCATTGACAAAAACTAAATCGCCCACGCAAACACTTTTGGGTGGCGAAACAGTGGCTCTTATGAATTTTTGAATTTGAAAGGCCTTATTTGGAAAAAAATCCCACAAAAATAGGGTAATAGAGAAATACATACTCTCCTAATAGTCTCATCATCATTTAATGCATAAACAACAGCAATAACATCTGCCTGTAAAATGTATAAAACAAAATATGAACTTTAATATATGTTTATATAAAGTCTAGAGCATCTGATTCATGATCAGGATAGAAGCATTGTTAATGATTCATACTCTTCAAGGATAATAATTATATCTAACAGGGTAGTAGGGGTCACAAAAGCAAAAAAATTTTAGAATCCTTTTGAACCTTTTCAATTTCTTCCCGAAGCTCATCTTCTGATTGCTCTGCAGCTATAAAAATACAATAAAATCAAAAGTTAACCTTAATAAATCACAAAGACCCAAATTTTATTTAACCAAATACCTCAAAACAGCTTGCATATTTAATCAATCTTTAATCAATCTGAAAAGCTAATCAGTTAATTGAGAATTCTAAATATAATCAGCAAATATAAAAATCTCACTTGAAAAGTCAACAATATGTGATGGGACTTTTTCTGGTGTGACATCTGCAGTAATTGTGATCTCTTCTGCTCTTGCTGGAACCTTTGCAAAAGTGGACTGATTCAATATAAAAAAGGCACTGGTAAACAGTGCAAAATCATAGCAATCAATTCCATTGGTAATTGCAAAAAAATAACTAAAAATTTCTAATTATTAGCTGTACTTTTGTTTAGTTTGTCATAGATAAACAATACATATCTAGTAACTAGTAAGCAGTACCTCATCTGGGAACTCTTCACTGACCAAAGTTAAAATCAAACTGGTCTTCCCAACAGCATCTATCAACAAATATACAGTTCATAAACAAATATATTTAAAAACAAATTATGCTTTTTGTTGCTGTTATCATCAAAAACTCAGTTCTACAGTTGCATCATTGCTAAAATGAGCCAAGAATCATTTCTACATGACCACACAATTATTCATAAACGTTGTCATATAAATGCACATGCTTGAAAATCTGTATCAAGAATTGTTCAAATCCAAAAATGTGGAAACCCCACATGACTCTGTTTAAACTGATTTACAGTGTGAACATACATGAATATTTGTTGGGAAGCATTGACATGCAGCCTAAAATTTGACCATTTTAACATGTATTGGACATTGCTCACATATGTTACAACACAAGTGTTTTCACAATTCAACATCTTTCAACAGTGACATACATGTGAATGATGATGTTCATAAACCAATGTATGATCAAGTACACAAGCCTAAAGACTGCAAATGATAAAACAGCTGCTCAGTTCCAGTTTCTGTTTTTGTCAGTAAAATTCTCTACATATATCTCAAACACTTACCATCCCCAACAAGTAGTATTCTAACACTTTTTGGCATTGACATTTTTTTCTAAAAATCTTTCAACCTGCAGCAAAATTGAGATTAATGATAATCCAAGTTATGTTTATAATTGGTGAATCTATATTGAGCCTATACTCAAACCATGTGCATGTGCAAGGTCTAATTTTTGAGGGTGCACTTTGATCTACTGCAAATTGCCTTCTGGATGCAGTTGCCATGCTCCACAGACTGGTGCATTCATGACCCCGGGTTGGAAAATATGCCTGTTTTTGCCTACGCGTAGTTGCGACAAACAACAATTTTTCCGCTGCGACCTGCGAGCAAAGCCTATTTCGCACCGACATGCGACAAAATCTAAGGAGTTGCTAGTAAAATCAAGCCAATATTTAATGAGCTGCGTGTGTTATTACCCCTTTCCCTTCTTATTAGTACTTCATTTAAGTTGAAGCAGCCCCCCCCCCATTGTTTGCCGTCACAATGTTTTAAAAAAGGCGTGAAACATCTATATTGTACTACTTAATGTAACAAAATAAGGTGTGACAAATGGTAGGGGGTGGTGCGACACATCGACATCAAAGGAAAGTGTAGCTCCGAGCACATGCAAGTTTTCCAGCCAGGTCATGACCCAAAGGATCTATCCGAAACGTTCATCCTTAAGCCCAAAATTTAAGTTTATTAGAGGAAATTAAGCAAATGTATATTTTAATTTCGTTTAATTTTGAAAGTTTTCTTCCATGTTGTAACAAGATCATGAGATGAACTTTGAAAGTTTGAAGTAATTTGAATTGAAAGTAAGAATGATGTTAAATGATATAAAATAAGCTTACCTAATTGAAATTACTAGCCTAAAATGCGAATAAATAAGTGCAATAACGAAGGAAGCCAATTCAATTAAAATGTTGAAATGAATGTTGAAATCATTTGCAGCATAAAAACATAATCACTAAGCTACAATACATACCTAATCATTGTGGAAATATTTCCTTGTTGAAACCATTTGAGATCAAGATAAACGATTTTGCATGAATTTGACACCTTGTTTTAAGCCTAATTACTTTCCTTGCTAAATACAACTATCATAAATTTATAAAGTCAATGCCAATTCAACTCTACTTTCTTTCTTGTTCTTCAACTTTTGCCACCAAAAAATCAAAATTAGGCCCATATTCGAAAGGGGATTGGGGACTAACAAACGACCGCTGACTGCTTGTTCTTCGGGGTCCGCTGGCACCAAAAGTCTTCTCGGAGTTTGACGTCATTTCAAAGTCGTAAATACTAGAACCCAATCCTCAAATTTGTCAAATTTTGCGCGGACAACAGTGATCCTCCTTTTTGTTAGTGCCATTTTTGTGTGGTGAGTGCTGCCTTTAGAATCCTCTCAAATCTGGAACATTTTGCAATCCTACAGCCTGATTCTTGTACATTCTCATTAAAACAACCAATCTGATTCTAACTTTATGTCTATTTCATGAATGATGGTCTTCATTTGAGTACATGTAACATCATAACCTTATGACTTATTTATGGCCTATGTGATGAAGCTGACATTGTAACGCCATAAAATTTGATTTTTAGCCATAATGGTGCGAGTTAACGTGCTCAATGATTGCTTGAAAACACTTTGCAATGCTGAAAAGCGTGGGAAAAGACAGGTCCTTATCAGACCATCTTCAAAAGTCATCATCAAATTTTTGAGTGTTATGATGAAACATGGTTACATTGGCGAATTTGAAGTTATCGATGATCATCGTGCTGGAAAAATCGTTGTTAACCTCAATGGAAGGATTAACAAAGTAAGAATTATTTGAAATTTGATTTTTGACTTGCATTAAAATGTTAAGTTATATTTCAGTTAACTTGTCAATTTATGCTGTTAGGGAAGAAGGGCTTATTTCTCATTTATTTGATTTGTCTATTTGCAGGGCTCCTCCTTAAAATATTTCCTTCTTAAAATTTTGCAAAGCAGGCACTATCACAGCCAGTTAATTAGGTGTGCTGTGCTTGCTTCAACTTTCTTATGTAAATAAATTAGTTTCCTCTTCCATTATAATTCTTCCAATGAAGTGCTGCCAAAGTGTTTTTTTCAAATTTAGAATAGTCACTTGATCTATCCCCCTTCAAACATTGTTGGTTTATACTTTCAGTGAATGTGCTAATTCATCACAAACCACCACTAGATGCATTTTGATTATGTGCTAACCTGTTTCATATGTTTTGAAAGAGGACTTAATTTTCAACATTGTTTGGGGAGGGGTGGGGGGTCACTAAGTTGTCACTGCTAAGAGCAGTGAAAACTGATGTTAGCAGATGCCATACCCCCTTACCTCATCCTCCTGTTAATTTTTTCTCCACGATATTGGAGGAATGGGCATGCATATCACACAATATATATACATAATATATTTGTATAATTTGTGAATTTAAAAATCAGATACAATTATTGGCCACTTCTTGCAAAGCATATTTGGTAATAAGTGAAGCTCATATTTCATAACTAGTGTCAATTTTCATAGTATATTAATGAATTAAATATGAATATGTTTATATATTTTCTTTGATAGTGTGGTGTAATCAGCCCAAGGTTTGATGTTAAACTTAAAGACATTGAGAAATGGGCAAGTTATCTTATGCCTTCAAGACAGTTTGGGTAAATTTCTTCTCTATTTTGTAAACCTGATCAGTAGCATTCATTTTTAGTTATTTTCCAGCACTTTTGAGATTGTCTCAGTCCTTGCTATTTAATATTGAATTCATATGACAATATCCAATGTTGTCTTTCTGTCTCACCCCCTAGCTTAAATTACCAAACTTTTTCTACATATTTATACCTTGCCTAAATTGCCAATTGGCTATGATAATTGTCAAAATGCATGTTGTAACATTTATTTTTTGTTTATAGATTTATGGTACTAACAACATCTAGTGGTATTATGGACCATGAAGAAGCCAGAAGAAAGCAAACTGGTGGAAAGATCCTTGGTTATTTCTACTAAAGGAATGTAAATAAAAATCCAAAATAAAGAATTGTCTCTATTTGTGATTTATTCTGATGACTTATCTTGCTGAAGCAGCATGCAATAAACAAATTACAAAGACAAAAATAAAACACTATTTTTGAATATTTAAATGATTTTCAAAATGAAACATCATTTCGATATAATATTTCAATGCATATGAATGCATATGCAAGCAAAAAAACATTAGCAAGTCCATCTTTTTGTTTTTGTTTTTGGAAATTTTCAATCAAGTCACTTTGTATTTCTAAATCTTTAAGTTCAAAAGCCAAATCCACTTGCTGTCCATTACAAATTGATTGAACCACGTCTGTATATTCAGGTTGGGATGTGAGTGAATCGATATTCTCTTCTAATTCATCATGTGATACTCTGTTTTTTCTTTTGAGTTCTTTCATTAGATCATCAACAAGAGGAACTGAGTAATATTGTTTATTAAATCCTTTTGATAATTTGAAGAAGCTTTTGATGATATTGGGGTTGAATGACAATGTTGGTCCTTTTAAAACTGCATGGATGATAGCCTCAGTCAGTCTGTTTTTTAAAATGAATGGGAAAAGAAATGGATCTTTGGAGGATGCTTTGTATGTTTGTGCTTCAATTACTGTAATATCACTGCATGGTATTCTTGATACGACTTCTTTAACCTTGAAAGATTGAAGAAAATATTTCAGTTTATTAAATCGAATTATAAAAAACAAGCATTACAGAAAATGTATAAATTTTCTAGCTAATAGGAGACATTGTCCATATGTGTTAATCTTTTTGGCAAAAGAACAGGTTTGTTTACAGAGCAATGCAAAAAATCTGTTATCAAATAAGTATAATAAACTGAGAATCTTTTACCTGGGAAACAAAACTCTCAGGAATGTATTTCTTATCTCTATTTAGAACACAGCTTTCCCATGCAGTTACATGACAATTTCTTGACATTAAACACCAATAGACTTCATTCCTACCAATTCCCACTGCAGCGATGGAATTAATTTGCTGCAAAAAAACAAAATTCATAGTAATCTGTGGACATACATTGATAACAGCTTCTCTTTAGTCAAAGTGCTTATCCAGAAAAAAAGATTTCAAAATATTATTGAGCCTTGAAGACTTGTTTTAGGGGTAAGTTGTTAATTGTTGCGTTGGAGTAACAATAAAAGCAATATCCAATTTTGAGGAAACAATTTTGGCTTTGAATTAGTGAGCCAAGTTGACTACAAACTGCTAATACAACAGACAGATCATAAAAGTTTTTCATTACATTTGCAGTTGCTTCATTCAAAGTGTATGTGTACAATCTTGTCTTCCTCTTGACCAACCCTTCTTTCTCAAGTGATTCAATGACCACTTTACTAAATCCATCAATGTTTCCTAACTCTGATAATGACTGGAGCTCTCCTTTTTCTTGCCTATATGCAATCAGTCGTTTTGCTCTTTCAATACCAATATTTTTGAACTCTTTAAGCGTATCAACCTCTAAATTGTTCAAGTCATCTAGCGTCTAGTAAAAGAAAACCACGGAAATGTATGACAGTAACTCTACAAATCGAAAATCATAAACTACAAGAAATATTTTGTATTAGGTTAGGCATTTTCCAGATTTTAGTTTTACACCAACGTTATTTATTTTTTGCGAGCGCAGAAACTGAATTGAGAAATAATTATTTGTTTTGGATTTAATTAAATAGTGGAATTTTGTTTATAATTGTACAAATTCCTTGGAAGGCACAACATATATTTTCTAAATATATCATGAGTTCACGGCTTTCGAAGTTTTTAAAGATTTAAAATACAATTTGACTAACTTGTTTCTGAGTTACATCATGCTTCATTCTTTTAGCAACATATTGCATTCCAGGAAAATTATATATTCCTTGCCAATTTCTTGAGCATCTTACGATGCTAGACATTCTGACGGAACACATTTTATTCAAAAATGATATAAACATTTTAATTTATAAGCCATTACCAAATCGCCTCGTATTGAATTTAGGATAATGTTGTTGATGTTCCGTGCCATTCTCCTTCGTGATGAACCCTGGCAATAACCCAGCTAAAGTTTTTAACAGAACCCCTCCAGCTAAAGGAAGTTTTCCACTAGATCATGATGGTTTGTATCAACCAAGTATTTTTCATTCGAAACTACTTTTTTATTTCCAACATTCATGCTACCGCTATTTTTGCAACCTTTGTCCCCGCCTGTCGTCAATATTGCAATACCAACCACCCAATTTTTCCAAAGTCCTGACCCCTACCTACTCTCCGAATTCTCCAAAATAAAAAGATTGTATGGGCAATTAAAGTGTCTTGAAAAGCGTTATTTGTCTTTCATCCAATAAGACATTCACTTATGTCAAACAAATGGTGCTCAAGATATTTTAATTTGTTGGTGCACAGAGTATGGTGTGGCTAAAGCTGAAAATGCACCTGTGTAAGCAGCCCCCCCCCCACTCGGCCTCGAGCCTAGAAATTTTCATTAATGATGATCAAAGTTAATCAAAAATATCTTGCACTGACCCCTTTTCCTCAGCGGCAGACTGGACAACACCCTGCCTTCAAGCCACACCCTAAAGAGCCCAACTAACTTCTCAATGGCCGGTGAGCATTTCTAAGCCAGTCTACCACTGCTTTTCTATAATCCCTTACATGAATGGAAGTTTTCATTAATGGAAATTTTTGTTTTCTTGAATTTGTGTGAAAAATTTACATGACTATAAACCATTGTATTTCAGTCAATAACATGTCACTAGGAACCCCAGTCTGCAAAACATGGCAGAACTTGACGAGATCTGGCACTAAAAAATAAGGGGTGCATGGGGTGCACATCTTATTCTCTCCGGTGCACCAAGCTGCTCTAGGTGAACCTAAATTGAGCCTATACCCATACCCCTCACGGGGTCCACTTCAATCTCCTGCAAATTGTCTTGTGCGTGCAGTTGCCACGCTCTACAAACTGGCATGAACCTAAGCGTGGGGAACTGCTGAAAGCCCTATTCACATGGATGAAGTGTAAGAAAAGAGATAAAATTAGGATATATGAGTGTGAATCAATGAATAACTTGATTACATAATTCATTTGAAGGTGAATGTAAGTCATTTATGAAGACATATATGGAATGCTTGAAAAATAATAAGAATCGATACGAGAATTGTCTTCAACAATCTAAAGAATATTTGCAATGTAGAATGGAACGGTACATGTTTTCATTTTTCTTTTACATAGGCCTATCTTCCCTGATAAAGTTTTGTTCTTATTGTTTTTGACATAATTTTGCATGTAAACATCTAAGATTTGATTGAGATCTGTGAAGTAAAGATGATATAACACAACATGTTGTGGCGCCCGAAAAATTCAATGAAAATATCAGGCATTTGTTCATTTATTGGAGCTTAGGAAAAAGTAATGAAATTGACTTTAAAAATGAAGGATAAATTATAAAATATTATTCAGTATGTATTTTGTTGAGGCAATACAATATGTCAATACATCAAACAATGTGTGCAACAATAAAAGACAAATCTATCTTAAGAACCAGTTGCTGTATGCCCTGGGGTCTCCAACGAATGAAGTAATGTTGCCAGTCATTTTGTGATTGTTTTTAGCTATGAAAAGCAATAAATTTTATAATTAATTTAATTCATGTACGTTTGATGGCAGTTAACTGCATCTTTTCTTTGCTTAAGAGATTTGATGGCAACTGAGGATTTTCAGAAACTTGGGTTCAAGGGAGAAGAAATCAAAGATAATTGACATGAGAAGTTAATAATGGACATGTTGAACCATGTAATAAAATTGAATAAAATCTTTTAGAAGAACTGGAATAACAGTGTTTCTGCATCGTTTCAATTTGTGTGGCTATTGACTTAATTTGTTATTGCTAGCAGGTGACACAGAATCAAATCCTGGCCCAGTAAAACTTCCATGCAGAGTTTGCCACAATTCTGTAGCTATGAATCAATGGGCCCCTTGATTGCATCACTTGTGCTGGGTGTTGCCATATAAAGTGTGGATCTGTATAAACACTGCAGTATAAACAGTTCAAACCAAATAAATAATTTTATTCATTCCTGCTGACAAAAAGGTCACTTTTTAACTCTTTTGAAAGGTCTTACATTAATCTTATTAAGGGATCAGATTTTGGTCTAAATTTGCAGATACCTTGAAAATTGAAGCTGATTTTCGGTTTCCATAATCCTTCTTCCGGATAGTATTCTTGTATCTAAAAGTTCAATTTTTATGTTGCTATGACGTAGTTGCTGACTTTAACTTTAAAAAGGCGGTCTTGCTGCTTTTCAAAATTTAGCTCGGTCTTGCAGTTCTGCATACCCCTAAAAAACCCCCTCCTTAAGTGACCCTTTTCAAGAAAACCAGTCAATTTTAATAGAGGGCTGATTACTGGCTGATTACTGCGGATTACTTATTGAGATATAAGAGCTCATTATACAACATTATTAAACACGAAAGATGGACTTTTTAATTTCAATGAACGAATCGTAAAAAAAATAGACTGTAACTTTCACAATTTTTAACAATTTTTACCCGTTTTTAACCCAGTAAAATTTTTAAATCTTTCTAAATTTTCCTTTGTGTCGAAAAATTGGATTTGGCTTTTGTTTTCTCTCACTCGTAGAATATTACATGGCCTCGAAAACGCATCTTTTGATCCATTAAAATGAAGCAATTTGCCTAACGTTTGGTTTTTGCGGTTTCTTGTTGCAATTATAGCAGAACAACACGGGATTTTCCACTACTGGCAAATTGATTTGTAAATGAATATCTTAAGGGCTTTCTTTTCATTCCACATTTTATTTCTTTTGTTAACATCGCTCTGTCTGGGCATCTTCTCCGGCATTTGTGCATAACGCAAAATTTAGCTACAACATGGCCTGTGGAACAGCAAAGAATGATTGCCCGCATGGACGAAAATAAGTGGTTGATTTGGCGGGGGGTCGTAGATGGCTAAATTTCCAACTATGGCCAAATTTCAATTTTATCTACACACATCACTTTTACTTATAAAAGTGAAATCTGAAAGTAGCTAAAGATTTTTATTAATATATAAGCCATATATAATCGAAGGAAATTCGACAAGCAAGAAAATACTTGGATTCGGGGCAACAAAACATAAACACTGATATTATGGTAACAAGTACAGCAAAACCAAAGAATAATTATAATTTTTGTTAAGTTAGTTGATAGCAATTCTTCTTTTCTTCTGATTTGCCCATTGCAAAGCTATTGGCTTGAGATTAATTTGTTCTAGAATGTCCCATTCGCAATGAAGAAAGCATCAAGGATTTTAGTCTGTCATCTGTCATCTCATCGGAAGTCAAGAGTACCGCCCTTTGTCCTGACAGTGCAGTAGATGCGAATGGGTCAGGGGCTGCACCTTGAGTCTTATAAGGTATAGATTTATTTGTTTAACTACGCCCTGTCTCAAAGTAATGGAAGAAATGTCAGCTCGCCTGTTTTAATGCCATAATAACATGCTCATCAAAATGTAACGCACCGCTTTAACAATTTGTCTAAATCACAATAAATGTCGGTCTGTTTCATTTATTTCGACAAAATGTGTTGAACCCGTGACATTACACTCGTCTTGTAGCAAAGTAGATTTTGTAAATTGACGTAATACTTAGCCCTATACAGACTGATAGATGCAGCATTACATGTTCATATTTCATATATTTTTATTAGATTACGAGAATTGTTTTTGAAGGTGCTCAGCGGAAAATTTGTCCCCCATAACACTAACAACCTGCTATAAGAACTGTCCAAAATTTGATTTTGAAATCGCACCAAAAGTTTTTCTTTCTGTAACCTTTGCGAATTAAAATATCACTTATTATGGACGATGTAAAGGATAGAGCCCAATGTTGTTCCTCTTCAATTTCTGATATCAAAACAATTTCAAGGAGAATTGACTTTTGTAGGTACAAGACAAAATAAAAACTAATCTATATGGGGTTTTATAGCAAGGTTATAAACAAAATTAAACTTCAGTTCGCAAGGTTATCATGCAACACTTTTAATTCTTATTTTGTTTTTGACGAACTGAACTCTCTAAATCTAAATGCATGCTTCCATTTGAGATTAATGATAGCAAGATAAAATGAGGAGAAGTTTTACTAACCTTATTTAATCTTGATAATAACCTATCTTCAAATCACTTAGAACAATATAAATTTGTGTCAGAACCATGCCGTTTAATCGTAAGGAAACCAAAGAAATATCATATTAATTTGCATACCAGGAGTCAAATAACAATATCGATAGAAGACCCAGTCTGCTTAAGCTTTAGATATTATACAACAACAGTATGTAGGGCATGCTAAAGATTGTGAAGTTATTTTTGGTTAAAATAAGTCACACACACACGTGTACTATCCACTAGTATTCGAGTTTCTTTATTTTGACTCTATTCATTTTTGCCTGTAAACCTAAGAATTTATAACATAATGTTCTATAAAACCAATACTTTTATAGTAACCATCACCCCCATATTCCATATTTGCTGCTTTATTTATTGTAGGCAGTGTTTTACTTTTTTTACTTTAGTAATGGTAAATTTATGTGCTAAATGTGAGTTGATATGTTTAAATTGTTCAGGTTTTTAATAGCAGATCGTGAGGTTTTTATTGGAATTTTGCGTTTGCTGCTCCAATACTCTTCGTGTTGATATAACTATATGCCGGATGTTGGCATTCTGACCAATCAATTTTTGCGGTTTCTTCGGTTGTTTTGATCCGCACATGAAATAGAAGATTAAATTTTAAAACAATAGTGACATTCTCATTCTATTGTTAATCTGTCAGTTTTGTCAAATGCACGTGCCTTCTTACCTCCTAATATGGTAACGGCAGATATTATTCTGTCACTTTCTTATTCTTGGTTCCTTAGTTGTGGATGGTGGATCGTTAATATTACAGAAATCCTTGGATTTGCTGCGCTTGAAGAAGTTTTGTGCACCCAAAAGGAAAGAGCGACAGTCATACACCATGGCGCGATAAAGTTTCAGCATAGACGGGATATACAAGCTTTCATAATGAGAGAATTGTACCACATTCAGCATCTTCATTGACAGGGAAGCTGTGACGCGACACAAATGGCGGAAAACTGCATTTAATATTAAAGATATCACTGTTCTTCGTGAATATTCACTCGTTCTTTGCGGACAGATCGGACCAATGAACTTAGGCCTCATCTAACACAAGGTGATTGTCCTTCTCCGACAATGGCTGCGGGCCTATGTGTTTTCAAAAGTTGTTGTGTTTCAATTTTAGGCCAGGATCTACTCTTCCATTTACATATTGATATACATTACCTCACGGACTACTTTTACGGTATTCTTGGTGCATAAATTTGATTTCTTTAATGTATTGTTGTGAGCTGAAAATTGTTTTGTTGGTTTTCTTTAATAGCATCGAGTACAACTCAGAATGGAAAGAATGGAACCAGAAGTTAAAAGAATTAAAATGAGCAATGAAACCCATAAAGGTATTACAGTTGAACTGCATTTTCCAAAGTTAAATTTTAATGATGCCTTTTATTGCAAAGTCACAGTATTTTTTGTAGTTTTTATTGATCACTTCATGCATGTAACTGTTTTTACTATTCCTGTTCTTTACTCAATTAAGTTCTATATTTATCAAACTTCATGCACACCGTGTATCTATGGCCTAAGATTAGAAGGAGAATATCAAATTTTCCTTCTTTTCATATAAATTTGCTACAAAATCAATAATTATTATGTCATCATCTAAAACATTGAATGATTAGTTCTGTCATCTCTCTTTACATTATTATATTTAATCTGATAAAATGATATAATGGTATAATCCATGCAATATTTCTGTTAGCGTTAGTAAAATTTATTCTACTCTAGAAGGCAGTCAAGTTCAAATCAAAGTAGACACAAATTTAACCTCTATTCAAAAATTGCAAAAGATAGCAAATGATTATCAAGAGAAATATTTATCATCCACGAAGCAAACAAGCCAAAAAGGACAATCAGGGAATGACAAAGATGATTTTATTGTAAAGGATTCCTCTGCTTCTGCAACTGGCAACGCACCAGATTTGTCATCAATATCTGTAACTCAACATGGTGTGATGTCAACTGCTGACAAAAGTGATTTATTAAATGATAAAAAGAGCCAAGTTGCAAAAACAGAGCAAAAAATATCAATACAAAATGGATCTGGACAAAAACTTGAGAGCATTATTGGACGTTTATCATCAGACAAAGTCATTACTGCTGTTGTTGACAGTGATGAAGATGCCCTCATTTGTAAAGCAGATGCATCTACACAAACATTCCCAGATTTTGTTAAGGTATATAGCTTGAGTATTCATAGTGCTTTAAAAACATAAACTATAAACTGATAACTGAGACACACGTTTTGGGCAACATCTGCCACATCCATTCTTTATTCTTTTGTTATTTGCAGCCCTTCTTTAATGCAACAATTGTTATTTTATGTTTTGACCAATAATTGGATTGTACTGTGTGATCTGAACTGCTGACCACCAGATGGTGTGAACCTTACGTTTCCTTGACCTGAGCTCTGCAGCTTTTTATCATTATTTGTCGTTAAATATGTTGGAAAGAAATAACAGACGAAAATGTAGAAATTCATTGAAACCCTTTTCATCCAACACCTCTTTTTTTGGTTTCCATTCAAAAGGAATGCAGCTAGTTTTCTTTCATTTAGCTCTGCTTTCAACTTGGTATACTATGTAATGGATTATCTAGCTTGATAGGGATACGTGAAAGGCAAAGGTTGTGTTTTAATTGGAGTATGTTTTGAGTTATGAGTTATTATGAGCATAGGTTAATATGCATCATACACAATATGTTAAACTCCTTTTTGAATTTTCCTAAGAAGGTGTCAAATTTTTAACTATTCTATTTGCATTTTGACTTTGCAGATTGTTAAATGCCTTGTGATTAGAAGAATGAAACAGTTAGAACAGTCATTGATTGGAGGTGCTGTAACTGATAGTGTCTTGAATGGAAAACTGATTGATTTGCAGCGAGAAAACAGAGAGTTACGTAAAAATGCCAGAAAGCTCCAAGAAAAGCTGGATCTAATTATACAATCATTAAAATTGGTGTGTTTCTTTTGCTAGGTCTTCTCAACTTGGTGGATTGGTATTTGGTTCAATTAAATAATTCCATTTATAACCTTTTCCACTATTTCTGTTATAGAATGAGACTAAGTCTCATATAGGGTTTTGATCTAAAGAGACTAATATCTATCCTATAAATAATTATTTTCCTATGATAATTTATAATAATTTTCCCTTCAAAATCCCTTTAGAAAGCAGAAGTTGATTGATATTTGTGTGGCTTTTACTACTTGGAGTTAAAAATTCTTGTGAATATGTATGAAATTAAAGAAGTATATATTTGCCAATTGTTGTTGTTGGGTTGTCTGAAGATCACATCAAGCATGAAACTTTAAGTTACAACTTAAACCATCATGTTCTGTTATTACATTTTATGCCAATTATATAATTATTTATTATTTACCTACAGGATGAAAATAGTACACCAGCTAGAGTCAAAGAGATTTTAGAATCTGCACAAAATCAGCAAGCAATTGATATTCCTTCAGATAGTTCATCCCCAGTTCGAAAACAGGCTGCCGTTGTTAGTCCATATCATGTGCAAAATGGCCAAGGTGAAGGCCAAGCTCTAGGAAGTAAATCTAGAGAAATTGTTGGAAGGTCAAGAAAAGAAGTTATGGAAATTACAGGTTCACATTTTAAGTTGCCTTCAACTGTAATTGTTGTAAATGAGAATGTAGGCAATCAGATGCCTTTGGCTGTACAAAGTAATCCAGCAACAAGGCAAGGACCCCAAGTGAAATATGTACCACAAAGATTTCATCAAATGCCCCATCCTAGTGGAGCGCCACCATCACAGTTCATAAATTTAGCACAAGGTGGGGTTGTTATGCAAAAATTACCAATGCAGCGGCCTCGTGGGATGGAATATGTAACAAGGCCGCAGAGTGGACCAGTAATTTATACCACACAATCTGTGCAAGTAACAGGTCCAAGAATGTCAACCATCCCACCACAACCACAGCAAGCAAACCAACATGGAAACCAAAGACCAATTGTTTCACCTAGTAGTATTGGTGCAAGATTAACACAACCTGGACAGCTTGCACGACCTGGAGGAAATATGCTACGTTTACAAGGTTCCAGTCCACAAACGGTTCATTACATTCCTCAAAATGTTGTCCCCTATATGGCTCAAATACCACAGAATGTACCATTTAGTGGTCATCGAATAGTAACTCAAGGACCACCCTCAGAACTAAGGCAACATCTGCCAGCACCACAGCACAATGTAGTGCATGGTGAACTACAGCAACTACGCCCTACTACATCATTGCCACCACCTCCACCTTATCAGATCCAAAGGGGTCAAAATGACCAATCACCTAAGGTCAATGCAAATCAGATTGGAAGAATGCAAAATGAACAACCACTTCCGCCAAAGTTGCAAGTAAACATAACTGTATCAGGAAATGGAATTGTACTTTCATGGGATTTTGAATCAGAACCTGCAGTAAAAGTGCCTGTGATTGAATGCTATCATCTTTTTGCATCACAAGACAGTCCATCTCCACCAACTTTGAAATCAGAATGGAAGAAAATTGGAGTTGTAAAGGCACTACCGCTGCCAATGGCATGTACACTGACTCAATTTGTTTCTGGTAATTCATATCATTTTGCTGTTTTAGCTGTTGATGTGAATGGCCGAGAAGGACCAATGAGCAATTCATGTACAGTTCGTCTCAATAACTGATTATAATGTGTCAAGTATAAGTAAAAAGATCTCAATGTTTTCTAGAACTGTTTACCTTGTCTGATGATAATTCCCAATGGTTAATGCTCACAGAAATTAATTTCTATTTTGGTATTTATCTCTCTTGGTTTCAAAATTTCTTGAAGAAGTTCTATTCAAGAATACAAAGTGGAAAATATACAATGTTAAGTAAGTTTCCTTTCAGAATTTAAATTCAAGTTTCTATTGATTTTAACTGCAAAATGAGATTCACCAAACAATTTAAAGTTTAAGTATAATAATAGTAATTCTGACCTGAATATTAATCTTGGGGTTTCATTTGGCATTACATTCAAAAATTTTTGTTATAAACAACAATTATTGATGAAGAATTTATGCACTTTTTCTTGTTGGAAAGATCATTGAGCTAAGAGAATTGCAGCATTTTTTAAGCAACTTGCCATGAGTTAAATTCATTATGTAAAAACCTTCTGCAAAAAACTGATACATCACTTGTGCAGGGTTTCGTTTATCAAGTCGAAAAAATAGAAGCACAAATTCGATTGTCAATGATAATTTAAAACGGTAAAACTAGTATTTTTAAGATGTGATGTGAATATTTTTGAATGTCTTAAAATCGACAAAATTTTATGTTAGCTGATTCTCGTGATGCTTCAAAGTTTTGTAATTGTTGTTTTAACCGGTTAAACTTTCATACATGTTTTCTTAAATTGTAATATCTTAATATATCAAAAATAACACATCGTATATCTATATAATTTTTTGTGCCTTATTTATTACTACCATAGCTGTCCACAGTTGCTACCCAAACCAACTACTCTGCAGAAACATACACCATTTTTGAAAAACCAACACTGCGTGAGTTTAAAATACTCTGCAAAGTGTAAGACTTCTTTGAAAAGTTGAAAATATTTCATTGTCACAAAGGCTTTTACAGTAAAAAAACATATTTGTGTTCATGACACATTATAGACTTGCTGTGAGGTACAGTGCAGCCTCATTTTCAAGTTAATGCTTTTCAAAAAATGGCGGCCATCGATACCGAAAGAGGAGTAACGCATTTAATCCATGTTAATATTGGACTGGGAAGGTTTCAGACGCGAACATATCCACAGGGATATTACCTCCGTAATCTGGTGTTTACTGAACCTCACCAAGCTACATGGTTACATGCACCACAGTCATGCGGTAAACATCATGCTAATTGAGTTGAGAATTCACGTTCTCCCTCCCTCCCATCCTTGGTGTTATTCGCAGATTTCGAGCCAAACGCACCTCACTGGTATGCAGCTTTCCTTCCCTCGCTCAGCTTGTTCCTCATTTTTTCCCGTTTCCAATCAGTTTTGAGGCTCGGTTTTTCAGCAATTTTTGTGTTGTTGTAAAATTGTTCTTCTATAGAAAATAGTTTTCTATGCTAGCACATGAATGTTTTCAACGCAATGCCTTTAGAGACAGGAAACCCAGCAACAGACTTTGCTTAACAATAAAATTTCGTCGGCAGTATTGTACGAACAAGGTTCCGATTGGCAGCCTGCTTTGGAATCTCTTGACACTGTAAAACATTAAATCAAAGAAATACTCGAAGAAACCGCAGACGCTTTGGTTGGTTTCCACTATTGGTTAACATGAGATAATGAGAAATAATTCTGAATTGGATTAAAAATTATCTCAAAGTGGAAACGCTGTTGAAAACCCATCTCACGACATTTATCTTATGTTATCCCACGTTAGCTCATGAGCTTGGAAACAAATTTTTCGATTTAAAGCTTATCAGATAATCTTGAGATAATTTTGTTTAAAGAGCGGGACGCGTGGGAATGGAATATACCCTTTTCCTATGTTAGGTGCAACGAAATGCACTCTTCAAGCGTCAAACATTAGTCATAAAAACGTTCTGCGTGTGAAAGGTACATCCCATCCTTGGCATCAATTGAGACAGTGCAGAAAAGAGCAGCAAAGATAATACACAAGTTACCTAAATGATGCGTAGCACGACTGACTTACGAAATATACAACAACAAGTGTCCTAATACCCTTAAAATTTCAATGATAAAAGCAAAATCTCAGAGATTATCTAGGAACTATTGCAAAGTGGATCTCACCCGATCAAAAACAAATGTCGGCAGAAATTGTTTCATGCCTAGAGCAGCGTTGATTTTTACTAGGTCTGCCGCCATTTATAACGCCCCAGGAAAATTATGAAACATTCAAAATATTATTAGATAGCATCTCCTTTGAACAATCATCTACAATATCATCTACTGACTCAAATTTATCTACTTCTAAATTTTAACATGCTTTTATGGAAATTAGAAATATTTATTGATCTAAGCTATTTTGCACTTTTGATCTTTAATTAATTAGCAGGTCCAAATCAGCAAAATCTGCCATGTAGACGACCTGCATTGTTAAAAAGATAATGTATGTGTATTGATATTGTTGAAGAAAACATGAAAAATTATCTATAAGTTGAACAGTTTAAAACTGGAGACAGTGACAGGTGAAAAGAATTTTCTAAAGTAATATGCAGCGTTGCATGAGGCAAACAGTGTTTGCACTGCAAGCCGGATATGCCATTTTATTATATGTGTCCATCTAGAAGGACATTCCATGAAGTACGTTGGCATCAAACGTGGTATCCAATAAGCAATTCTCTGCTCTGAAAGATTTACATCAATTTCCATGAACCAGAATTTCGGTGATGCTCATGAGCGACTTTGTGACTTCATCTTCGTCGTCTTTTCAGAAGGAGTAATATAAATTGATCTTCGGGAAAACCTGCGTCTGCCATGTTGCAGTCAGATAGATAGAGTGTTTTGTCGAGATTCGATGCTTAATTTATCTCAAGTGGAAACCGCATTAACGCGTGGGTTATTTTTTGAGTTAGCTCACACTACTTCATGTTTATCTCGTAATTAACCCATGAGTTAATTTTCAAATTGTTCAAGTTTCAAGTTTTATTCATATTTAAAATTCCACTACATACAAAATTCTGACAACAATACAACTAAAAACAACAAGTAGAATAGAAAATAAATACAAAACGAATTATACATAATATTAAGATGAAATTTTGTAGAGAGAGGAATTTATTTAAGGAGGAGCTCTCTCAGTAGATAAACTAATCGAGGAGAGAGCACCCCCTGAGCAAAGAACCTTATTATTCATCAAATTTTAACATGATTAGAATTTATCAGGAAAGGTTGGAAGTTATTTAATAGTGGTTGGAAATGATCTCATTTTAACTCATAGTGGAAACCAAGCCTCAGTGATTGTGTAGAAGCTCAGTCTCTATGAGGTTCGTGAAATCATATCCCAATTCCCAATGCATTCAAAACTTCACATAAAACAGAATTCACTGTTTCTTTGAAGCATAGAAAATCAATGGGAACAATTTTGCACGAATGTTCCTTCATGCGCAAAAGGAAACTTTGAATTTTACCCACCGAATGAGTGTCTTTTGTCCGCCTGCGCATTGTGCTTCGCAGAGGGAATCATGCGGGGAAACATTTCAAGATGTTACTAGCGCGCTGAGACTAATGGCCTGTGATACAGAAGAGTTAGATCAGAACAATGGCACAAATAACGAAGAAATATTGCAACTATGCTTTCCATTGCCGCCATCTCAATATTTTGGAAAATACACAGATTCAAATGTTAAAGATGGCACAGCCCCGTTACCACCAAAAGTTATAAATGGTACTTACTCAACATTTGGTGACACATTTGATGTGAGTGCTTGTTGATGAACAATTTGTTTTGTTATGAATTTTTCTTGTCATGTCATTATTGGTTATAAAATTAAGAGTTCTAAGTTATTTCTAAATTTGTATGTTGCAGTTTGAAAGTCAAGTAAGAATAACACAAGCAAAGGGACCTTAAAAATTCATATCAAACAATAATGTGATATGTCCCCCTTGAATTATGTTCCTTGATGCGATGTATCTAGGGTAACAAGGTTCAAAATCTAAATCAATTTTTTTCAGACAAACGAAGAAATAATCAGGCCTCTTGAAACTCAAGGTATTCCTCGATTGTATTCATCCGAGGACAATTATGGTAAGATATTAATGTATATCATCTAATAATATGTCTGTGGAATTAAATAGATTATAGAAACTGGTGAAAAGTTTTGCAAGTTTAGAATACCTTCTTCATAAGTAGAAGTCAGTCGAATTAATTTAGCTGTGTCATACTTAATTAGCACAATGATTAAAAGGGAAGCTTAAAACATTGGATGTAGCTGTTTAAAAGGTTGTTGAATGAAATCAAATCAAAAATATGTGATAGTATGCTTATCATTTTTGTAAGCTTTGTTTATTTGCTAATGATAGAAACCGTTTACTTTCTAGATATTTTGTGTGAAATGAAAAAAATCAATCATTCAATTCTTGTCAATTTTCTTGAACTTCTTGATTCTTTGGTCGATTCAGATTCACAAAATGAGGTAAAGATTTATTTTAAGTGAACCAGTTTTAGTCTTTTAATTCAACCATTTTTTGTGCATATTTTCTTATGGCAATCAACAGCTTACTTTTTGATACAAGTTACGTTATCACTTTTCCAGAGGGAATTGAAGTTAGAAGACATAAACTTACTTTTCATTAATCTGCATCACTTGATCAATGAATTCCGACCTCATCAGGTAACAAATCGATTCATAACTTCTTAAATGAGAAAGTAATTCTCACTTTTCTGTAAAATATGAGTCACAATGAATATAATATCTTTCACAGAAGAAAAAAGGCCAACGTTGTACAAAAGTTTTGTAAAAATGGAGCATTTCTCACTGTTAATCTTTTTTATAAAATAATAGGATGAGATAGATTTATCATACTGAAAGTTATGTAGTTATTTTCTTGAATAAATACAGGCAAGGGAAACTTTGAGAGTAATGTTGCAAAGGCAGAAAATACAGAAACAGGAAGCTGCAGAAAAGTTGATTAGGTGAGTCAATACTATGTGTTAGGTTCATGGCAAATTGTTAGCACATGTCATTATAACTGCGTTTAAGACTCCTATCCAGGTCCAATATTAATTGTATCCTATCTTCTTTCATATAGCATGATCTGGTGGAAAACATTCCATATAAAATGATAGCCATGTTATGGGGAATTGGACAACACAACTTTTCATCAATTGACTCTGAACTGCACTACTCAGCATTATTTTTTATGTGCATTGCCTCAGTTTTCTATGACTTTAGATTGTTTTATTTCCATTTTGAAAGTTGTCTGCTTGCTTACTTTTAGGCACATTGAAAAAACGAAAGCAATTATACGAAACTGTCAAACAAATTTAATCAATAAATCATCTACAAATTTTCAACAACCACAGCAACAATCACAATTTGCCAAACCTGCTCAGGTAATGGATTTAATTCATGATTTCTTTTTCTATAGAGATTGTTCTATTTCACTTTTTTTACTATATTTTTTACCTTTTACAATTCATTCAACAAGTACAGAAATTTTGGAAGCAGCAGAAGTGAATCTAATGTGGTATCAAAAGCTGAATTGAACTTTGTTTCATTCCGCTCCCTTCATTTGTCACTAAATTGCATGCCTTAAAATTACAACTTTTCCATAAACCTTTGATGCCTTAAAATTTAATTAAGGCTGTCAATTTATCATCAATTTTCTTGCATTTGCTGTTATAGTATTTTTTAATGCAATTCAAGTGCTCCATTTTCTTCCTGTAAAAATTTTTGAGCTTACATACTAGTTCATAGTTTTTCTATTTGGTTTTGAGCAACCATTACTGCTCTGTTAAATTTTAAAAAATTAAGGGCGTGAAATATGGTCCAAACTGTGTGATAACAAAACTTACAGCCTATTTCATTTTGATCAGCTGCAATGCAGCATCCAGTTTTCAAGGAACCGATTTCAGTTCAGAGCTAAACATTAGCTACTTATTATTTCATTCGATCAGTTTCAACCCATGTTTGGTAAACTTGCAAATCGTTTTTGATATCATTCCAATGATTCATACTCAAAAGAATGTCAGATGTATTAAGGTGCTGAAACTAAGCTAAAACATGTTTTGTCTTTTTATGCAGTTTTGAAGAAACCAGGTTGATATATAGCTAGATACTAATGAAAGGAAGAGAGTAGAAGTTTCTTTGGTCTGCCCCATCTATCTATCTAATGATACTGCAGCGCAGCTGAACCTTCAATCTAGGTATTGAGTACAATGGTTAATATGTTAGACAGTTTAAATCGCAAGCGCATAGAATTTGGGAAGTTCACTAGTAAAATATTACTAGCAAAGTCGCAACATCATTTCATTTCGGCATTAGGTCTTTTTAAGGTAGCTCAATAAACACGTAAGACAGTATTTAAAAAATTTTTCTCATAGGTAAATCTTGAGGCTGATGATGAAATGCGAGTTTCTAATAAAGATCATATGTGCGATGCTGTGGACCAAATTACGTAAATATCTGGGAATGACATACAGAAGTATGTACAAAGTTTATGGCCATGTCAGTTTCAGGGAGTGTCTTGCAAAGTCAAAGAATTTCAGTGTCATGTGTCATTGTGATCAAATCTGTGTTAATGATATGCCTTGAGAAAATTGCAAATGGCTGAATCAGATGCAATTTCAACTGGTTTAATAACATTTGATGATAGTTGCTTTATTTATCTTGGAATTTTAACATATAACAAATTCAGTATAACAAATTAATGATCAATAATAATTATATTCTTTGAAAGTACATTGCAGAGTCTAATTCTTATCACATAAATATCAATTGCTGTTTTTATTGTGATATTGTCCCCCACCCCATGAGCTAGAATTGCACTGAGGCTTACCTTGACATGTCTAATACTATTTTAAAGTAGCAAGGAATGATGACAAGGACAGATAGCTAACAAGTACAAGCTTGAGAACAGATTATAAGCCCTCTCAAAAGTAGGGAGGCAGCAAGGGTAATCATCCCCCTTGCCCTCAGAAAATAAACACAATTCTCCTGTTTTGTTGTTGTTTTGCTCTCATTTTTACTATCTCACCTCTTTTTTTCCCTTTATCTTGAAGTGTGGCATTGGTTTTAACTCAAAAGAGATAAGGACTGGCATAAGCCCTTTTGAACGAATTTTATTAATTTCCCAGTGGTTCATGACTTTAGAAGCTGCCATAAGTTTGGAAAGGGGTATAACTCAGACAGGGGTGGCATCAGAGGGGGGAAAGGGGGCTGTAACCCCTTCGTTGGGGAAACAATTTTATGCATGTTGGGGAATTTTTAACAGAAAATTGTATTCTAATACTCAGTAGGATAACCTCTTTTCGGTTATATAGCCCCCTGTCGGGGAACCTAGCCCCCCTCCCCCGGCCGGGTGAGTCCTGGCGCCACCACTGCACTCATAGTTAGCTTGAAGCCAGATGAAGCCTCTGAATGGAGACGAGGCAAAATTATGGCGGGTTTTTTAAATAGAAGCCCTATCCTTGTTTTATAAATTAAGCAAGAAATCACTTTCCAAGAAGGCATGCCGCGTATTGCTAAAAATGAAAAGCCAGTTGCAGTTGAACCATTGGTAGAGGTAATTGAATGCTGTTTATAGACTCCTCTTTTTTCTTCTAAATATTTATTATTGATATTTGCCAATAACTTTCAATTTGTGTTTTTCATAATAAATTGCCATTCAGACAATCATTCTACAACTGAGATGCATTTCTAAACTAATTCAAAAATGATCAATGCAAGTAATTAAAAAATAATGAACATTTTTATTGACTGTCTTGTATTGTATTGATAGAGGTTTCTGCTGTTAATGTTTGAAGCTTAAAGCAGTGTGATTGGTTTTTTTATTCATTTGGAACATACAACTTTGCTGTTTTAAGTCGGTATATACCAAGTGAATCAGAGTTCAAGAGTTCTAAACATTTAAAAATGGAGTCACTTTACATTGTACGGAGCAAAATGCATTGTTTTTGCATTATGCAGATATAAAAGACTAAGGCAAAGATTGTGCACAGGACTCAGAAGTTGAACTCATTTACTGTTAGAATGTCTCAACTTTGTTATGACTGTTTTATTCCATGAATTTGTTGACGTATTCATGTCACAATACCTTAATTTAACTTTTGAACAATGATTAATGATACTCCTGTACGAGTTCACGTCTATGTTTTGTGTATTAATTACCTGTTTTATTTTTCTCTAGTCAATACAAGGTACAACTATCATTGTTCTCCACCCTGGTTCCTCTTTGTTGCAATTGGGCCGTGCAACAGATCATTTCCCTCAAATGGTACCACATGTTATTGCAGACTTGCGGACTGATGATGGAAAACTTAACATTAAGGAAACCAATTCTCTCATACGTGATGGTATCTGGGTAAACTAAGTTCTACCTTTGGTTAAATTTCAATTAATCATTGATCTTTTTATAGACTCTTGTATTGCTCGACCTTTCAGCTGCCTTTGATACTGTAAATCATCGCTTGCTCCTGAAGCGACTTAATGAAAGATGTGGTGTAGTGGGGGATGCTTTGAAATGGTTTGAATCTTATCTAACAGATCGTTCTCAAACTGTTAAAGTAGAAAATGTCACATCAAAGGAAATGACTCTGTCCTGTGGTGTTCCTCAAGGTTCAGTATTGGGACCATTGTTGTTTCTAATTTATACATTGCCATTAGGAGATATTATGCGTGAGAAAGGGCTACAATTTCACATCTATGCTGATGATACGCAAATTTACATGTCGTTCACACCGAATATCAACTGCATAAGTCTCTCAATATCAAGAATTGAAGAGTGTATCAAAGATATTGAAGCTTGGATGCTGGCAAACAGGCTTAAGCTTAATGGAGACAAAACTGAAATGCTGATCATTGGTACCCATCAACAATGCAGGAAACTGTCCAACATATCCATCAATGCTGGAGGAAGTGTCATTAAAGCCTGCGAAAAGGCGAGGAATCTTGGCGCTGTTTTTGACACAAACTTGAATCTGAAATCACATGTGAACGCATTGTGTAAATCAGCTAGATATCACCTGCACAACATTAGCCTTGCTCGAAGATACCTTACCAGAGATGCTGCAGATAAGGCTTTTCATGCCTTTGTTATGTCAAGGCTTGACTGTAACAATTCCCTTTTATATGGATTGCCATCATGCGAGTTACAAAAGCTACAGAAGATCCAGAATGCTGCAGCCAGAATACTAATTGGTGAAGGCAAACGTTGTCACATAACACCGGTGTTGAAGAAGCTTCATTGGCTGCCTATTGCAAGCAGAATACAATTCAAAATACTTATGCTGACTTTTAAGTGTCTACAAGATCTAGCACCTAGATATCTCCAAGAATTATTGAAATTGCGCAAGACTTCCCGTTGCACTAGATCTGCATGTGATGACCTGCTATTAGAGGTGGGGAAGACCAGATTAGCATCTGCTGGTGATTGTGCCTTCGTAAATGTTGCCCCTTTCCTTTGGAACAGACTCCCCTATTCGATTAGAGCTTGTACCACCGTTGCAGCATTTAAATCTCGTTTAAAGACCCATTTATTTGAACAATATTTTTGTTAAATTGAATTGTTTTTAATTTAGTTTTTTAAAGAAAACTTGTAAACTTTTTAGCACATTTCTATTTTGTACATTTTTCATATTTTGCTTAGTGTCTTAGATTGTAATGCGCCTATGAGCCCTGTGGAAATATGGCGCAATATAAATGCTTTTATTATTTATTATTATTATTATTAGACTATTTTCAAATTCCATTTATTGGAAGATGGTCTAACTGAGAATTTTTTTATTAAGTTTGTTGATGGGTTTGGCCAGCTTCTATCTGCTAGACTGTAAACATGGCATCTTCTTAGCAAAGAACCTTCGTTGGAAAATTTATAAGTGTTTTGTTTTTTATTTTCAATTTGAAAAATTGAAAGCTGTGGTTTATAGTCTGTTACTGGCCAGATGCTACTCTGCCCACTGTATGCATAATTGCATGTAGCAGAATGCAGTCACAGACAGTGCTCATAACTATAGATAAGGTACCCATTCATACTCCCGGGAAGAAAAAGGCAGGTTTTAAATCTGAATGTGCAAAGACATGTCATTGCCCGTTATTTTCAAATTAATGTTATTTTTTATTCAACCCACTATTTAAATTCATTCTTTAGAAATATGTCATATGGAGAACAAATGTCTTGTATCTTTTATAGCATGTTGACAGTGAGAATAAACGGCAAAATGCCTTGCAGGCAACAAATCAACTTATCAATGCAATGAGGGTCAGTTTTGGGTACAGGCGACCACATATTTCTAATACCCAGGTGAATTGCCTTCTTTGAAATTTATAAACACTTTTTAGCTTTTTAAAATTTTTACTGAATTAATCATTTAAAATATTTGTTTTGGAAATGATTTTCCTCTTAAATAGTTTTTCACCAATGTTTCTTAAAGCATACTATTTGTAACTTTCCAATCAACATTCCAATGATAACAGAACATAAATTAATCTTTTTTGGTGCTACTTATTTAACTGATTTATAATCGAATGATATGTATTTTCAGATATCTTCTTTTAATAATAAAGTTGTACCAGAGACAATTCAAGGAGAAAGTGGTGTTTGTTGGACTGATGTAAGTGAAAACCCTGAAGTGCTTATTGGAGAGCAGGTAGACCATGTTTGATTTATTCATTTTTTAAATAATTCATAGAAGCATTGAAATAGGAAAACTAGTTAATTTTGAGGAAAACTGAGTTTTTTTTAGAAAGCTTCATAAAATAATGTTTTGTGAGTTTTTTGTGCCTTTTTGACACGTTTGCTCCCCTAGCCCTTTTCCATACATCCCTGTACTCACTTTCTGAGCATGTTTATTTGTGCAATATTTCCATTAATTTTCTTTTTAATTTAATCCATTGTAATCTATTTAAAGAATTCACTCTTCCTGATCAAAACTGACCCGAGAGCTTGGAAGGGACATACTTCGAAATGTAACATAACCAATTTGTGGTATCTTTCAACTTGGGACAATTTGTTCTTTTTGAGCTTGTCTTTCTCAGGTATAAATTATCTATAGAGCCCTACATATTACTTCGTTAATACCTGATTGTTAATGATAAAGATTACTTTGTTCTAAACAAAGTGATTGTAAAAAGGACCCCCTAGATAACTCCATATAAATATACTTAATCTGTTTATATTTTTTGTAGGCTCAATATTTAGATCCAAATGCACCATATGTTGTCACATGGCCAATTAGAAATGGTCAACTAAATACTCACGATGGGCCTGGTGGTTCTGTCACATCCGTTTGTGCCAAATTGGAAATACTCTGGTCACTTGCAATCCAGATGTACCTTGATATTCCAGCCAAAGATTTTCAATTTTACCGAGTTGTTCTTGTTGTTCCTGATATTTTTAACAGGAATCATCTCAAGGAATTGGTCAATATTTTGCTGAATCGACTTGGGTTTTCCTCTATCATTTTACATCAGGCATTAACTTTATTTCTGAAGTTTTTTGCCCATAAAAGTTTATTTTTCTTTCCTTGTATCGCTCATTCTATATTTGCTGCTGTAACACTGTAATTTGGTTAATGACTAAAAGGTCTTTGTCTCAGTGACTGTTTTGTTATTTTGTTAGCTTTTGTTTATTGTCTTACTGAAGTTTCCTGGGTAGACCTCTGGTCTTCTAATTTATCATCATTAAATTTGTGTGCGTTTCTTTTCTTCTGAATTGGCTCAGTTTAAGTCCCTTTAATTTGCAAAATATCTACAACAAGCTTTAGCGGTGTCTCTATATGAATTCTATTTCATAATATGGCAAGGTATTGCATCGTCGTAGAAATTTCCAGTTTCATAGTCTGTGAGGTAGGATAGTTATTGCTGCCTGACTGTTGCGACCAAAGCTTTATCAATGATGCTAATGATTGTGGAAGAATAAATGTTGACTTTTTGTATACCTGATGAAAAACGTTTTTGGTCAGTTTTGCTTTATTTTCTTGTTGCTCAAAAAGTTGAGTTTTAAGTCAACACGTTCCAACTTTGAAGGCAGCAACCTTTGGCAAAATCAAAAATTAATTGCATCTGTTGTGATGGTTTTAATTAGTAGTATAGAGAAATGCGCTGATGGTTTTTGATTAGAAATAAATTATAACTCACGTTTTTAATCTTGTTTAGGAATCAGTATGTGCAACGTTTGGAAGTGGACTGCCAAGTGCATGTGTAGTTGATGTTGGTGATCAAAAAACGAGTATTTCTTGTGTAGAAGATGGAGTTTCTATTCCAAATTCAAGGTTTGTTATATTATACTTATTTATAGTCTGTGGTTAAGCCACATTCTTCAATTTGTTATATGTAAATAAAGTGTGATGACTTACATGATTTTGATGCAAATATGCTATTCGTCCTTTTCATTTTTAAGGAATTAGCAATATTTTTATTGAAATTTTCGATCTATTTTAGACTGAAACTGAATTATGGAGGCAGTGACGTAACAAGGTGTTTTTATTGGCTGTTGCAAAGGGTTTGTAGTCATAATATAATTATACATATCCTTGTAATATTTGTCATTCATTTCTTCAACCATTTTTTTTTATTCAAACAAAGTTGTTTATTGAAAATTTAAACCATTCAAATTCCATCAACATACTTAATTTTCACTTAAATTTTATCCTTTTATTTCCTTTTTTTATATTTCTCATCTTTAGTCTTGACTGGTACATTGTTTTATATTAGGTATCTTTTTTAATTCCGTACAATAATTTTGATGATTTACTTTATTCCTCGTTTTTAGACCAGTTTTCCATACAAACAGTGTGATATCAATGACAAACTTGACATCTATTTGTTACAAGATTTAAAGGAGACTTTTTGTCATTTAAGTTTGGTGAGTTTTTTCCATCTTTTGGTACAATCATATTTCTTCTTAAAAATAGACTGGGTTTCAAGAACTCAGTGCCAGCATTTTATATTTATCTTCATCCGTCTGTATTATTATCTCTACCAAAGGCCAAAAACGTGTTTCTTTTATTTTCTTCAATTTTGATGTCTTCAGGAAAGAACCTATGCTGATTATGGTTGTTTAGCGATCGCTAACTCCTCATTTTGAGAAAAAGTACCCGAATTTTACATTAATTCTTTCCCTCTAGTCCATCCCTCTTTTTTGCCCAAAAATTGTTGACCCTTTTTGTGAAGCTGAAGATAACATTTTTGTCATAGGATATACCAGTTGGCCATGTTCATGAATTTCAAGTTTACCGACCTCAAGAGAGTGGACTCCTTTATCAGATTAAGCTTGGGGATGAACCATTACAAGCACCCATTGTATGCAAGTTTTATTATCTATACTTACCTCTTTTTGTTAGTCATGCATAATCATAGCAATACGTCATGATCCCAATGGGTTGAGCTGGATTTTAATTTTTATCACAAAAACTAAACTTAAACTTTGTTGTTAATGCTTGGTTGTTATAAATGACAATTATTTTGTTTCCATTTAGGCCCTGTTCATTCCTCAGTTGCTTGGAATAATTAATCACCAGATTCTAATATCAAATTCCGCATTGACTGAACATGATCCAGAAGATCTATTTGATGATAAATATTTGCTTGAGGTTAAAAAAATATTATTGTTTTTCAATGATTTATTATTTGAAATAATTATTTCATATTGAGACAATTTAAGAATAATAGGAAGAAACCTTAGAATGAACTTCAATAAGACAGAATTGGATTAATTTATTATTAAAGGTTTATTAACATGGTTATTGATCAAGAGGTTTAAGGAGCCTGTGCGCAGCCTCAGAACTTGTAATATCACATTGGATTTGATGATAAATGTAATAAAATGAGTTATTATGATGTTGGTTTTTGTGTGCAAATGTCTTTAAATAGAAGCATTGTTTGAAATTTTGAATTGTATTTTGCCAGGTGCAGGTGAGAGAACCGAGTGCAAAGAAAGGAAAGGCCGATCTTGATACTTCATTAGAATCAGGTGAAAATGCAACAAGTACACATTCAAGCAGATTTGGTGAACGAAATATCTCAAGGATTTCACATATTGAATACGAAGGAATGGGGATTGATCAGGCGATATTATATAGCATAGATTGTTGTGGTATGTTGATGCTTTTCAAACACTGTTTGTAAAATTCTCAATATCGTTTGTAATAGCATTAGAATGGTATTGGAATTGGCGGCAATTTTGTTCCTTCATCACTGACAATAATCAAAATGAAGCTGAATCAATTAGACCCATATTGTTTATCATAACCTTCAGTATCATATACGAAGCGACAATACTGTCGATTGTATCAAATATTCATTTTATGCATCACTTTTTGCTGCTCTACCCTTAATTTGATGTTCAGCGAAAAGATCTTTTCGCCGGTATTGTTGACTTATCATGACCAGTCGTACAAATAGCTTTTGTTATATGACATTCACGACTATTCAAATGACTTGAATAGAAGTATACTTGAAGTGACTTTACACTTTATCTACGAAACTAGTCGGTTTGATTGATCTCTCCTAGCAACTTAAGTATTATGCAGCCACCAAGTCTCTTGAAGTAAACGTTCTTTTCATTGTAAATTCTTTTTCACATCAGATGTCAGGCCCTTGTCCTAAAACGATAGTGCTGCATTGGCTACTCCATTCCAGTCATCGCAACCCTGACCTGATATCTGATATCTAAAGCTTTGTAGAGGAATGAGCAATGTATAGTTAGATTTAAAATACATTTTAAACTTTTTATGCTTGCAGAGAAAAAATGAAGTGTATAGCTATCGATTGCAGAAACTAATGGATGTACAATTTCGCATGACGTCTTTAGGCTTGAACGAGATTTTTTTTTCTTTGCAGGAAACTATGAAACAAAAAGAAAAATGTACAGCTCTATTTTGGTTGTTGGGGGTGGCATGATGTTTAAAGGTGCTAATAATTTTTTGTTACGAAGATTGCAAGCACATTTGCCTGTTGGCTTTCAGTTTATGAGAGATCAGATGGAGGTTATAATAAGACCAAAGGTAATAAATAATATTGTTAGCAAATTTTACGAGTTAATGCTAAATATGCAGTTATACTATCATTGTTATATTACTGGTATTGTCTTTTTTTGTAATTTAGATGATAATCGATTTGTTGGGTCTCCAATGAAATTGACTTCATACGACTTTGCACATTGCGAACTCTTACCCGATTGGGGACACTGGGTCTCTATAGGATATGCAATTGTTGTCATTTTCTGTGAATATCATTTTTGTATTTTTTAAAGGACATGGATCCAAGAACTATCTGCTGGAAAGGGGGTGCTGTATTAAGTATTCTGGACAGTGCTCAGGAATTATGGGTAACTCAAAAAGAATTTAACAGCCTTGGATCAAGGATTTTAAGAGAAAAATCTGCATTTCAATGGTCGCCTAATCTTACGGAAAAACAGTAAAGTTTCGTAAATCCTTTGTTGTTATAATGTTGTGCCAATGTATAATGAATCCAACTTAATTTAGAAACAGTCAAACACAGATTTAAACTATTTGCATCAAAATGCCATATTTAATTTCTTTTAATTCTATTAAATCGTATATCCCAAATGCTGGCTTTCCTTCAAATAGCTGTACCGGATTTTCCCAAAACACAGGTGTTTCTTAATTCGTTAATTTTTTTTCCTTCGAATATGTGTTACAACTGGTTTTTCCCAGAATCTTGGCTTATCTGAAAAGTTATATTTTAAATTATTACTTAAAATAGCCCTGTTTGCAATCACTGGAGATAAATAAGGTCAGGAAGCGTCTTGATCGTGCATACTTGGTAATGTGTGCTCATTTATTTCAAATTTTCCCAATTCAACCCCCATCTTATTCAGAATTTATGTATCTTGTTCTCTCACCTAGTACGGGACTCAACAAATTTTAAATAAAGGATGGAACGTTCTTAACAAAAATAACAAAAAACACAAGTTATATAAGAAAGATGGAGTTTTCCATCGGCTTTTTGATTAACTAACGTTTGATATCACTTGTATTTATTGCTCAAAATCTATGAATTTTTGAAATAAAATAAAATTTTTCATCAAACAAACAAACAAACGAACAAGGGATGCCAGATAGATGATTATTGTTTTGTTATTGATTACGAGGCTGCAACAGAATGGCAACAAAGATGGATGATGTGGATAGGAAAGTGAGAAGACAATGAAGGTAAATATTATTTTATTGAATGTATATGTTCTAATAGATATATTAAAATTGCTTCATAATGAAAACATTAACAGAAATATTTAGTTAGTAGTTTGAAGGTTTCTTTGAAGAGAAAATAGGATTTTCTGCCGGTCCGCCACACCAACAGCAGCGGAGGATTTGATGACGGGGTGGCCGCCCATTTAAAAGTTTCCGTGTGCAATTTTGCGAAAATATTCTGAAATTAAACTGCTAATTATCAATTTATGCTTGAAGCAATATAATTTTTGGTATCATTATCTACATAGTAATGGCCAGGCATGGTATTTTCAGCACATGGTACAAGGATTGTTTTTTTTGAAAGTAATCCATTTAGCCTGTCCTTCTTCCGTGCGCAGTGTTGCGCGGCGAATACGACAAGAGTTAATTTATTTTGAATAAAGGTTAGAATCAATGATGAAATGATTTTTATAATTTAAACTAATGATGAATTAAATCAGCAAGGCTTAAAGGGTCAATACAGGACAATGGGCATGAGATTAAGGGTGAATCATAAAGTAACTAAAAATATTATAATTATAAACATTAAATACTCAGGTATTTCTACTCAAATACTTTTGTATTAAGTAAGTAACATGAAGGGCAAAGAAAGTTGAAAAATCCTGATTTCTGGCATACTGGGCTCTTTCAAAGCGATGCTCTATGGAAAGCCTCTATAATGATATTTACAGCATTGTTATAATTGATAGGCCATTGTTTTAGTACTCCGAGGTGGAGATTATTGACCCTGCATGTGGAATATTGAAAGTTTCCTAAATTCTGTGCTCTTAAGAAAATTTTGAAAATTTTTTAAATTTTTGCGCTCTTAAGGTGCATTTTTAAAAAATGCGATTAAAAAAATAACCTAAAGAACTGCTTTTCAAAGAAATTGTTTTAATGGAGTTACTTAAGCCAAACTTGCAGTTATATTATAAACATGGGTTATTCAAGACAGATGATTGCACTTTCAATTGATGGAACAAAACTGTCTTCCATTTCAATTTGTTTTAAATACATAGTTTAGTTTCAAGTAAGATACACTTTAAAAGATCTTTAATGTTTCCAAAGTCAGGCTATTTCTTAGATCTTTGCATCAAATTTGCTTGTTATATCATTATTGTCTGCATGTCTTAATACTTTTGAATTGACATTCAATATTTCCTTACTCTAGAGCCAAATGCTTGGAAATCTGAATTTACCAATATGATTCATTCAAAATCTGTACCAAGATTTCAACAAACAGATTCTGGAATTGCAATTCCAAGATCACATTCAGATAGTGAGTGGAAAGATACATGGAAAAATGCTGCATTACGAGCAAAAGAGGCAAAGGACCCTTGGGAAAAATATGATATTCCGAATTGTTGTGAAACAGAAAAAGCTTTTAGATACCGTTATAATGCGCTTAAAAAGAAATGGATAAAAGATGAAATTGAAGTGAAAATGCAAGAAGAGGTAAAAAAGCTAATTTACAATTTAATATGTTATTGTTTATAATCAATTAAAATTATCATAGGTTTGATGATCATTTATTAATCTCAATTAAATGAAGCGGTAAAATAAGGGCGTATTTGCAATCCATCAAAACTGAAATTCAACAGAATTTTTATTTATGTGGGTTTTTGTAGCATTTCTTTACTTCAATTTCTTCTAAATTTTTCAATGAATCTTCATGAAGTGATATGGCTGTGAAAAATGATCTTTAGTTGCATCCCTCATTTCCAGCCCTTGATATCCTTTGACTAATAGAAAAATCTTCATGTGTACCCCTGACCAATTTTTCAAATTGTTTTTTGTAGCCCTTTGGAAGAGGTGCAATGAGACAATGTTATCGGACGTGAGTTGATTAAAATTGTCATGTCATTTTTAAACATGCATGCCTTTTTTAAACATTTGTAGCAATGTTTAAAAGCAATACTGAATTAGAAAAATTGGCATCTTCTGCTTTTTATGCATTAGTTGTGGTACTTCAAACAAAATCGTTCAACTCCATCAGTCAATATTCTTCTAGATAAGAATTTCAAAACTTTTCCCAGGAAAAAGTTGTCGAAGTTCAGCAATAGTAGAGATTGGAATAATGCAGCAAATTATGTTGCAAAGACATATCTTCAGGAGGTTGCAAGAAAGACATATTTTGATGATGTAAAAATTCAAATGGACGCAAAAATATGGGCTGAAGAATACAATAGGCAGAACCCCCCTAAAAAGGTAAGAATGAAATAGCTTGAAAATCTAATTATCTATATAGGGGTGAAATATTTACTGCAAATTTATTTTTTCAAAAATTGTCATTTTCTCTGTTTGCCTCATCAAGTTGCTTCATTCCTGTAAACAGTCTAATTTAAATTACTTTGTCGCAAGTATTCTATTGAGGATCTGATGGCCGGGCTGGTGCAGTGCTCTTTTCTTGTATCGGTTTATGAAATAAAACCCTTTCACTTAGAACAATTTTTATAATTTGATGAAAGTAATCAGATATTCTTTTAATTTTTTTATTGAAAAGTTATAAAAACCCCAAATTTGAAATTAATTTCAATAAAAATAAAAACAATCGAGACTTTTTCATCTATTATATATTTGTTTTTATTTAGGTTGACATTGTTCAAGTTTACATCATTGAATTGATAGAGCGTGAAGATTCACCTTTATGCCACTTTGAACATTTTATTGAAGGCAGCTATGTTAAGTACAATTCAAATTCAGGATTTGTCTTGGCTGACATGAATTTTCGTATGACTCCACAGGTAATTTGATTTTTTAATTTGAAATTTATTTAGGGTTAAGTTGATTGAGTTGCACAAAATTTGAAACACATTTTTCAATTAATTTAATTTAATTCAATTAAGGGAAAATTAATACAGCCAAAAATTCAGTAAAATTTAGCAATATCTTTCTTGGTATACATTCCATCTTGAAGATTAAAAATGGTGTGATTTAAGATGATTTCTATTAACTGACAATTATTTCACAGAAATTCATTTGTATTTTAGGCATTTAGTCATTTTACATTTGAAAGATCTGGTCATCAACTCATCGTTGTTGATATCCAAGGTGTTGGTGATTTATATACAGATCCACAAATACATACATCATGTGGTGTAGGGTATGGTGAAGCCAATCTTGGTACAAAAGGCATGGCATTGTTTTTTGCATCGCATAGATGCAATAGGATATGTGCAGATCTAGGACTTACAGCCTTTGACTTAAGCCCATTAGAAGAGCGCAGAATTGATGAGATTTTGAACTCATCTGAGCCAGCAACTAGATTGCGTGATACTTATTATATTGGAAAGCGTAAAATTTCAGCAATGTTTGATTTAGTTGAAAGATTGTCAGATCATTCGGATTATTCATCAGATGATGGCAATGATATTGATAGCCCAAGATCACCAGATGCACTTTCATATGAAAGTAACATTGATAAATTATCATCTTCATATAGTAGCATCTCTTCAAGTCAGGTATGTTTTTCTGTGTTTTGCTGTTTTGCTACCCTCACTTTCAACTGTCAATTTGCTATTTGTGACTTATTGCTATTCTAAAACTGCCTCCTTTCAATGATTTTCTACTTTTATTTTTTATTTTCTTTGTTTATCAGTGTTTGTCATTTTACTTCTTTTACCAGCTCAATTCCCATTATCTATTATAAACTTAATTTTTCAGGAAAATGATTGGCCAGTTGTGGATAGTTTCTTTGCCAAGTTTAATCGAAAAAAATCTTGTGTTCCTGCTCAAAACGTACTCGATGAAAATGATTCGCTGCAAATATCAGAAGAGAGTAGATCTTACTTTGAAAGGAAAACTAGTGAAATTGATTACGAAGATTTACAGGAAACTATTCTTGGAAAAGTATGATATAAATTTTTTTATCATTTTTCAAAAAGCGTATTTTTTATTCGATCTCATATGAACTTGCTATGAATCAACTTATTAAATCTTTTGAAAATGGCGCAATAGGTGTGAAATGTTTGAAACAAAAACTATACAAATCATTTAATAAATACGGTAATCCCTCTCAAAGCAACATCAACAATTTTACAACAATGTATCAAGACCGCTCCTAATTTCTGTTACGGTGCTTTCTCCCATGTGTTATTTTCTGAGAATAATGATATTTCATTGTTTTAAAATTTGAATTTTGCAAGTATAAAACATCATTTGTTTGGAATGCTTTTTGTAGATTCATTTGGAATTGTGTCGGTATAATCATGTCGGCCGTTTTACGGAAAATGAACCAGACATGGATTCAGCATTATTTCATTTAGAACAAGCTGGCTCGTGTGACGTCATTGAGGCCAACCGTGAACTTGCTAAAATCCATTTGCAATTACCGCATGAAACTTTGCATGATTATAGCGTTGAGGTATGAAACATTAATTATATAGTTAATCAGTTATTTGCAATGAAGTTTTACTGGTTTTTATGACATTTATAGATTTACATAAGTTAAGCTCTTGATTTGATATGTTATTAGTTATTAGCATTTTCTTATTTTTCAATTTTTTCTGGATGCTTTGCGTCCATTATAATTGTACGGGCAGCTACTGATGCTATTCTATTTTCGAGTTTGGATGTTTTTTTAAGGAAAGTGAATACAATTACAATAAAGGGATGACATATTTGTTGAATGCAGCAATTCAAAAAGATAAAGAATGTATGTTATTAGCTGCAAAAGCATTTGACGATGGCCAGAATCTTGGCACAAGGTAATTTCTTGCCAAATATATTTAAAAGCGAATCTTCTGCAATCTCAGATTCAGATGTTTTCAAATGGATCATAGATATGATATCAGTGTAATCTGTCCTTATTTGTTAATCATGTCACATTTTCTGAGAATTTACTCAACCTAAATTTGCACAATGTCAGAGTTGTTTTTTGTCACAATCCTGTGCCCTTATTAGTATCAACTTTGGTTTTAATAGAGAACGTTCCTGGCCAGAGGCTCTTCACTGGTATGAGCAATTGTTAGAGTTGAATGAAAGTGACAATGAAGAATTGAATGAGTATCCAGTACATAAGATATATGCACGTATGGCTGAAATGTACCGAGAAGGGATTTTTGGATTAGAAAAAGACCTCACCAGGTCAAGTGAACTTTACAATAGCGCTGCAGAAGCAGCATTGAATGCAATGAAAGGTAAACTTGCTAATAAGTATTATATGCTTGCTGAAGAGGTGTTAGAAGAGAGCTAGACACAATAAGTACCTGTTATTATGTGTATCAGAAGTTTGTAGAAGAGCCATGAACGACCATGAATGAAAAGACCATTAAAAATCATGCTTGAAAATTCCCATTGCTAAAAATATCAAAGATTATTCCTGCAGTTTTTTGTTTGTTTTTCATTTGTCTATTTGATTATCATGACCCCGGAGCCTCGTTTTGGGCTATTTTACGACATGTTATAGGTGCGCAGTACGTGAACTATTTTGGTACCATTTTAATTTGTGTCATATTTAATGAACAATTGTCTATTTAAAAATAAGGTATTTAATTTAAATATATGATTTAATCACTTCCTACACGTTTTACTTCAATGTTGCAGATCTGTATGTTGCATTTATAATACTTTTATATCGATGTGTAGAAGTTGCACAAAAAATCTCGATTCTATTGACTGTTTGCTTCTTAATGGTTTCTTTGCAAAACAAACTGTACATCTGTGATAAGTAAACTAGGTTTAAGTTATGTTTTGATGTGATGGGAAATTTCTTTGGTTTCTTCCTTTGTCCAATCCTTTTGGTTATAACGATATGAATTGGCGTTTGTGGTTTTTCTATATTGTTTTATTTTAAGTTACTAAGCCTCGTCTCTGTCTTTTTGTTCCATCAAAATCACAGAAGTTCCGAAGCCAGTGATATTTTGTCTTTAGTTTATAAATACTAAGCTATTTTTTTGTTTACCATATTTGTAAAGAATAAGTTTTCACATAGTGTTGTAAAATGCATTTTTCGCTTATTTCTTCATAGTATGAAATGATATATAATATAACATTACTATTTTATATCGAAATATCTACAGTGTATGTAGCTAGATAGCTAGATATATTTGAATAATTAATTAATTGATTAATCGTTTTTGGAAAAATATGTGATTAGAAATACTTCTCGATGCATTCAGCAGTTTTTTATTTCAACTTTATCAACTTGCAAGTTTGCTACAAACTTTTTTCCATTTATGAACCTTTGATTTCCTTTGTACTTCTTTTGTTTCACTGATGTTATTAATTACTTCTGATGAATCACTCTCTAAATTTAGCAATTCACGTCTCATCTCCTCTATGCATTCATCATCGCTATCTTGATCATCATTATTTTTTAGCTCATTCTCTTCTTCACATCTTTTTTTTGCTTTTAAAACTTGTGATACCAAACCGCTTAATTTTACATCTTCCTTATACTTCATTCTTCCCTTGATTCCTTTTTGGCCCTCATCCTCCTTCTTTTTCTTTCCCATTCCTCCAATGGCAAGTAAGGCGAATTTCTTTTTCTTGACCATATTAGCAAAATTCGACGTATTTGGCGGTCTTACAATGTTTGTCAAGACTTTGCTGTTGTTTGAACTTGTTATGGTTGATCGACGAACTGCAACAATTTGAAATTGTTTCTCTGCAAAGAAATCATGTTATTTTTTAGGGCAAATTTTATGTTGTAATATTAAACAAATGAAATATGATGTCATATAGTATAATATAACGTTACATATCATGACCTAAGATAACATAGCATAACATAACATAATATAACATAACATAACATAACATAGCATAACTTAACATAACACAACATAACATAACATAATATAACATAACATAGCATAACATAACATAATATAACATAACATAACATAACATAGCATAACTTTAAGATAACTTTAACATAGCATAACTTAACATAACACAACATAACATAACAGAACATAACATAACATAGCATAACATAACATAATATAACATAACATAACATAACATAGCATAACTTAACATAACACAACATAACATAACATAATATAACATAACATAACATAACAAAGCATAACTTAACATAACACAACATAACATAACATAATATAACATAACATAACATAACATAACATAACATAACATAGCATAACTTAACATAACATAACGTAACATAAGATAACATAATATAACATAACATAACATAACATAGCATAACTTAACATAACATAACATAACATAACATAACATAACATAACATAGCATAACATAACATAATATAACATAACACAACATAACATAACATAACATAACATAACATAACATAATATAACATAACACAACATAACTTAACATAACATAACATAACACAACATAACATGACATAACATGACATAACATTTCATAACATGACATTAAACATCACTACATAGCACCTCATGACATAACATTAATTATCATGTAATTATCAAAGCAAATTATATAATAAGCAAAATAAAATTAAACCTTCTTCTTCTTCACAGATATCTTCATTAGTTGTTTGCATATTGTTTCTTGCAATTGGACAATGTAATGAATGACTGCTTAAATCTGAAAATCCCGAAATTGCACTTCTTGTTTCCGCTATGTTCTCATTGGTCATGTTAAATTCACTATTTTGAGAAATGGACTCTTCACATAACCATGCATGATCCAATATTTCTCTTGCTGTTAATCTTTCGTTTGGATCTACTTCCAGCAATTTACGAATTAAATCTCTTGCAGCTAGTATAGATATTTAAAAATTTTGATAAACATAGCATAATATGTTGGAAGTGCATTCAGTTGTCTGATGCTCGCTGCATGTCATCAGTTTTCTTTTTATCTTTTATTTTGTCTCAGCCTTTGACTTGCTAAGTCTGCCGAGCATTTCCTCGCCCAAACAGAAGCATTTGTAACATATAAAATCTATAACGAACCGTCTTAAAAATGACGTAATTGTTTCAAAAAATGGTTTCAATGATTTCTTTGTGTTGTTTTTAAGTGATGGCATATTGAAAAGGAAATTAAATAAGAATGAAATCATCAAATTAGGCCAAGTAAGAAATGATTTACAAACAATTTGAATAAAAATGATAATAATTCTAGTAGTGATAGTATATGTGAAAATGATGCTAAAGATGATGCAATTTGAAATGGTATGTACCATAAGCCAATGTGGTTATTTTCAAAGTACTAGTACATGATTTATTACATATAATTTTACCTTCAGATGTGTCACCAGTAAACCTGAGTTTTTTCGGTGGAATGTCTTTAGAGAGCATTGCTAAATCAGTTTCATTGAATGGTAATCTGTAAGTGAGCATCGCGTAAAGAATGATTCCCATACTCCAAATATCAGCTGCATAACCATTATATGTTTCACCTCGCAATATTTCTGGGCATGCATATGCATAGGAACCGCAAACTGTTTCAACCATATCACAACGTAAAGAATTACGAGCAAATCCAAAGTCTAGAATGTAGAAAAAGAATAAATCATCCACTAATTTTTGTAAATCTGAAAGAAATATTTTCAAAGATCTAAATGAAAGTAAAATAATTACCTGTGAGTTTAACATTTCCATCAAAGTCCAGAACAAGATTTTCTAATTTAAGATCACGATGTACTATTCCTTGATCATGACAACAACAAATTGCTGATGAAAATTGTTGAAAATGTCTCCGTATTTCTTCCTCAGTTTCATATCTTTTTTCATTTACAAAATCAAGAAGATCACCGCCAGAGCAAAATTCCATAACCATAAATACTTTATCATTTGATTCAAATATCGCCAAAAGTTTCACCTAAGAAAAGAACTAATTGTTTTTAAGCAATAGTTTCACGTTAATGATGAAAAAACAAGATTCTTCATAAAGTCAGAACTTAACCTCAAAGCCTTGAGTATTTTAAAGTGCGGAATCTTCTCACCCTTGCCCTTGATCTTTTACCCTATATTCTCCCAATTTCTCCTGTAGTACCTAATTTGGCTTGCGTTCAAAAGTGAAAAGATTAAGTTTTTTGTGGATTAAATGTTTGCATTTGAGTTTTTTAAATTGTAAATATTTCATTTCGTTAATTTTGCTTTGGCAAAGATTCTAAAACGAAAAGAATATATGCAACAGAATGGACAAAACATCAATAGAAATAATGAATTAAAAAGTGGGCAGAAAAGAATATTTGACTAACAATATTTGGATGCTCAAGCTCACAGACTAGATTGATTTCACGTTGAAGAAACCTTTCGATATAATCTTTAGGGGCTTTTCTTTTATCTATAATTTTAACAGCCACATCTTTTTTCAATTTTTCATAATATGCTGATAAAACTTTAGCATACGATCCTTTGCCTAATATTCGATCACAAATGATTCCTTCTTGAGCCAATGTTGATGATGCATCATCTTTTTGTTTCAACCATTTGTTATCTTTTAATTTCAACTTAAAACCAATCTCCTCTGCTTCTTCCATTCTTTAATGTTTTTACTCTACCACCCTTCTCCCTATTTTCGCATTTTGCCACATATTAGTACCCGCATATAATATGACGTTTGAATCCATTCATGACGATTTTATGACGTATGAAGTAGATCTGACGTTGATCAATTTTTCCCATTTTTTTATTTGTGTTTTGTTACCTGTAATTCTTTGCTTCTCTTTTTTCTTTTCTTTTACTTTTTCTGTTTTTGTTTAATTTAGCCAATAGAAGTGATTTTTTAAATATTTGGTTTAATGAGGGTCGCAGAGTCATTAGAGTTCCCCCCACCCCTAAGATTTTATTATACAAAGAGAAGGAGGAGCACAGAATACCAAAAGTGAGATGAACCAATAAATGGACAAAAATTTGAGATTTGAAGGACATGCCCAAAAATTTGTGAGGTATGAGCATATCTTTCTAAAAATATAAAAAATAAAAAAGCGCTTCATTTTCAGGACCAGTGGTGGAGCTGCAGTAAATTTGTTTTGAAGGGGGGGGGGGTTCAAAATTGAAATTTACTGAAAGTAGGACATGGCATTTGAGTATGGCCAGCATAAGGACGTGTTATATGTGTGTCCCTTCCCTCTAGGCATTGAATTTCCTAGTCAATTATCATTTACCAATGAAACCTTTGTCATGCCGGTAGACACAAGATTTAAGATACAGCTACCCCCTGGACCCCCTTTAGTAACACTCCTGTCACCTTCTTACCTAAACAAACATGCCTGTTTTTAATTTACATCAACGGACTACGGCTCCTATTGCTCTATTTCTATGTCATTAATAAACTTGGCTATTTTTTCGCCTACCCCCCCCCCCTCTCGACTGTCATGAATATACCTGAAAAAGGGACAGCATTACAGAGGCAATTGAAGTCTGCTAAGACTTTGAAGCTCTAACACTCAACATTTTTTAGGAAAATAAGAAGAACCCTTGGTTGAAGTAAAAGGATTAATCTTAATTTTAGATAAAATTAAGTTGCTAATTAGCCAAAATTCATTGAAGTGAAAGGAAAACGGGGCCCGATATACACCAAAAGTCTGCTCATTGTTCCGATGACTAAAATACTAAGTAAGAAAACCTGAAAGTTAAAGAAAAGTGCCTTTGCACATGTAAAAATGATATTCTTTATTCTTTTCAGTTATTTCCATATTATTCTGCTTTGTTCAGATTGTAGATTTGGCAGCAATGGGCTTTGAGCTATGAGTTGGTTGTAGGATTTAAATTAAATATGAGATGTCGGAAGTGGGTAGTGAGGACAGGGAATTTATCAATCGGGCCTAGGGGTGCCAGTTATAGTTTTGCATTTGGGGGCTGGCAGTTGGAATTTGGTTTTAGATGTGATGTTCAAAGTTTCATGCTCCTAAGATACTACACCAGCATTTTATTATTATCGTTATTATTATTGTTATTTTCCATGTAATACAATGTAATGTAATGTTATGTAATTTCTGCCCATATCTTTCAATACTTCATTTCAGGGCAATTATCAAAGTTTAAGGTTCACGCTTAAGGGAAATGTTCAAGGAAGTTTGTATTGAAGGCCAAGTATCCCCTATATTTGAGATTTGGCCAATTTCCCAGACATAAAGGTCCCTTTTTAGGGGGAAACAGGGGCCAAGGTACCTAGGTTCATCTGTTAGCCAAAGGAGCCCCTTAACCATATAATTTGCAACGTTTTTACGTAGGGAATTCGCAGGAACGCTTGGCTCTCTTTGGCTTGGTCTTGGGTATAATTTAATCGAACTATACTTTGAGAATTGACAACATTTTTTAAAAGATATTTAATGTTTAATTGCTTTCTTTTTTGCAGAATTTGCAATTTAATGTTTGCATGTCGAATTATTTTGCAAAAAGTAGAGCTGTGGTTTGCAAGGTTTTTAAGTAACACTTAGCAGAAATCCTTGACTGTGTTTTGCATAAAATATACCTGGAAATGCACAAAATTGCAAATGCAAATTATTATTTGCATACTGACATTTTTGCAGAGTTTTGAACTTTAATTATCAAGGTTTTTATGGAGGCAATTAGCAGAAACGCTTGGCTATCTTTTCCATGAATTATACCTGGAAAATTGACTGTATTGTAAAAGCAAATTAATGTTTATTTTCATAAATTCTTGCAAAAGTTTTAGCTGTATTTTGCAAGGTTATAACCTTGGAGATACGCCAAAACAGTTGGCCATTTGGTGCATTACTTATACCTGGAATCTGGACCATATTGCAGAGGAAAGTAAATGGTTGCATGCGTACTTGTTTTGGAAAATGTAAAGCAGTAGTTTGCAAGATTTAAAAGTAAGAAATTGTCATGAAATCTTGTCTATGTTTTGCATGAAATATTCCCTTCAAAATGCGTATCATTGCAAAGGCAAGTTAAAGTTTGCATGTCGACTTATTTTTCAGAAACTAGAGCTATAGTTTGCAAGGTTCATACGTAAGACTTTAGCAGGAACTCTTGGCTGTGATTTTCGTGAAATATATCTGGAAAATGCAAATTATTATTTGCATGCAGACATTTTTGCAGAATTTTGAGCTGTAGTTTGCAAGATTTAAAAGTAAAAAATTGTCATGAACTCTTGTCTATGTTTTGCTTGAAATATTCCCTTTAAAATGCACATTATTGCAAAGGAAAATTAATGTTTGCATGCAGCTTTTTGTGCAGAAATTGGAGCTATAATTTTCAGGGTTTTCTAACCGGCAATAAGCAGGAGCGTTTGGCTTTCTTTTGCATGAAATATTCTTTTCAAAATAAACATCATTGGAAAGGAAAATTGATGTTTGCATGCATACTTTGTTGCAGAAATTGGAGCTATAATTTGCATGGTTTTTAAGCAGGCATTTATCAGGAACGTTTGGCTCTCTTTTGCATGAAATATACCTGGAAAATGCACATTATTGTCAAGGCAAATTAATGTTTGCATGCAGATTTTTGTGCAAAAATTGGAGCTATAATTGGCAAGTTTTTTAAGCAGGAAATTAGCAGGAATATTTGCTGCTCTTTTGCAAGAAATATACCTCGTAAATGCAAATTATTGCAAATGGAAATTAGTGTTTGCATAGAGACTTTTTTGCAGAAATCGGAGCTACAAATTGCAAGGCTTTTAAACAGGCAATTTGCAGGAACATTTGGCTTTCTTTGGCATAAAATATACCTTGAAAATGCACATTATTGCAAAGAAAAAGTAATGTTTGCATGCAGACTTTTTTGCAGTAATTGGAGCTAAAGTTTGCGGGGTTTTCAAACAGACAATGCGCAGGAGCAACAGCCTCTCTTTTGATTCCATTTTTCCTTGAAAATGCAAATCACTGCAAATGCAAATTAATGTTTGCATGCAAACTTGTTTGCAGAAATTGGAGCTGTAATTTGCAACGACCTTAAGCAGGCATTTATCAGGAAAGTTTTGCTTTCTTTTGCATTAAATATACCTGAAAAATTCAAGGTATTGCTAAGGCAAATTAATGTATGCATGGAGCATTTTTTGAAGAATTTGGAGCTATAATTTGCAAAGGTTTTGAGCTGGAAATTAACAGAAAAACTTGGCTTTCTTTTGCATGAAATATACCCCAAAAATGCACATTAATGCAAAGAAAAATTAAAGTTTGCATGAAGACTCTTTTGCAGAAATTGGAGCTATTAGTTGCAAGGTTTTTAAGCATGCAATGATCTGGAGCGATTTTAAGCAGACATTTATCAGGAACGTTTGGCTTTCTTTTGCATGAAGTATACCTGGAAAATGCACGTTATTGCTAAAGCAAATTAATGTTTGCATGGAGCCTTTTTTGCAGATTTTGGAGCTATTATTTGACAGATGTTTGAGCTGGAAATTAACAAAAGCGCGTGGCTTTCTTTTGCATGAAATATACCTCGAAAATGGAACTTATTGCAAATGCAAATTAGTGTTTGCATAGAGACTTTCTTTTGCAGAAATCGGAGCTATAAATTGCGAGGCTCTTAAGCAGGCAATTTGCAGCAATGCTTGGCATTCTTTTCCATGAAATATACCTGGAAAAGGCACATTATTGCAAATGCAAAGTAATGTTCAAATTTAGACTCTTTTTGGATAAACTGTAGCTATAATTTTGAAGGTTTACAGCAGAGAAATTTCAGAGCACTCGCCTCTCTCTTGCATGAAATAAACCTGGAAAATGCACGTTATTGCAAAGGAAAACTAATAGTTGCTTGCAGCCTGTTTTGCAGAAATTGAAGCTATAATTTGCAAGGTATTTAAGCGGGCAAAAAGCTGGAACGTTTGGCTTTCTTTGGCATAAAATATACCTTGAAAATGCGCATTATTGCAAAGAAAAAGTAATGTTTGCATACAGACATTTTTGCAGAATTTAGAGCAATAGTTTGCAAGATTTTATAGCATATAATGTGCAGAAGTGATAGCCTCTCTTTTGCATACAATTTACCTAAAAAATGCATATCTTTGGAAATGCAAATTAATGTTTGCATGCACACTTGTTTGCAGAAATTAAAGCTGTAATTTGTAAACATTTTAGGTAGGCATTTATCAGGAACGTTTGGCTTTCGTTTGCATGAAGTATACCATGAAAATCCACCTCATTGCAAATGCAAGTCAATGCTTGTATGCACACTTGTTTGCAGAAATTAGAGCTGTAATTTGCAACGATTTTAAACAGGCATTTATCAGGAACGTTTGGCTTTCTTTTAGAAGAAGTATACCTGGAAAATGCACATTATTGCAAATGCAAATTAATGTTTGCATGCACACTTGTTTGCAGAAATTAGAGCTGTAATTTGTAACAATTTTAAGCAGGCATTTATCAGGAACGTTTGGCTTTCTTTTCCATGAAGTATACCTGGAAAATGCATACCATTGCACATGCAAATTAATGTTTGCATGCACACTTGTTTGCAGACATTTGAGCTGTAATTTGCAACAACTTTAAGCAGGCATTTATCAGGAATGTTTGGCTTTCTTTTGCATGAAGTATACCTGGAAAATGCACATCATTGCAAATGCAAATTAATGTTTGCATGAACATTTGTTTGCAGAAATTAGAGCTGTAATTTCCAGCGATGTTAAGCAGGCATCGATCAGGAACGTTTGTCTTTCTTTTGCAAGAAGTAAACCTGGAAAATGCACTTCATTGCAAATGCAAATTAATGTTTGCATGTACACTTGTTTGCAAAAATTGGAGCAGCAATTTGTAAAAACTTTTAAGCAGGCATTTATCAGGAACGTTTGGCTGTCTTTTGCATGAAGTATATCTGGAAAATGCACATCATTGCAAATGCAAGTTAATTCTTGCATGCATACTTGTTTGCAGAAATTGGAGCTGTAATTTGTAACAACTTTAAGCAGGCATTTATGAGGAACGTTTGGCTTTCTATTGCATAAAGTTTACCTTGAAAATGCACATCATTGCAATGACAAATTAATGGTTGCATGCACACTTGTCTGCAGAAATTAGAGCTGTAATTTGCAACGCCTTTAAGCAGGCATTTATCAGGAGCGTTTGGCTGTCTTTTGCATGAAGTATACCTGGAAAATGCACATCATTGAAAATGCAAATTAAAGTTTGCAGGCATACTTGTTTGCAAAAATTTGAGCTGTAATTTGCAACAATTTTAAACAGGCATTTATCAGGAACGTTTGGCTTTCTTTTGCATGAAGTATACTTGGAAAATGCACATCATTGCAAATGCATATTAATGTTTTTATTGAGCGTTTTTGCAGATATTGGAGCCATAATTTGCAGGATGTTTGAGCGGAAATTTAACAGAAGCGCTTGGCTTTCTTATGCATGAGGTATACCAAGCAAATGGTTATTTTTGAAATGTAAATTAATGTTTGCATGAACATTTGTTTGCAAAAATTGGAGCAGCAGTTTGTAACAATGTTAGGCAGGCATTTATCAGGAACGTTTGGCTTTCTGTTGCAAGAAGTATACCTGCAAGATGCATACCATTGCACATGCAAATTAATGTTTGCATGAGCACTTGTTTGCAGAATATGGAGCGGTAATTTGCAATGAGTTTACGAAGGTATTTATCAGCAACGGTTGGCTCTCTTTTGCATGAAGTATACCTGGAAATGCACATCATTGCCAATGCAAATTTATGTTTGCATGTACACTTGTTTTCAGATATTAGAGCTGTAATTTGCAACGACTTTAAGCAGGCATTTATAAGGAGCGTTTGGCTTTCTTTTGCATGAAGTAAACCTGGAAAATGCACATCAATGCAAATGCAAATTAAAGTTTGCAGGCACACCTGTTTGCAGAAATTAGAGCTGTAATTTCCAGCGATGTTAAGCAGGCATATATCAGGAACTTTTGGCTTTCTTTTGCATGAAGTAAACCTGGAAAATGCACATCTTTGGAAATGCAAATCAATGTTTGCATCAAAACTTTTCTCCAAAAATTGGAGCTGTAATCTGCAACGATTTTAAGAAGGCATTTACGAGAAATCTCTTGCTTACTTTTGCACGAAGTATACCTGGAAAATGCACATCATTGCAAACGCAAATTAAAGTTTGCAGGCACACCTGTTTGCAGACATTTGAGCTGTAATTTGCAACAACTTTAAGAGGGCATTTATCAGGAACGTTTGGCTTTCTTTGGAATGAAGTATACCTGGAAAATGCACATCATTGCAAATGCAAATTAAAGTTTGCAGGCACACTTGTTTGCAGAAATTAGAGCTGTAATTTCCAGCGATGTTAAGCAGGCATATATCAGGAACGTTTGGCTTTCTTTTGCAAGAAGGATACCTGCAAGATGCATACCATTGCACATGCAAATTAATGTTTGCATGAGCACTTGTTTGCAAAATATGGAGCGGTAATTTGCAACGAGTTTACGAGGGGATTTATCAGCAACGTTTGGCTTTCATTTGCATGAAGTATACCTGTAAAATGCACATCATTGCAAAAGCAAATTAATGTTTGCATGAACACTTGTTTGCAGAAATTGGAGCGGTAATTTACAACGATTTCACGCAGGTATTTATCAGAAATTTTTGCTTTCTTTGGCATGAAGTATACCTGGAAAATGCACATCATTGCAAATGCAAATTAAAGTTTGGATGCACACTTGTTTGCAAAAATTTGAGCTGTAATTTGCAACAATTTTAAACAGGCATTTATCAGGAACGTTTGGCTTTCTTTTGCATGAAGTATACTTGGAAAATGCACATCATTGCAAATGCATATTAATGTTTTTATTGAGCGTTTTTGCAGATATTAGAGCCATAATTTGCAGGATGTTTGAGCGGGAATTTAACAGAAGCGCTTGGCTTTCTTATGCATGAGGTATACCATGCAAATGGTTATTTTTGAAATGTAAATTAATGTTTGCATGAACACTTGTTTGCAAAAATTGGAGCAGCAGTTTGTAACAATGTTAGGCAGGCATTTATCAGGAACGTTTGGCTTTCTTTTGCAAGAAGTATACCTGCAAGATGCATACCATTGCACATGCAAATTAATGTTTGCATGAGCACCTGTTTGCAGAATATGGAGCGGTAATTTGCAATGAGTTTACGAAGGTATTTATCAGCAACGCTTGGCTCTCTTTTGCATGAAGTATACCTGGAAATGCACATCATTGCCAATGCAAATTTATGTTTGCATGTACACTTGTTTGCAGATATTGGAGCTTTAATTCGCAGCGATGTTAAGCAGGCATTTATGGGGAACGTTTGGCTTTCTTTTGCATGAAGTTTACCTTGAAAAGGCACATCATTGCAAAGACAAATTAATGGTTGCAGGCACACTTGTCTGCAGAAATTAGAGCTGTAATTTGCAACGACTTTAAGCAGGCATTTATCAGGAGCGTTTGGCTTTCTTTTGCATGAAGTATACCTGGAAAATGCACATCAATGCAAATGCAAATTAAAGGTTGCAGGCACACCTGTTTGCAGAAATTAGAGCTGTAATTTCCAGCGATGTTAAGCAGGCATTGATCAGGAACTTTTGGCTTTCTTTTGCATGAAGTAAACTTGGAAAATGCACATCTTTGGAAATGCAAATCAATGTTTGCATCAAAACTTTTTTCCAAAAATTGGAGCTGTAATCTGCAACGATTTTAAGCAGGCAGTTACGAGAAATCTCTTGCTTACTTTTGCACGAAGTATACCTGGAAAATGCACATCATTGCAAACGCAAATTAAAGTTTGCAGGCACACCTGTTTGCAGAAATTAGAGCTGTAATTTCCAGCGATGTTAAGCAGGCATATATCAGGAACGTTTGTCTTTCTTTTGCAAGAAGTAAACCTGGAAAATGCACTTCATTGCAAATGCAAATTAATGTTTGCATGTAAACTTGTTTGCAAAAATTGGAGCAGCAATTTGTAAAAATTTTAAGCAGGCATTTATCAGGAACGTTTGGCTTTCTTTTGCATCAAGTATATCTGCAAGATGCATTGCACATGCAAATTAATGTTTGCATGAGCAGTTGTTTTCAGAATATGGAGCGGTAATTTGCAATGAGTTTACGAAGGTATTTATCAGCAACGTTTGGCTTTCTTTTGCATGAAGTATACCTGTAAAATGCACATCATTGCCAATGCAAATTAAAGTTTGCAGGCACACTTGTTTGCAGAAATTAGAGCTGTAATTTCCAGCGATGTTAAGCAGGCATATATCAGGAACGTTTGGCTTTGTTTTGCAAGAAGGATACCTGCAAGATGATACCATTGCACATGCAAATTAATGTTTGCATGAGCACTTGTTTGCAAAATATGGAGCGGTAATTTGCAACGAGTTTACGAAGGGATTTATCAGCAACGTTTGGCCTTCATTTGCATGAAGTATACCTGTAAAATGCACATCATTGCAAAAGCAAATTAATGTTTGCATGAACACTTGTTTGCAGAAATTGGAGCGGTAATTTACAACGATTTCACGCTGGTATTTATCAGAAATTTTGGCTTTCTTTGGCATGAAGTATACCTGGAAAATGCACATCATTGCAAATGCAAATTAAAGTTTGGATGCACACTTGTTTGCAAAAATTTGAGCTGTAATTTGCAACAATTTTAAACAGGCATTTATCAGGAACGTTTGGCTTTCTTTTGCATGAAGTATACTTGGAAAATGCACATCATTGCAAATGCATATTAATGTTTTTATTGAGCGTTTTTGCAGATATTAGAGCCATAATTTGCAGGATGTTTGAGCGGGAATTTAACAGAAGCGCTTGGCTTTCTTATGCATGAGGTATACCATGCAAATGGTTATTTTTGAAATGTAAATTAATGTTTGCATGAACACTTGTTTGCAAAAATTGGAGCAGCAGTTTGTAACAATGTTAGGCAGGCATTTATCAGGAACGTTTGGCTTTCTTTTGCAAGAAGTATACCTGCAAGATGCATACCATTGCACATGCAAATTAATGTTTGCATGAGCACTTGTTTGCAGAATGTGGAGCGGTAATTTGCAATGAGTTTACGAAGGTATTTATCAGCAACGCTTGGCTCTCTTTTGCATGAAGTATACCTGGAAATGCACATCATTGCCAATGCAAATTTATGTTTGCATGTACACTTGTTTGCAGATATTGGAGCTGTAATTCGCAGCGATGTTAAGCAGGCATTTATCAGGAACGTTTGGCTCTCTTTTGCATGAAGTTTACCTTGAAAATGCACATCATTGCAAAGACAAATTAATGGTTGCATGCACACTTGTCTGCAGAAATTAGAGCTGTAATTTGCAACGACTTTAAGCAGGCATTTATCAGGAGCGTTTGGCTTTCTTTTGCATGAAGTATACCTGGAAAATGCACATTAATGCAAATGCAAATTAAAGGTTGCAGGCACACCTTTTTGCAGAAATTAGAGCTGTAATTTCCAGCGATGTTAAGCAGGCATTGATCAGGAACTTTTGGCTTTCTTTTGCATGAAGTAAACCTGGAAAATGCACATCTTTGGAAATGCAAATCAATGTTTGCATCAAAACTTTTTTCCAAAAATTGGAGCTGTAATCTGCAACGATTTTAAGCAGGCAGTTACGAGAAATCTCTTGCTTACTTTTGCACGAAGTATACCTAGAAAATGCACATCATTGCAAACGCAAATTAAAGTTTGCAGGCACACCTGTTTGCAGAAATTAGAGCTGTAATTTCCAGCGATGTTAAGCAGGCATATATCAGGAACGTTTGTCTTTCTTTTGCAAGAAGTAAACCTGGAAAATGCACTTCATTGCAAATGCAAATTAATGTTTGCATGTAAACTTGTTTGCAAAAATTGGAGCAGCAATTTGTAAAAATTTTAAGCAGGCATTTATCAGGAACGTTTGGCTTTCTTTTGCATGAAGTATATCTGCAAGATGCATACCATTGCACATGCAAATTAATGTTTGCATGAGCACTTGTTTGCAGAATACGGAGCGGTAATTTGCAACGAGTTTACGAAGGGATTTATCAGCAACGTGTGGCCTTGATTTGCATGAAGTATACCTGTAAAATGCACATCATTACAAAAGCAAATTAATGTTTGCATGAACACTTGTTTGCAGAAATTGGAGCGGTAATTTACAACGATTTCACGCAGGTATTTATCAGAAATTTTGGCTTTCTTTGGCATGAAGTATACCTGGAAAATGCACATCATTGCAAATGCAAATTAAAGTTTGGATGCACACTTGTTTGCAAAAATTTGAGCTGTAATTTGCAACAATTTTAAACAGGCATTTATCAGGAACGTTTGGCTTTCTTTTGCATGAAGTATACTTGGAAAATGCACATCATTGCAAATGCATATTAATGTTTTTATTGAGCGTTTTTGCAGATATTAGAGCCATAATTTGCAGGATGTTTGAGCGGGAATTTAACAGAAGCGCTTGGCTTTCTTATGCATGAGGTATACCATGCAAATGGTTATTTTTGAAATGTAAATTAATGTTTGCATGAACACTTGTTTGCAAAAATTGGAGCAGCAGTTTGTAACAATGTTAGGCAGGCATTTATCAGGAACGTTTGGCTTTCTTTTGCAAGAAGTATACCTGCAAGATGCATACCATTGCACATGCAAATTAATGTTTGCATGAGCACTTGTTTGCAGAATATGGAGCGGTAATTTGCAATGAGTTTACGAAGGTATTTATCAGCAACGCTTGGCTCTCTTTTGCATGAAGTATACCTGGAAATGCACATCATTGCCAATGCAAATTTATGTTTGCATGTACACTTGTTTGCAGATATTGGAGCTGTAATTCGCAGCGATGTTAAGCAGGCATTTATGGGGAACGTTTGGCTTTCTTTTGCATGAAGTTTACCTTGAAAAGGCACATCATTGCAAAGACAAATTAATGGTTGCAGGCACACTTGTCTGCAGAAATTAGAGCTGTAATTTGCAACGACTTTAAGCAGGCATTTATCAGGAGCGTTTGGCTTTCTTTTGCATGAAGTATACCTGGAAAATGCACATCAATGCAAATGCAAATTAAAGGTTGCAGGCACACCTGTTTGCAGAAATTAGAGCTGTAATTTCCAGCGATGTTAAGCAGGCATTGATCAGGAACTTTTGGCTTTCTTTTGCATGAAGTAAACCTGGAAAATGCACATCTTTGGAAATGCAAATCAATGTTTGCATCAAAACTTTTCTCCAAAAATTGGAGCTGTAATCTGCAACGATTTTAAGCAGGCAGTTACGAGAAATCTCTTGCTTACTTTTGCACGAAGTATACCTGGAAAATGCACATCATTGCAAACGCAAATTAAAGTTTGCAGGCACACCTGTTTGCAGAAATTAGAGCTGTAATTTCCAGCGATGTTAAGCAGGCATATATCAGGAACGTTTGTCTTTCTTTTGCAAGAAGTAAACCTGGAAAATGCACTTCATTGCAAATACAAATTAATGTTTGCATGTAAACTTGTTTGCAAAAATTGGAGCAGCAATTTGTAAAAATTTTAAGCAGGCATTTATCAGGAACGTTTGGCTTTCTTTTGCATGAAGTATATCTGCAAGATGCATACCATTGCACATGCAAATTAATGTTTGCATGAGCAGTTGTTTTCAGAATATGGAGCGGTAATTTGCAATGAGTTTACGAAGGTATTTATCAGCAACGTTTGGCTTTCTTTTGCATGAAGTATACCTGTAAAATGCACATCATTGCCAATGCAAATTAAAGTTTGCAGGCACACTTGTTTGCAGAAATTAGAGCTGTAATTTCCAGCGATGTTAAGCAGGCATATATCAGGAACGTTTGGCTTTGTTTTGCAAGAAGGATACCTGCAAGATGATACCATTGCACATGCAAATTAATGTTTGCATGAGCACTTGTTTGCAAAATATGGAGCGGTAATTTGCAACGAGTTTACGAAGGGATTTATCAGCAACGTTTGGCCTTCATTTGCATGAAGTATACCTGTAAAATGCACATCATTGCAAAAGCAAATTAATGTTTGCATGAACACTTGTTTGCAGAAATTGGAGCGGTAATTTACAACGATTTCACGCTGGTATTTATCAGAAATTTTGGCTTTCTTTGGCATGAAGTATACCTGGAAAATGCACATCATTGCAAATGCAAATTAAAGTTTGGATGCACACTTGTTTGCAAAAATTTGAGCTGTAATTTGCAACAATTTTAAACAGGCATTTATCAGGAACGTTTGGCTTTCTTTTGCATGAAGTATACTTGGAAAATGCACATCATTGCAAATGCATATTAATGTTTTTATTGAGCGTTTTTGCAGATATTAGAGCCATAATTTGCAGGATGTTTGAGCGGGAATTTAACAGAAGCGCTTGGCTTTCTTATGCATGAGGTATACCATGCAAATGGTTATTTTTGAAATGTAAATTAATGTTTGCATGAACACTTGTTTGCAAAAATTGGAGCAGCAGTTTGTAACAATGTTAGGCAGGCATTTATCAGGAACGTTTGGCTTTCTTTTGCAAGAAGTATACCTGCAAGATGCATACCATTGCACATGCAAATTAATGTTTGCATGAGCACTTGTTTGCAGAATGTGGAGCGGTAATTTGCAATGAGTTTACGAAGGTATTTATCAGCAACGCTTGGCTCTCTTTTGCATGAAGTATACCTGGAAATGCACATCATTGCCAATGCAAATTTATGTTTGCATGTACACTTGTTTGCAGATATTGGAGCTGTAATTCGCAGCGATGTTAAGCAGGCATTTATCAGGAACGTTTGGCTCTCTTTTGCATGAAGTTTACCTTGAAAATGCACATCATTGCAAAGACAAATTAATGGTTGCATGCACACTTGTCTGCAGAAATTAGAGCTGTAATTTGCAACGACTTTAAGCAGGCATTTATCAGGAGCGTTTGGCTTTCTTTTGCATGAAGTATACCTGGAAAATGCACATTAATGCAAATGCAAATTAAAGGTTGCAGGCACACCTTTTTGCAGAAATTAGAGCTGTAATTTCCAGCGATGTTAAGCAGGCATTGATCAGGAACTTTTGGCTTTCTTTTGCATGAAGTAAACCTGGAAAATGCACATCTTTGGAAATGCAAATCAATGTTTGCATCAAAACTTTTTTCCAAAAATTGGAGCTGTAATCTGCAACGATTTTAAGCAGGCAGTTACGAGAAATCTCTTGCTTACTTTTGCACGAAGTATACCTAGAAAATGCACATCATTGCAAACGCAAATTAAAGTTTGCAGGCACACCTGTTTGCAGAAATTAGAGCTGTAATTTCCAGCGATGTTAAGCAGGCATATATCAGGAACGTTTGTCTTTCTTTTGCAAGAAGTAAACCTGGAAAATGCACTTCATTGCAAATGCAAATTAATGTTTGCATGTAAACTTGTTTGCAAAAATTGGAGCAGCAATTTGTAAAAATTTTAAGCAGGCATTTATCAGGAACGTTTGGCTTTCTTTTGCATGAAGTATATCTGCAAGATGCATACCATTGCACATGCAAATTAATGTTTGCATGAGCACTTGTTTGCAGAATACGGAGCGGTAATTTGCAACGAGTTTACGAAGGGATTTATCAGCAACGTGTGGCCTTGATTTGCATGAAGTATACCTGTAAAATGCACATCATTACAAAAGCAAATTAATGTTTGCATGAACACTTGTTTGCAGAAATTGGAGCGGTAATTTACAACGATTTCACGCAGGTATTTATCAGAAATTTTGGCTTTCTTTGGCATGAAGTATACCTGGAAAATGCACATCATTGCAAATGCAAATTAAAGTTTGGATGCACACTTGTTTGCAAAAATTTGAGCTGTAATTTGCAACAATTTTAAACAGGCATTTATCAGGAACGTTTGGCTTTCTTTTGCATGAAGTATACTTGGAAAATGCACATCATTGCAAATGCATATTAATGTTTTTATTGAGCGTTTTTGCAGATATTAGAGCCATAATTTGCAGGATGTTTGAGCGGGAATTTAACAGAAGCGCTTGGCTTTCTTATGCATGAGGTATACCATGCAAATGGTTATTTTTGAAATGTAAATTAATGTTTGCATGAACACTTGTTTGCAAAAATTGGAGCAGCAGTTTGTAACAATGTTAGGCAGGCATTTATCAGGAACGTTTGGCTTTCTTTTGCAAGAAGTATACCTGCAAGATGCATACCATTGCACATGCAAATTAATGTTTGCATGAGCACTTGTTTGCAGAATATGGAGCGGTAATTTGCAATGAGTTTACGAAGGTATTTATCAGCAACGCTTGGCTCTCTTTTGCATGAAGTATACCTGGAAATGCACATCATTGCCAATGCAAATTTATGTTTGCATGTACACTTGTTTGCAGATATTGGAGCTGTAATTCGCAGCGATGTTAAGCAGGCATTTATGGGGAACGTTTGGCTTTCTTTTGCATGAAGTTTACCTTGAAAAGGCACATCATTGCAAAGACAAATTAATGGTTGCAGGCACACTTGTCTGCAGAAATTAGAGCTGTAATTTGCAACGACTTTAAGCAGGCATTTATCAGGAGCGTTTGGCTTTCTTTTGCATGAAGTATACCTGGAAAATGCACATCAATGCAAATGCAAATTAAAGGTTGCAGGCACACCTGTTTGCAGAAATTAGAGCTGTAATTTCCAGCGATGTTAAGCAGGCATTGATCAGGAACTTTTGGCTTTCTTTTGCATGAAGTAAACCTGGAAAATGCACATCTTTGGAAATGCAAATCAATGTTTGCATCAAAACTTTTCTCCAAAAATTGGAGCTGTAATCTGCAACGATTTTAAGCAGGCAGTTACGAGAAATCTCTTGCTTACTTTTGCACGAAGTATACCTGGAAAATGCACATCATTGCAAACGCAAATTAAAGTTTGCAGGCACACCTGTTTGCAGAAATTAGAGCTGTAATTTCCAGCGATGTTAAGCAGGCATATATCAGGAACGTTTGTCTTTCTTTTGCAAGAAGTAAACCTGGAAAATGCACTTCATTGCAAATACAAATTAATGTTTGCATGTAAACTTGTTTGCAAAAATTGGAGCAGCAATTTGTAAAAATTTTAAGCAGGCATTTATCAGGAACGTTTGGCTTTCTTTTGCATGAAGTATATCTGCAAGATGCATACCATTGCACATGCAAATTAATGTTTGCATGAGCAGTTGTTTTCAGAATATGGAGCGGTAATTTGCAATGAGATTACGAAGGTATTTATCAGCAACGTTTGGCTTTCTTTTGCATGAAGTATACCTGTAAAATGCACATCATTGCAAATGCAAATTAAAGTTTGCATGCACACTTGTTTGCAGACATTTGAGCTGTAATTTCAACAACCTTAAGAAGACATTGATAAGAAACGTTTGGCTTTCTTTTGCATGAAGTATACTTGCAAAATGCACTTCATTGCAAATGCAAATTAAAGTTTGCAGGCACACCTGTTTGCAGAAATTAGAGCTGTAATTTCCAGCGATGTTAAGCAGGCATATATCAGGAACTTTTGGCTTTCTTTTGCATGAAGTAAACCTGGAAAATGCACATCTTTGGAAATGCAAATCAATGTTTGCATCAAAAGTTTTTTCCAAAAATTGGAGCTGTAATCTGCAACGATTTTAAGCAGGCATTTACGAGAAATCTCTTGCTTACTTTTGCACGAAGTATACCTGGAAAATGCACATCATTGCAAACGCAAATTAAAGTTTGCAGGCACACCTGTTTGCAGACATTTGAGCTGTAATTTGCAACAACTTTAAGAGGGCATTTATCAGGAACGTTTGGCTTTCTTTTGAATGAAGTATACCTGGAAAATGCACATCATTGAAAATGGAAATTAAAGTTTGCAGGCACACTTGTTTGCAGAAATTAGAGCTGTAATTTCCAGCGATGTTAAGCAGGCATATATCAGGAACGTTTGGCTTTCTTTTGCAAGAGGGATACCTGCAAGATGCATACCATTGCACATGCAAATTAATGTTTGCATGAGCACTTGTTTGCAAAATATGAAGCGGTAATTTTCAACGAGTTTACCAAGGGATTTATCAGCAACGTTTGGCTTTAATTTGCATGAAGTATACCTGTAAAATGCACATCATTGCAAAAGCAAATTAATGTTTGCATGAACACTTGTTTGCAGAAATTGGAGCGGTAATTTACAACGATTTCACGCAGGTATTTATCAGAAATTTTGGCTTTCTTTGGCATGAAGTATACCTGGAAAATGCATATCATTGCAAATGCAAATTAAAGTTTGGATGCACACTTGTTTGCAAAAATTGGAGCAGCAGTTTGTAACAATGTTAGGCAGGCATTTATCAGGAACGTTTGGCTTTCTTTTGCAAGAAGTATACCTGCAAGATGCATACCATTGCACATGCAAATTAATGT
>OZ025192.1:0-5000 GCA_964019065.1 Catostylus mosaicus
AACCCTAACCCTAACCCTAACCCTAACCCTAACGCTAACCCTAACCCTAACCCTAACCCTAGCCCTAACCCTAGCACAAACCCTAACCCTAACCCTAACCGTAACCCTAACCCTAACCCTAACCCTAACCTTAACCTAACACTAACCCTAACCCTAACCCTAAACCTAACCCTAATCCTAACCCTAACCCTAACCCTAAACCTAACCCTAACCCTAACACTAACCCTAACCCTAACCCTAACCCTAGCCCTAACCCTAACCCCAACCCTGACCCTAATTCTAACCCTAATCCTAACCCTAACCCTAACCCAACTCCTAACTATAGCCTTAGCCCTAACCCTAACCCTTACCTCAATCCTAACCCTAACCCTAGCCCTAACCCTAGCACAAACCCTAACCCTAACCCTAACTGTAACCCTAACCCTAACCCTAACCCTAACCTTAAACCAACACTAACCCTCACCCTAACCCTAAACCTAACCCTAATCCTAACCCTAACCCTAACCCTAAACCTAACCCTAACCCTAACATTAACCTTAACCCTAACCCTAGCCCTAACCCTAACCCTAATCCTAACCCTGACCTTAATCCTAACCCTAACCCTAACCCTAACCCTAACCCTAACCCAACTCCTAACTATAGCCTTAACCCTAACCCTAACCCTTACTTCAATCCTAACCCTAACCCTAACCCTAACCCTAACACAAACCCTAACCCTAAGCCTAACCCTAACCCTAACCCTAACCCTAACCCTAACCTTAACCCTAACCCTAACCCTAACTCTAACCCTAACCCTAACCCTAACCCTAACCCTAACCCTAACACATCCCTAACCCTAACCCTAACCCTAACCCGAGCCCTAACTCTAACCATAACCCTAACCCTAAACCTAACCTCAATCCTAAACCTAACCCTAACCCTAACCCTAACCCTAACCCTAACCTTAACCTAACACTAACCCTAACCCTAACCCTAACCCTAACCCTAACCCTAACCCTAACCCTAACCCTAACCCTAACCCTAACCCTAACCCTAACCCTTACACTAACCCTAACCTTAACCCTAGCCCTAACACTTACCCTAACACAAACAATCACACTAACCCTATCCCTAACCCTAACCCTAACCCTAAACCTAACCCTAACCCTAACCTTAAGGGGCTCGACCAGTCAACCCAACTGAATGCCCCTAGATCCAAGAAGGTATGACACAACAAGATGAAAATCAACAAATACATGTAACCTCACCCCCTGATCTCAATTTTACTTCTAAATTTTAATTATCTCAATTAGTTGCCATGACAACATTAAAACAATAGAACCTATTTGGTGAATGCAAATTTTTTTTGTTTCAATTTTGAAATAAGGTTGTGACCCATCAAATTGTAGCTAATTAATTGGAGAGTGCAACTATGCCCTTTACTTCAACATAGATTCAACAGATATATTTTTTTTGCCCGTTTCTGTTATGATGAGGGAATTATCGTTGGGTATCTTGAACTTTGAGGGACAATTGCCTTGAGGGTATTTAGCCCATGAGAAATCAAATACCATAGTTGCATTCTGCATATATTCACGACCATTTTGATATATAAACATCTCATAATGTATAAAGGGTTAAAAAAATTTGCATACACTTAGGAAGGCACCCGATCGAAAAATACATTGTGAGAAAACTGCATTTTAAAAATTGCACAACTTTAATTTAAGTTTATACTGAAGTTATCTGAGGTAGGTGGTTTGCAAATGGCTGAGGACTACATAGAAACAAATAGGAATGCAAAGTGGGGTTCTAAGTCCTCAAAGGTCCTCCATTTAAAGTTGCTAAAATGCTCCTGCACAATATGTTTCACCTTCATCTTTTTTTGCCTTCTGGTCAATTTTAATTTTTTCATATTTCAACTTTTTTCGTTGCTTCTTTGCAGCCTCTGATGATGCCTTCTCTGCTATTTTAATTCTTTTACAATCTTTATCCCTTGAAAATCTTTTTAGATTCTCTCCAGCTTCCATGCCCAACACATTGAGAAGAAGAACCTTGAAAGTTGCCTCCATGGAAAACTGACAAGCGGCAAGAGCAACAGCAGTTTTCAAGGTTCTTCTTCCCACATATATTGACTTGGGGCATATCTTCCAAATCAATTGATGTAATGATTCATTTGGATTCTGTGTCTTCTTCCTTGAACATCTTTGCAGCAATTTCTCATCTGAGAGTCTTTGGAAGACAGGAACCAACCTTGATCCAACATCTGGAGGTAAAGTATCATGATCCTTATGTGGACCAGGCACGTCACTATTTGCTTTGGCTCGCTGCCAGAAGCACCAGGAATTTGCCCCCTCAGGGCAGTGTACATGTTTTGGCGAATCATCTGTGCTGGAAAGATGAAACAAAATTGCCATGATCCTCTTCTTGCACAGCTTCACATCATCCGAATAATCCTTTATGGCTTTACCATAAAAATTCTGAATTTTTTTAATCTTTGTTTGTGTTAGTTTCCCTTTACCAGCAATTGAGTTTTTTTGTGCTTTGGAAACAGCAACCATGTTTCTCAATGCTGTTCCCATGCGCTTTGAAACATGGTTGGTGCACTCTTCCTTCTCAATGGGTTTTTCATCTCCATAAACATTCAATGCTGTCAGAGCATCAAAGGCTTTACTGTCGCCATCAGAAAGCATTGTCATGTATCTGACATTATGCTTCTCAATTGACCTTGTCCAAAGACGCTCTGCTGCCTCTACCTCCATAGCCCCTGATGTACCATTGAAATTCTTGGAGCAGGCTTGTGCATGATTTTCAACCCATTCCTGAGTTTTGACATCATCTGGGGTAATGGAGCACTTTGCACAGTAGTTGGACAGTACTTCAATGTCAATTGGCAGTCCAGTCAACAAATCTATAGTGCAAGCAGCACCATTGTGAGAGGTGTGACCACGCTTTTGCCAAGTTCCGTCATAAGACACGGCAACATCAAGAATTCCATTCTCATCTTCACTGACACCTATTTCAGAATATGCTTCTTTTAGGAGTTCTCTTGTGCTCTGTGCAACAGATTCAAATGTCTTTGATGCAGCCTCTTCCAATCTATTATATGTATTGGTGTAGGCATTTTTGCTCAGCACAGTTGACATATTCATCGTCCCACACCATTCCTTCATTGCTGAGTGCCCACAACCCACTCCTCTGAAAGCCAAAGTAGAACGGGCATTTACATCAAATGGGGCATTTTTCAAGTTTCCTGGCTGTCCAATTCTTCTTGAAGAATATTCTGCTCTATTGTATAGCTTACAATTTGAGCACTCTATTATCATCCTAGCGGAAAAACCGAGATCATCTTCAGGTTTTCGTGTAAATTGAATGCCGGCCTTTTTACACTTGGGGCAAAGAACGTCAGACATGAGCTTCGTAATCTGGCTTCTCTGGACCAAAATGTACTCATCATCATCGAATTTGTTCATATGGCAATCCGATTCTACAGGTACTGAGTCAAAATCAGCAATTTCTACTCCAAATAACGAAAGCTTTCTCGAACTGGCTGAGTTTTTTGTCGCGATAGCTTGGACTTGTTGACGAGTTCCCTCGGGCGTAGGCCGGTGAGACTCGAATATTTCTTGTTTCATTCGGCGCTTTGACACCTTCTTCTTGCCGGAACGGAAAACATTACGACTCCTAAATTTTGTTCTTCCCATTCTGCGAAAGTTTGATTCAAGAAAGATCGATAGCGAGAGAAATAACCTTGATCAAAGTTGAAGAAACTGAACTTGACGATTTTACAACACTAATTTCCGTTCGCCATTATGCTCGTCAGGTGACTAAAGCAGCCAATAATATTGGAGAATTAGACAAATCAACCAATCAAATTTGAAGAAGGGAAAATATTACGTAATCTATTCGTTGAAAGTGCCGTTGCTTTGGCAACTACCACAGAACACAGGTAGCTCATACAGTCAAACAAAAGCCTTCATTGAAAAATTGAAACATAGGGCTTTCAACCCATACCAAATAGTTGAAGTTTGTCCATGAATTACTGCAGGAAATATCGCGGAGAAATTGATGAAAAATTGCAAAACAATAACAAAAATTTTGTTCATAAACGCAAACCACTTATCAAATCTATGGAGTTTTTAGCAACTTCAGAACCCCGAAGAAGGAAAGGAATCTCTTGATCGAAATTTATGTTAAATATGACAACTTATGACGTAAAATACCCAACACAGATTTTTTCATCAAAATTAAACTTTCTTGACTGGTCGAGCCCCTTAACCCTAACTCTATTTTTAACCCTAACCCTAACCCTAACCTTAACCCTAACCCTAACCCAAACACTAACCCTAACCCTAACCCTAACCCTAACCCTAACCCTAACCCGAACCCTAACCCTAATTCTTACCCTATTCCTAACCTTAACCATAACACTCAACATAGCCCTAAACCTCACCCTCACCTTAACCTTCACCCTAACCCTAATCCCAACCCTAAACCTAACCATAAACCTAATCCTAACCCTAACCTCTACCCTAACCCTAACCCTAACCCTAACCCTAACCCTAACCCTAACCCTAACCCTAACCCTAACCCTAACCCTAACCCTAATCCTAATCCTAACCCTAACAATAACCCTAACCCTAACCCTAACCCTAACCCTAACCTCAACCCTAACCCTAACCCTAACCCTAACCCTAACCCTAATCTTAACCCTATCCCTAACCTTAACCCTAACCCTAACCTTAACTTTAACCCTAACCCTAAACCTACCCCTATTCCTCAACTTGGCCCTAAACCTCACCCTAACTTTAACCTTAACCCTAACCCTTATCCCAACCCTAACCCAAACAATAAACCTAATTCAAACCCTAACCTCTACCCAAACCCTAACCCTAGCCCTAACCCTAACCTTAACCCTAAGCCAAACCCTAACCCTAATCCTAATCCAAACCCTAACCCTAACCCTAACCCTAACCTTAACCCTAACCCTAACCCTAACCCTAACCCTAACCCTAACCCTA